>NC_069401.1:27983336-28011520 GCF_026875155.1 Cherax quadricarinatus | reverse complement strand
TATACAATAAGATAAAAATACACATACAATTAAACACAAATTCACATGAATATTATTTACCTTTGACGAGAGGTTGTGCGAATGGATCATCTAATGGCCTCCGGCCTATAGGAGGTGTCCACCACCGTTTCATATTCTTGCTTTTGGAGCTTTGCAGTTTCTGCATTATTCTGTCCATATCTTTAGGCGTTTTTGGTTCAATGTAGGAAACGCCCATATCAGTTGTATGTCCAAACAACTTCTTTCGTATCCTACATTGTACTCTGCTATGGCGTGGCTGACGCGAAAATCAACTTGCCAACTTATTTCTATACAGGGCTTTGTTGCAATACGACCATATTCTTTGCGTGAAGGCTTCATTTGGGTTTTGGGTTGTCTGTAAGCTCGTTCCATCATTTCATATCGGGTGTGGTCCTTGTAGATTTATGCCCTTGTGAAGTCGTCAGGTTGTAGCTGAAATAGCTGATATCTGATTTTCATGGTTGTGTGGGATGGTGGTGGGTAGGTTGGTCTGCCAGTGCATTCTGGTAAAACACATGAAGCAGAACCAGGTGGACAATGGTGTGCTCTGGGTTGTCGTAGTGGGTGAGAAAAAGAAGAGAAGAAACAGTGACAGAAGCTTGCAAGTATTCCATTCCTCATAGTTTCAACATCAGTTCACGACTGTCCCTTAGGTTCTCTGAAAATATGAGCAAGTTGGCAATCATGAAATCTGTCAACATCCTTTCCTTTCAGGTGATACTTTTCTCTTTTTTAGGTTCTAAGTTGTTTTTCGTGCTTGCTGCAATTTTACCAAGCTTGTTCAACAATTTTTCAAGCCGCTTTGATAATGGTTGATGCACTTTCTTTTGTACCTTGTAATCTTGTATGGACCAGCACCATCATTGGTTCAATAATTCTTTGTAGGTTGCACTATCACCATCAGCACTATGGTCTTGTACCTCAACTTGTTCTCAGTGTATCTTTGCCAAATGATGAGTGCAGCTTTACTCATTTTTCCTGGAGGGAGCGGAAAAGTTTTTGTTGATTTCCTTTCATGTTTTTCTTTAAAATTTTTCATACGTTTCCACGGTATTTTTCTTTTTTCAAACGATTTTCCATTTGACAACATGAAACAGTATTTCACAACACTTGATAGAAACAACAAGCTTTGTCAAGGCATCAATAGCCACAATATGCCAAATTAGAATGATGGCCCCTAGCTATGCCACGTTGCCATCACGTCACATCAATTTCAACAAAACTCACGTGGTCTGTGCAAAGTTTCATGTTTGGAAATTCTTACGCACGATGCCCTTGTTTCTGCTAGAATATGTTTGCCACGAATGAATGGATACCCTTGTAATCATGACTTGTGTTTCGCTAAATGGTGTCGTGAGCTTATAACAGGTAGGTTACACAAGGATTTTACGAAGATATGATATGTAGCCTCCACCAGTCCCTTTCAGCATAACCATTCGAACTGTCAAAGCATTCAGTGCTTAAAATACCACGTGGCTTTTTTCACATAAGCAGCCAACACTCGGTAACGAATCGAAAACAGTTTCTAAGTGATGCTTATATATGTAACTTTCACCTTCTTGAAAAACACTCGGAACAAGTGAACAAATGACTAGAATTTCAGAAAAATTATAATCCTCGAAACATATTCATTTTTCTTCTCAACAACAACAGGAGTTATCTTTTCATACATTTGACCCACGTCGTTTGGCCACTTGATACAGCACAAACACTGTCACTGCTCTGCGTAGCAGCCGTCAGCAGCTGTCGATTGCTGGGACAGATCGAACTAAGGCAAACTGGGGGTAGCCACATGTGGGGTGGCAACTCTGCAAGTGGGCCAATGTGGGGAGCCAATGGCAGTGGCACATGTGGGGCAGCACATTGCAGTGGCAACATGTGGGGCAGCCAATCTGCAGTGGCCACATTGGGGACAGCACATCTGCAGTGGCCACTTGTGGGGCAGCAACATCTGCAGTGGCCACATGTGGGGTGGCACATCTGCAGTGGCCACATGTGGGCCCCGCGCCGGCCACATCTGCCAGTCGTCACAGGGGTTACACTCATAAATGGTGAGTCGTAACAATATGTAACTGTGGGTGTGTGATCGACAGATGTCATATATGAGGGTTAGGGTTGATCAATGTGGCACAGTGGTGATGGTGGTGGCCACTGATACGTCACTTCGTTTCGCTTCCTCGATGTTGTAGGTTTGCGGCTTGAAGTGGCACATCTGGTGTGGCCCCGGACTTGGTGGACATTGGAGTGACCAGGCTTGGTGGCACATCTGGAGTGGCCCCGGACTTGGTGGCCACATCTGGGGAGTGCTGGACTTCCTGGCCTCAACACTTCCTTTTTCCTTGATTTTCTTAGCACATGCTCTTGACTGGAGAAATATTCAGAAGTTCACCAGCTGAAATAATTCGTCATTTTCTGAGGAGGTCAGATGGTGAGTAATGGGCGTCGTGGCGTCACTGTGCTGCCTTTGATTGTTTTAGCTGTTTTCTTCATTCGCGTCTTCGCATCTCAAATACAGTCCTATTCAGGTTCAATAGTGAATAGTCTTCTTACCGGCATTTTGGTGCAAAACTGTATGAATGTCGGCGAAAATACGCGTCCAAGGGAGCCGCGCGGTCAATCAAAGGAGCGTAGGCCTTCTTCTACTGTCTTGGTCAGGCACTGAGTTTGGTGTGGAGAGTAGACGCTCCTTGCTACAGCAACCATGAGAGTTTACAATGAGTAATTTGAAGCATTTTGCACAAAAACATTAAGAAAAAATTACGGAAAAAAAACTAAAAAATGAAAGAAAATTACAATAAGAACTAAGGTATGCGTTGAGTCAAGATAATGACGTAATTACTCCAGTTACTATATTACGATAACTTTTTACCCTAATTATCGTTAAAAATACTAATTATGTATGATAATTACCCTTATTATGTATGATAATTCTATGTAAATGTATTTATGTATTTGTGTATTACGGAATGTACAGAGAGAGACATACACCAAAATGTTGCCGATTGTTGAGCTATTTTTCGGTAAGGTAAGATTAACTATTTTTTTTTTTAGTTTTTTCGATTTTTTATTATTTCGGACATTGTTGGCTCGATGCTTCAATGGTCCCTGAACAAAAACTTTCATTACTCGAGCTGAATGTGGAGTGGCTGCAGGTAACTGTTATTAGGATCAAATAATGGAAAACACACACAATGAACATGACTCATTCCAGTTGTATTTGAAAAGTTCTTATTGCTATTAACAGAATGTTCGATAGGATTGAAGCAAAGAATTTCGTGGTCTCTCACAAGGCCCATTAATATATGTGACCTTGAGAGCACAGAATGCCCATTGACAAGTGATGTATTGGATTGCATGAGGGTTTTTTATGTATGGTATATATTTTAAGTTCATGAGAGAAGCCCACTGCATATTATGCATAAAAGAGCGGACCGTTTTACTGGAATAATGTGCCAAATCAATAATCGGTTTTTCAGTTAGGAATAATTGTTTCTGCTTAGTGTCATCATGGAGATGGTTTGCTCTTATTTAGCAATGAAAGGTCAGTAACTAACGTAGTCATCTTTCCTGGGCAAAAATCTCTCGGATGTTTGAGGATAAAAACATAGAACATTATGATAAGAAGGGAAACACTGCAAGAGGCTACTGCCATGGGAGCGAAGGTCTATGTCTCCCTACCGGCTTAAGCCAATGCCCAGCCATAGTTAGGTAAGGTATACAGAGCCTTCTTTAACACATGCCAGAGGTTGTGGTCAGTGAGGTAAACTGTCTTACGTCTGGAGCATCAGATGATACACTTACAAGACACCATCCGATACTGACAAAAAATTTAACCAAGAAATATAAAAAATGCGATTTTTTATGAAGAATTAGATAAACAACCAAGTAGTTGACGAACTTCGCAATAAACAGATCAAATGGTGTAGATTTCGACATATTTTCCACAGCTAATCAGCTTGTTGTAGTCTTTAGAAACAGAACAACAAATTTAAATATCTCCTTATTTATGGTTGCAGAACTTTGTCTATAAAAGGCCAACAAATTATGGTAGACAGTGACCTGAACTAGACACTGCTGACAGTGACCTGAACTAGACACTGCTGACAGTGACCTGAATTAGACACTGCTGACAGTGATCTGAACTAGACACTGCTGACAGTGACCTGTAGAATTAGGGGGGATATGATTGAGGTGTATAAATGGAAGACAGGAATAAATAAAGGGGATGTAAATAGTGTGCTGAAAATATCTAGCCTAGACAGGACTCGCAGCAATGGTTTTACCAGTTGGAAAAATTCATGCTTTTAAGGAAGGAATTATAGAAAGTACTGTTTGGTTATAGAGTTGTGGATGAGTGGATCAACACTCCCAAGTACCGTTATTGAGGCAGAACGTATTGTGTAGCTTTAAAAATACGCGTTGGATAAATCATGAGGTAGATGTGGGTTGGGTGTGAGTTAGACTGATAGTTGTGCTAACTAAGTTCGGTCTGCCGTGTTCTCCTTAAGTCAATGTGACCTGACTGGACTAGGTTGGGTGCATTGGTTAAGCCGGTAGGAGACTTGGACCTGCCTCGCATGGGCCAGTAGGCCTTCTGCAGTGTTCTTCGTTTCTTATGTTCTTATGTTCTTAATAAGACACTGCTAGACAGTGACCTGAACTACCACACTGCTGACAGTGACTGAATTAGACTCTGCTGACAGTGATCTGAACTAGACATGCTGCCCAGTGACCAGTAACTAGACACTGCTTAAGTGACTTGAACAAGACCACTGCTGTCAGTGACCTGAATAGACACTGTGACAGTGACCTGAGCTAGACCATGTGACATTTATCTGTATGAGACCACTGCTGACAGTGATCTGAACTGGACACTGCTGAGTGGCCAGAACTAGACACTGCGACTGACAGTTGACCTGAATAGACACTGGATGACAGTGACCTGAACTAGCATGCTGAGATTGTCTGAACTAGACACTGCTCGGTCGTGACCTGAATTCACGTGCTGACAGTGACCTGAATAGACACTGCTGACAGTGACCTGATAGACACTGCTGAGAGTGTCCTGAAACTAGACGAGATCTGAACAGTGACCTGAATAGACACTGCTGACAGTGACCTGAACTATGACACTGCGAAAGTGATGATTGACTAGACACTGTGACAGTGACCTGTCAGCTAGACACTGCCTGACAGTAGCTGATTAGACACTGCTGACAGTGATTGATATTACGGACACTGTGACAGTGGCCAGAAGAGACACTGCGACAGTGACCGAACTAGACAATGCTGACAGTGACTGAACTAGACACTGCTGACAGTGACTGAACTACACACTGTGACAGTGAACTGAATAGACACTGCTGACAGTGACCGAACTAGACACGGCTGAAGTGAGTCTAACTAGACACTGCTGACAGTGACCTGAATTAGAACCTATGCTGACAGTGATTGAACTTGACCTGCTGACAGTGACAGACTAGACACGGCTGACAGTGATCTGAATAGACAATGCCCACAGGTTTGTAATTAGGATACTGCTGACAGTGACCTGAATAGACACCGTGACAGTGATCTGAAACTAGGACTGCTAACAGAACCTGAACTAGACACTGCTGAGAGTGACCTGAACTAGACACTGCCTGACAGTGACCTGAAATAGACATGCTGAAAGGACTGAATTATGACACTGCTGAAGTGATTTGATTTAGACACTGCTGACAGTGACTGAATTATGACATGTGACAGCTAATGAGCAAGAAGTGTGACAGTGACCTGAACTAGACATGCTGACAGTGAACTGAATAGACATTGTGACAGTGACCTGAATTAGACACTGCTGACAGTGACCTGAGCTCGATACTGCTGACAGGGACCTAAACTAGACACTGCTGACAGTGACCTGAACTAGATACTGCTGACAGTGACCTGAACTAGACACTGCTGACAGTGACCTGAACTAGACACTGATGACAGTTGACCTGAACTAGACACTATGAAAGTGATCTGGAAAAAACATAACTAGACACTGTTGACAGTACCCCTGAACAGTGGCTGCACTAAACACTGTTGACAGTGACCTGAAGGGGACAGTCGCGCGCGTTTGTGCTCCGTCAAAAAACTGCGTGTCTTGATGGCAGTGGAGGGAACAGAATGCGGAAAATAAGCGTGTGCAACATTAAAGTGCATATTACTCCTTTGAAAAAACAAAAAAGGAATATCAAGTGAACGTACCCCCCCAGATGGGAAAATATGGATTATAGTGTCACATAGAGAGTTGCCGGTGGAGAACGGTTACGGTGGGAATAGACGAATGACCTGCACTAGTGAATTATTGCAGGGTTTCGACATTGTGGAAAAGAGCCAACCTGGAAATAAACGTATTACCGCTCTTTATATCTTTAAGTAATATAGTGAGTGACAAGGATATATATGTGCAGTGGCATAGTGAATAAATTGTAGATAAGAGTGATCTAATTATCCCAAGTATAGCGCATACAATATATAGTGTAGAAAGGGGAATATCTTACAGCGACTGGCACTAGCGAAACTATTGCAGAGGTACTGTGAAGTGTTAAAACGGATAAGTAACTAACTATAGTCATAAGATATGAAACGAGTGATGGTAGCATTGAGAGGATGCTGGTGATATCACAGCCATACTTAAATTGAGATTACGACCGTTACTCTACTAAACAGGGAATTAATTTTTCTTAGAAGTGTCAGGGGGAAGTTAGCGTAGTAGCTTAAGTGAATTGTGGAGTGTGGGCAAGTCTGGCTCAACCAACCCTGCACCCACCCTACACACACCACCTGTGCACCCACCACCCACCCTTACACACCACCCACCTACACCACCACCATACCCGGCCACCACCACCACCCGGCATACACCTCCCACCCGCACCTACACCACCCTACACCACCACCACCCTACTCCCACTCCCCACACCAACAACACCATACTGCAAAACTTGGTTGTATAAATACATCTTGACATATACTGGCACCAGGCAAGTGAAAGGTAAAGTGGAATCAGTTTTCTACCATGGCATATGAGTGTCAGTAGGAATTACAGACAGGATGTCAGCACAGCGTATCTGTGGGACATGTAAAAAAATCCTTGGAAGGAATTCCAGAATCAAATTTGACCACACCTATGCTCTTCCAACACATATCTCTTGTACTAGATAAATACAGCACTCAAAACATGGACTTGAAATAGCAAGGTGCTTTGGTTGTGCAACTATAAAGATGTAGAACTTTGGGCAGGTATCAGAAAGGTTTAATAAGGAGAGTAATAAATGATAAAAATAATCACGAAAACAAGGATGACCTCTTGGATAGTCTACAAAAATATATTACAAACATGGAGAAGAAAGAGATAGATGTATCAAAAAATGAAGAATGGCCATACACAACAGATGACTCGAAATATTAGTCACCCACATGGTGCTAAGCCAGACCCATCCCAGTCATAGCTAATACCCACAGTGTGGTGCTGGCCAAGCTCCCCAGGTTAGCACCAATTACAGTGTGGTGCTGGTCCTAGCTCAGACCAGACCCACCCCCAGCCCCAGTGCTTGACCAGACAGCCCAGCTATGCAGCCCAGACTATCTAGGGACATACCAAACACACACAAAAACAGTATTTATAAACCATCATTGCACAAGACCGTGTGTTGGCCCACAGTTCAGATGTGGAGTAGGAGTCTCCTCTTCCTCTATGGGGAAAGTAGATGGAATAAGGACGGTGGTGTCCTGGCTTGGATACTGTGGATTTATAGTGCAGTCCAGAACCTGCAGAAATTGACAACACACCTCCCAAACAATTTCAGACAAAGGTGAATTTGTGCAAATATTTTGCTCTGGTGCATCTGTAAGCATGGATAACAGGGGAAAAAATGGGAATGCTAATTTATTGACATCCCAAAAAATTGTAGCGACTCTCCTGTCTAAAGGAGTGTGTTAGTTCTTCTTCCTGTACTTTCTTTCACCCAAAAATGTCGCCACTCTCGGTTTCTCCAGAACGCAGTGTTACAAACATCGAATGCCCTGCACATACCATCTAAAAGGAGGACAGGAGGCACAGACCCCACAAAAGACAAACAATAGTAGCTACGACAACCCAACTCCAGGTGATTTTTTAGTGGCCAGGAAACGAAAAAGAAAATGGAAGGAAATAACAAAAATAGTTCCACACTTGGAGCTTGTTGGATGGAGGCGCAGACAGTGGCAACCATGGCACCTCCAGAAGTATTACATAATTCCTAGATGCCAATAACAAAATCCCCACCAACAACAACCACAGTCGAATACAACTCGTTCATATTTGCTAATACAGGGCATTAACATCACCAACAACTAAAATACTTTTATCAGTGGACTTCTAGTGGTGTCTAATGCAAGTTTGCAGCCTTCACAGAGACTCACACAAAAGATCACTTTGTCAGTGAAATATGGATAAGTGGTTACAACCTTTTTTGATGCGACAGATATAACAGGCAACAAGGGGGGGTTGGCATGTAGGTCAAAGAGTCCTTATTGCACGGAGTTGCTGAACACCACAAATGGGTAGTTTGGACGTTCTATTCAATAAAGATCGGACCAAAACAGATTGTGGTTGTATACAAGCACAGATGCAACCTCAACAGTTCAAGGACCAGCTATGAATATCGATTACTGTTTGGAAAACTTCCAGCTCATCCTACATCTTACTGTCTTGGTGATTCTCAACCTTAAGGCATAAAATGGAAGAATGTAGCAGTAATGTTAGCTGAAACAATCCCGGACGGTAGCGAGATGCCGGTAAACACACTCATGGAGCTACGGAAGTCTTCTGCCGAAAAACACACCTTAGCAGCAGATAGTGGACGCCAAAAGCTAGATACACACTTGACCTTATCTTCACAAATATGAGGACCTGATAAGAGACATAAGAATATCAAATACAACTAATTCTGATCACAATCAATCGAAGTCCAGTACGTACATGCATAGGCGGTCCTGAACAACAGAATGCCATGTACCTGTTGTAGGTTGTCTTACAAAATACAAATTTCAACAACAGAACATCAACTGGGACAGGTAACCATGTCCTAACGAACATGTGGGAAGATGTCTTAAATGACATGCGACCAACAGTTGCTTGAAAGGAATCAACTGCCTGGTAGCCGAAGATGTTCTAGGCATATTCCCTAAGAAAGAAGCAAGAGCGGAGTAACTGGAGAGATGAAAAAGACGCTCCCTCTAGAAGACGACGAAGAGTCCACTGAGCCTCTCGGAGTAGTTGAATATATGATACACGAAGGGAGGCGGACCAGGGAATGTGGAAACTATGAAATTAAGCTAAAATGACATCTCTCTAAGGCCAGGAGCAGGCAGGAGGAGCTTAAAGAATATTAGTGAAAATTGAAAGAATTCAAAATGTTTCTTTTCTATGACCAATAACAAGGCAAATACCAAATTAGTTATCGGGACTTACTCTGACAAGGATGGGAATTACACAGACGACAACAAGGGAGGAAATGAGTGAAATATTGAAATCCCAGTAGACTCTTTGTTTAGTGAACCATAATCGGTCTGAGGATCGACGACCCAATGATTTCTCATGAATGAGCCTCAAAACTCCATAAATGTATGCCGATTTCCGATTTTACCTAACTGAGATTTCGAAAAAGCATTGACAAACATGCCTATGACTCACGCCCGGACCCGATCGGGAATCTGTTTTTCATTAAGAATGCAAGAAACCCTCCTTGCGTGCCTAAGTTAACTATGGAGTAGGAGATTGGACATGGGTGAAATTCCACAGTCACTTAAAACAACGGATATAAGCCCCATCCTAAAAGGTGGCAGACAAAGATTAGCTAAGAATATAGACCAATAGCTCCACAGACTTCCACATAAAATTTTGAAAGAGTGCTAGAAGCAGGATGCCAAATCACCTGGATTCCAAAAATCTGCACAATCCGGGCAACATGGTTCAGGGCAGCGTTAGCTCTTGCCTTTCACAACTATTGATCCACTATGACATGGCTTGATGCACGGAAGAAAATCAGATGCAGATGTAATTACAAGGACTTGCAAAAAGCATTTGACACATGCGGATCATGGCGTAATAGCCATAAAATAGTGCTGCTAAAGGAATAACCTGGGAGAGAAAGTGGGGGAGTGGATCTTCAACTTCCTAACAAATGACACAATGAGTAGTGGTCCAACAGAGTTAAATAGGAGGCTGCATAGATGAAGAGGCTGTTCCACAAGGCACAGTACTCGCCCCCTCTTATTCCTTATCCTCATATCAGACATAAACAGAGATATACACACTGCACCGTATCATCCTTTGCGGTTGTACTTGGATTGCATGAGGCTGTCATTGCTGAGGACGCGGTTAAACTCCAAGAAGATGATAAACTAAGTTTTCTGTGGGAACGGTAAACATTCTGATGTTCAATGAGGACAAATTCAACTACTCCGACTTATTGAAAACTGGAGGAGTAATAACTAGAAACAGTGTATACTACTGAACTCCGGCCATACAATAGAGCGGAAAAATAATGTAAGGACATGGGAAGTAGTAATGTCTGAGGATCTCTTAAAAGGATACAACAGTGCCAGGATCGCACGTGCAAAAGAAAATGATTGGATGGATCAATGAGAATTTCAAACGAGAGGGCCAAGCCATGATGATCCTTTTCAAATCATTGTTCTTAAAGGCCTGGAACTTTGATCTTATGTACAGTAAACATCTCAACAAAGCAGGGTGAAATCGAGATTTGAGTGTGTACACAGAGATCCTTTACTGCAGTATAAGTTATGACAAGACCTAACTCTGGGAAGCTTGGAAGCACTTGACTTGTACTCGTTGGCTATGCAGGGGAGTATATATCATACTACACTTGGAAAATCTTGGAAGGAATGGTCCCAAATCTGAACAGAAATCACTCTACGAAAAATAAAAGAGGGCAGGGCGATGCAAATGCCGCAATAAAAAGTAGGGGCGACATTGGTACCTAAGAGGAAAACACCATAAGTGTTCGGGGCCAAAATCTGTTCAACAGTCCATCAAGTTAGGGGAATTGCTAATAAACCCTGGCTGCCTTCAAGAGAGGAGCTGGACAGATACCTAAAGTCGGTGCGGATCAGATGGGCTGTGGCTGTACGTGGACTGGATGCGGCCAAGCAGTAACAGCTTAGTTGATAGGCCTGAACCATCGGGAGGCTGGTCGCCCTGGACCGGGCCGCAGGGGCGTTTGATCCAGAGAATAACCTCCAGGTAACTCCAGGGTAATAGCACTGGTTGACAGTGATGAAATAGACATGGTGACGAGTGACTGAACTAGACATATGAAGTGACCTGATACTAGACACTATTGACAGTGACCTGAAATAGAACACTGCTGACCAGTGACATAAAATAGACACTGTGACAGCTAATCTTAAACTAGAACTGCTGACAGTGAATGAAATGATTAGGACACTTCTGACTGTGACCTTAAATAGGACCTGCTGACAGTGACTGAATTAGACACTGCTGACAGTGATCTGAACTAGACACTGCAGACAGTGAACTGAACTAGACATGCTGAAAGTGACCTGAACTAGACACTGTGACAGTGTCTGAACTAGTCACTGTGACAGTGATCTGAATAGACACTGTGACCGTGATGAATTAAACACTGCTGACAGTGATCTGAACTAGACACTGTGGCAGTGACCCTCCGAACTAGACAATGATGACAGAGACCAGTATTGGACACGGCTGACCGTGATATGAACTAGACCACCGCCGACAGTGCTCCTGATTAGATCCTGCTGAAAATGACCTGAACCAGACATGTGACGTCAACCTGAACTAGACACTGCTGACAGTGAATGAACTAGACATGCTGAACAGTGACTGAAACTATACATTGTTGACAGTGAACTGAGCTCGATACTGATGGCAGGGACTGAACTAGTCCCTGCTGACAGTGACTGAACTAGGATATGCTGAAGTGACTGAACTAGACATGCTGAACGTGGCTGCTGAATAGACATATTGTACAGTGACCTGAACTAGACATGTTGACAGTAACTGAAACTAGACACTGCCTGACAGTGGGCATGCACTAAAAAATGATGCCAGTGACCGGAACTAGATACTGCTGACAGTGACCCTGACTTAGACACTACTGACAGTGAACCTGAACTAGACTTATTGACAGTGACTGAATTAGACACTGCTGACAGTGCTTACTCTAGACACTGTTGAAAGTGATCTGATTAGAATGAGACGTGACCTGAATCTAGGACACTGCTGACAGTGCTGAATTAGACACTGCTGACAGATGATCTGAACTAGCACTGCTGACAGTGCCTGAACTTAGACATGCTGACAGGGACTGAACTAGGCACTTGCTGACAGTGTCTGAACTTGACATGCTGACAGTCGATCTGAATAGACACTGTGGCAGTGACCTTGTAATTCGAATTGCTGACAGTGATTGAAATCTAGACAGATGATGACAGTGGCTGAACTCGACACTGCTGACACTGACATTGAACTAGAACTGCTGAAGTGATCTGAACACACACTGACCTGACGTTGAATGAATTAGCTAGACACTGTGACAGTGACTGAATTAGATACTGCTGACTGATCTGAATATACACTGATGACTGTGACCTGACTAGACATGTCTATCAGTGAGTGACCTAGACATGTGCAGTGACCTGAATAGGACAAGCTGACAAGGACCTGTGAACTAGTACACTGTGCAGTGATTTGTTTTAGACACTGCTGACAGTGACCGAATTAGACATGTGACCGGGACCTGAGATGACAGTGTGCCGTGACCTGAACTAGACATGATGACGTGTACTGAAATAGACAATGGGACCCCAGTGCTGATGAATTAGAACACTGCTGCAGTGACTACCTCGATACTGCGACACGGGACCATGAACCTAA
Organism: Cherax quadricarinatus; assembly: GCF_026875155.1. Taxonomy (NCBI): domain Eukaryota; kingdom Metazoa; phylum Arthropoda; class Malacostraca; order Decapoda; family Parastacidae; genus Cherax; species Cherax quadricarinatus. The sequence goes on along the minus strand of NC_069401.1, from coordinate 27,998,544 downwards.
ACACTGCTGACAGTGACTGAACTTAGATTATGCTGACGTGACCGAACTAGAACACTGCTGACAGTGACCTGAAACTAGACACTGGTGCAGTGACTGAATGACACAACTGACAGTGATTCTGAAACTAGACACTGTGACAGTACTCTGAACTAGACCGGCTGACAGTGGCCTGCCACTAATACTGCAGGACAGTCATCTTGAATAGATATGCTGACCAGTGACTGAGCTAGACATTCTGTCAGGTGAACCTGAACTAGACCCGGTGACAGTGACCTGACAACTAGACAATACTGCAGTGACCTGAACTACGACATATTGACAGTGACTGCCACTCCTTTGTACAGGGGACATAAACTAGACATTGTGAAGTAATTAAATAGACACTGCTGACAGTAGAAACTGAATTAGACCATTCTGACAGTGACTTGAATAGACATGTGACAGTGAACCTGGAATTAGACACTGCTGACAGTGACCTGAATAGACACTGTGCACTGTGACCTGAATTAAACACTGCTCGACAGTGATCTGAACTAGACACTGCTGGGCAATGGACCCTGAACTTAGACACTGTGACAGTGATTAGAATTAGCACGGCTGACAGTGGGATTGAACTATTACACTGCCGACAGTGTCCTGATTAGATACTGTTGAAGTGACCTGAAACCAGAACTTGGACAGTAACCTGAATAGACACTGCTGACCGTGATCTGAATAGACACTGCACGACAGTGACTGAACTAGAACAATGTGACAGTGAACTTAACTAGACACTGCTGACAGTGGACATGAACTAGACATTGATGACAGTGACCTGAGCTCGCGATACTGCTGGCAGGGAATACCAATTCATGCTGACTGTGGCCTGAACTAGACATATTGACAGTGACTGTGAATAGACAAGTTGACAGTGACCTGAACTGACTATTTGACAGTAACATGAATAGACACTGCTGACAGTGTCTGAATAGACACTGCTTGGCAGTGACTTGACTAGACATGTGACAGAGGACCAGAATTAGACACGGCTGACAGTGATCTGAAATAGACACCGCCGACCAGTGTCCTGAATTAGATACTGATGAAAATGCATCACATACCATTGCTAGAACTATTTACAGTGACCTGAACTGACACTGCTGACAGTGCTTAAACTAGACACTGCTGACAGTGATCGGAACTAGACGCTGCTGACAGTGACCTGAATTAGACACTGCTGACAGTGACCTGAACTAGACACTGCTGACAGTGACCTGAATTAGACACTGCTGACAGTGATCTGAACTAGACACTGCTGACAGTGACCTGAACTAGACACTGGTGACAGTGACCTGAACTAGACACTGCTAACAGTGTCCTGAACTAGACACTGCTGACAGTGATCTGAAGTAGACACTGCTGAAAGTGACCTGAATTAGACACTGCTGACAGTGATCTGAACTAGACACTGCTGTCAGTGACATGAACCAGACACTGCTGGCAGTGACCTGAACTAGACACTGCTGCCATTGACTTGAACTAGACACTGCTGACAGTGATCTGAACTATACACTGCTGACAGTGACCTGAACTAGACACTGCTGACAGTGACCTGAGCCAGACACTGCTGACAGTGACGTGAACTACACACTGCTGACAGTGACCTGAACTAGACTTTGCTGACAGTGACCTGAACTAGGTACTGCTGACAATGATCTGAACTAGACACTGCTGACAGTGACGTGAATTAGACACTACTGACAGTGATCTGAACTAGACACTGCTGACAGTTATCTGAGCTAGACACTGCTAACAGTGACCTGAACTAGACACTGCTGAGAGTGACCTGAACTAGACACTGGTGACAGTGACCGAACTAGACACGTGCTGACAAGGACTGAACTAGACACTGCTGACAGTGATTTGATTTAGATGCTGCTGACAGTGACCTGAATTAGACACTGCTGACAGTGATCTGAGCTAGACACTGCTGACAGTAATCTGAACTAGACACTGCTGACAAGGACCTGAACTAGACACTGCTGACAGTGATCTGAACTAGACACTGCTGATAGTGATCTGAACTAGACACTGCTGACAAGGACCTGAACTAGACACTGCTGACAGTGTACCTGAACTAGACACTGCTGACAGTGATCTGAACTAGACACTGCTGACAGTGACCTGAACTAGACACTGCTGACAGTGATCTGAACTAGACACTGCTAACAGTGACCTGAACTAGACACTGCTGAGAGTGACCTGAACTAGACACTGCTGACAGTGACCTGAACTAGACACTGCTGACAAGGACCTGAACTAGACAATGCTGACAGTGATTTGATTTAGACACTGCTGACAGTGACCTGAATTAGACGCTGCTGACAGCGATCTGAGTTAGACACTGCTGACAGTAGTCTGAACTAGACACTGCTGACAAGGACCTGAACTAGACACTGCTGACAGTGATCTGAACTAGACACTGCTGATAGTGATCTGATCTAGACGCTGCTGACAGTGATCTGAACTAGACACTGCTGACAAGGACCTGAACTAGACACTGCTGACAGTGTCCTGAACTAGACACTGCTGACAGTGATCTGAACTAGACACTGCTGACAGTGTTATGAACTAGACACTGCTGACAGTGACCTGAACTAGACACTGCTGACAGTGATCTGAACTAGACACTGCTGATAGTGATCTGAACTAGACGCTGCTGACAGTGATCTGAACTAGACACTGCTGACAGTGTCCTGAACTAGACACTGCTGACAGTGATATGAACTAGACACTGCTGACAGTGACCTGTACTAGACACTGCTGACAGTGACCTGAACTTGACACTGCTGACAGTGATCTGAACTAGACGGTGCTGTCAGTGATCTGAACTAGACACTGCTGACAGTAATCTGAACTAGACACTGCTGACAAGGACCTGAACTAGACACTGCTGACAGTGATATGAACTAGACACTGCTGACAGTAACCTGAACTAGACACTGCCAACAGTGACCTGAACTAGACACTGCTGACAGTGACCTATACTAGATACTGCTGACAGTGATCTGAGTTAGACACTGCTAACAGTGACCTGAACTAGACACTGCTGACAGTGACCTGAACTAGACACTGCTAACAGTGACCTTAACTAGACACTGCTAACAGTGACCTAAAGTAGACACTGCTGACAGTGATCTGAACTAGACACTGCTAACAGGGACCTGAACTAGACACTGCTAACAGTGACCTGAACTAGACACTGCTAATAGTGTCCTAAACTAGACACTACTGACAGTGACCTGAACTAGACACTGCTAACAGTGACCTGAACTAGACACTGCTAACAGTGACCTGAACTAGACACTGCTGACAGTGACCTGAACTAGACACTGCTAACAGTGACCTGAACTAGACACTGCTGACAGTGACCTGAACTAGACACTGCTAACAGTGACCTGAACTAGACACTGCTGTCAGTGACCTAAACTAGACACTGCTGACAGTGACCTGAACTAGACACTGCTAACAGTGACCTTAACTAGACACGCTGAACAGTGACCTAAACTAGACACTGCTAACAGGACCTGAACTAGACACTGCTGTCAGTGACCTAAACTAGACACTGCTGACAGTGACCTGAACTAGACACTGCTAACAGTGACCTTAACTAGACACTGCTAACAGTGACCTAAAGTAGACACTGCTGACAGTGATCTGAACTAGACACTGCTAACAGGGACCTGAACTAGACACTGCTAACAGTGACCTAAACTAGACACTGCTGACAGTGATCTGAACTAGACACTGCTAACAGTGACCTGAACTAGACACTGCTAACAGTGACCTAAACTAGACACTGCTGACAGTGACCTGAACTAGACACTGCTAACAGTGACCTAAACTAGACACTGCTGACAGTGACCTGAACTAGACACTGCTAACAGTGACCTAAACTAGACACTGCTAACAGTGACCTAAACTAGACACTGCTGACAGTGACCTGAACTAGACACTGCTGACAGTGACCTGAACTAGACACTGCTGACCGATACAATATTCAACAACAAATTAATTTAATTATGAAAAATGTGTTTAAGAAAACTTTTCATACAGAACAGTTTTTAAGAATGATTAATTCATTTAATACACTGATTCTTTTAGTAGTTTCTGTGAAAATAATAATTCAGTAATGTTATTTTAGTAATTTTCGATTTTGCTTCTTATTGAACTTCAACAATGTTACGACAACTAGAAAAAAAAAAACTGCGTCATAATACTGACACATTTCAAAGCCGGTTAAAAACGAGGTTTGGGTACGAATTAACTTAAAAGTTATGTAACAATACCAGTTTTTATTGACATGCAAAAGACTGTCAGCATTCAGATAGATGTTACTATTTAAAATAGAACGAAATGCGTCTTGAATGAATAATTTAAATTTAAATAATTATATCTGAATGCCATAACAGTTTGCTCACGTTTAACAAAGGATGGAAGCAAATTAATGCTCCTTCAGAAAAGATTATTACATATCTGGTATTGAATACTGCAGAACTGTTTAGTGAAGCAGTTCAAGAAATGCTCGCGTAGAGGGCTCTGAAGTTCTTTTAACAATAACACACAAAGATGGCTAAGAAATGGTTTGAAAAATGTTAATTTTATTGTGGCTTCTACCCTCTCGTGAGAGTGAAAAAAATGGTATCACTATATAGTAACAGAAAGATGACAGTGACACATTGTGCGGCTTGTGGCATTACATTAGCGAACCTTTCGTCCAGCAGGGTCTTTATCAAGAGATTTATGTGGTTATGTAGTTACTGTGGAGAGATCCGAGACCCATCACAAGCAGATAGTCCTGCAGTGACGGGGTTAAGTTCGCAGGTCTCGTCTAGCGAGTCTGCAGTGACGGGGTTAAGGTCGCAGGTCTCCCTGATTTTTCCAGCGTCGTGCATAGATATATTTCTGGGCTCGGGAGCAGACCCTGATTATCCCTCATAATTGCAAAAGTTTTCTTGAGGAGCACAACTTCTCGTCGGTGATCTAAAAAATCTTTTCCTAACATAAGCGGTGGACTCAAGCATAACTAAAAATATTTACGTTATTTTCCTTCTGTTTAATGTCGGTTATTCAAAGATTAACCGTAAAGTCAATATTTTGGCCTCTCTCTCTCTCTCACTTTACGCAGGGTTTTACGTGAAGTTAGGTTTCCTATCTTTATTTACAAACTAAGAGTTGTTACCAACATCGGCTATTTGAAAATTTATTAGAGACAGACAGGGAAAGAATGAAATTGGAGTCATCTGTGGGCCAAAGATTTCATTTAGTCAACTGACTACATTTCGTTGATGTCGTTAGCTGTACGAACATGTTCCAGACATGAGTCATGTTAGAAATAAAATGAGCTCAACTGAAGTGATTTTTTCCGAAGGGAAAGTCAGAGTGTAGTTGCTGTTGCCCGTCTTGTTGTGTAGAAGCTCACTTATCGCTGTCCTCGGAGTAGAGCCAAGTGTGGTTGGTACCTTTAGACAATGTTGGCCTTGTACATAGCAATGAGGCCACCCACATCCTTCCTGTGTAGAAGGCTTTGCTAAAATGACAGATCTGTCCAGGCTGGGCCCAAACGAGAGTTAAGTCGTCTTAATCTCCTCTGCTCGTTTAAAAAGTGGCAGAACGGGCTTAAGTAATATTCATTTCTCCTGAAACCAGCCCTATTAAAATAATTGTTTAGAGTTTAAAAGTTACAATAACATTACGAACTAGTTTTCGCAAAAGATACTTCAAACTTGTGTAATTTTTGCTAGAATATAAAGTCAATGCATTTTTAATTTAATTCTCACAGCTTACTTTTTGTAACAGAAAATGCGAAACAACGAGGGGTAAGACGCTTAAAATTACTCTAATTTTCTATAAGGGAACACACATTTCACTATTAGGACATAATATGATCTCGAGGGGCGAAACGTTAGGATCGGCAGGAAGATGTGATTCTAATGCAAAACCAGGGTCCTACCTGTCAAATAATGAAGAAGCAACATTGCTTAATGAACAGTCCAAATATTTGGTATAGCACCTTTGCGGGAGATTATGAATAATTTTTTTTTTTTTTCAACAAGTCGGCCGTCTCCCACCGAGGCAGGGTAAACCCAAAAAAGAAAGAAAATCCCCAAAAAGAAAATACTTTCATCATCATTCAAACACTTTCACCACACTCGCATTTATCACGTTTTTTGCAGGGTGCTCAGAATACAACAGTCTAGAAGCATACACATCCCAAAGATACACAACATACCCTCCAAACTGCCAATATCCCAAACCCCCCCTTTTAAAGTGCAGGCATTGTACTTCCCATTTCCGGACTCAAGTCCGACTATATGAAAATAACCGGTTTCCCTGAATCCCTTCACTAAATATTACCCTGCTCACACTCCAACAGATCGTCAGGTCCCAAAGTACCATTCGTCTCCATTCACCCCTATCTAACACGCTCACGCACGCTTGCGGGAAGTCCAAGCCCCTTACCCACAAAACCTCCTTTACCCCCTCTCTCCAACCCTTTCGAGGACAGACCCCTACCCCGCCTTCCTTCCCCTATAGATTTATATGCTTTCCATGTCATTCTACTTTGATCCTTTCTCTCTAAATGACCAAACCACCTCAACAACCCCTTTTCTGCCCTCTGACTAATACTTTTATTAACTCCACACCTTCTCCTAATTTCCACACTCCGAATTTTCTGCAAAATATTTACACCACACATTGCCCTTAAACAGGACTTCCCCCACTGCCTCCAACCGTCTCCTCGCTGCTGCATTTACCACCCAAGCTTCACACCCATATAAGAGTGTTGGTACTACTATACTTTCATACTTTTCCCTTCTTTGCCTCCATAGATAACGTTTTTTGACTCCACATATACCTCAACGCACCACTCACCTTTTTTCCCTCATCAATTCTATGATTAACCTCATCCTTCATAAATCCATCCGCTAAATAGGGGTCCAGTTTGTATAACCCTTGACTCGAGTTGGACAGGGCATGTCAACCATGTTTTTTAAAAAATAGGATTCAATTAAAGTTTTTCCCTTTAGTAACCAAGGTGGTTGGGTAGAATGACCTGAATTTCTGCTCAGCTCAGCGAGTGACTGCAAGAATTGACGCGTTGGAGAGCATGCATGAGCGATTTTAAGGTGTAGTGGCACTCAGTCTCTCACAAGAAAGGGCCATGTGCTAGACACACAAATTTCCCACCTCTGAGAAAAAAGTTACCCTCAACTCTCTTAACATTGCATAGCTCCTGACGAAGCGGGATAATGAGATCTCTAGTAATGGTAGTTTAGCAAAACATAATTGAAAAACTTTTATAGTCAGTAACCACTGGTGGGCTTGTAGTCTGGCCGGAGAAGATATTTCCTAGCCTTGAGCAAGGGGCATTACTTATAGTCATGTCACCCCTTGTAGTGATAGAGCATTTGCCAATAGGTCCAATGCATTGACATTGACCAAAAGTCTATTTGTTCCTCTATTTAAATGTAGTCTCTAATGTAGTTACAGTAATGTGTTAAATGAAGATAGTTGGGAAAATTCTTCTTTCCCTCCCTGACTCAAAATTTCCCCATCTGAAGCCAAACAAAGAAAATTATCCGGGAAAGCTGGATAATAATATAACACAAAGGACTAACAGTGACTTTGGATGTGACAAGAAAAAAATTATGTATGAAACTAAGAAAATCGAAGCATCGACATGCTTCCTTCTGAGTCATTATAGGCACTCAGAAGATGACCTGGTCTGTATATGTCGACCCCCGCCCGGGGTCCTTTTCAGCAGATACACAAATGAAAGGAGAACATGAATTTACAGGAAAACTGTCTCTCAAATGCAGAGCGTCAGGTCAGCGTAGGAACAGGTCAGGACTGAGTGTTTATGAATGGTTTGTAGATGAATTTTTCAGAGAACCGACATGTTGAAAATTTGACACATTGCAACTCTCCTCCTGTTCTTCAAGTTTCTCCTACTTTTGGGCTGATGAAGCCACTGTGTGGCGAACGTTTCCTCAATAAAGATACCCAAGAGTTGCACATGTGTCGTTATGAATGGTTTTGAGGGTAAAGCTTAAAATTTGCATAGATAGTTCAAACAGTACTATGTAATTCCTGATTTGTGCTGGCGTTCTGCATTTGGGCGCTGGTATGCTCTTCTTGAGGGCGAATTTTGAAATGTCTGGTTTCCATTGTTCTTTTGAGATGTTAAAATTAAAGGGGTGGTAAACTATGGAGGCAAATCTATGATTTTGCATTTGTAGCTGCAGTGTGACTAGGGTTTAATGTAGGTAGATTCCCAATGAATATTGTGATTCTTGTTGGAAAATAGCTGAATTATCCTGTTATAACATATTGCCCTCTGGGGCTCGAGATCCTTGTAGACAGCACTCGGCCTGTCTACCTGATAATTATACCTGGTTGCAATCTACCCGGTAAACCCTGCATAGACTGCAACCAAGTACATTGGGCAAACTGGCCGAACGTTATTTACGAGAATAATGGAACACCAAGGGCAATACGTAATGGGCAGGAAAATTCAGCCATTTTTCAACAAGTAAGCATCATCAAGTAAGCATTCATTAGGAAAGCTGCCACCATCAATCACAAATCACACTGCAGCTACAAACGTAAAATCAAATCTGCCCTCACAGCGACCACAATTAATTTTAACATCTCAAAGATACAATGAAAACTAGAAGTCATATTGAATTTCTATTATTATAATGTGGGTATAAAATTTATATTTTTACACAGCAACAATCGGCATTACTATAAATATTTGCACAGCTAAATAGTTGTTTGCTTGCACCTTTCTTGCAATATAGGTAAATGTTTGCCTTTCTCGTTTACTTTAAAGTTGAGTATGCGTCAGGTACCTTTTTGCATATCCTCCGAGGAACTTAACAAACACAAACTCAGGAAGAGAGAGAAAACACTCTCCACACCCTGACTTCACTGGAAAAAGACCCGAAAGCAGATAAAGTTTGTAGCCACAGTAGGGTTAAGCCACTTCCAGGTATTGGGCCAGGAGTGCAGGGGGCCCACTAAGTCGTAATGAGAACCCATACATACCGGACTACCTGCTTTACCAGTAACACCTTACTGTTTTGTGTGTGTGTGTGGTGTGTGTGGGGTGTACTCACCTAGTTGTACTCACCTAGTTGAGGTTACAGGGGTCGAGTCCTAGCTCCTGGCCCCCCCCTCTTCACTCGTCGCTACTAAGTCCCCTCTCCCTGAACCGTGAGCTTATCATACCTCTGCTTAAAGCCATGTAAAGGATCCTGCCTCCACTACATCGCTTGCTAAACTATTTCCCCTTCCTGACTACTCTGTGGATGAGAAATACTTCCTAACATCTTTGTGATTCATCTGTGTCTTCAACTTCCAACTGTGTCCCTTTGCTGATGTGTCCCATCTCTGGAACATCCTGTCTTTGTCCACCTTGTCAACTCCTCTCAGTATTTTGTATGTCGTTATCATGTCCCCCCTATCCTCCCTGTCCTCCAGTGTCGTCAGGTCGATTTCCCTTAAACCCTCCTCGTAGGACCCTACCCCTTAGCTCGGGGACTAGCTTGTTGCAAACCTTAGCACTTTCTCTAGTTTCTTTTCGCGCTTGGCTAGGTGTGTGTGTGTGTGTGGTGTGTGTGTGGGGTCGATAGACTTGTTAAAGATTGTTGCTACGCGTACACAGTGCCTCGGGGCCTCTGTGAAGACCCATAGAGAGAGATATTGTCTGGTAAACAGCACCTTCAAGGTATCTAGCTCATACTGCAATTTCTTCACCTCCTCCTCGGTTTTTGTGTGTTGTGTTCAACACTCGCTGGTGCACTCTCCCATTTCAGTTTGCTGGTAGCCTTCTTGTCTCTTCTGAGAATGCTAAGCTCTTCACAGATTTCCCCGGCCATCCTTTTTGAGCTCCCCCCCCATCGCTCTTCAGCCTGATTACCTGATCCCTGACTGTTGTCTACTTCCTGATGTGGGTATACAGCAACTTTGAGTTGGATTTGGTTTTCAGTGGTATATCATTCCCAAATTGCCATTGAGCCTCCCTTCTTTTCCATGAATACTCGTTTTCTGGCTCTTCGGTTCGAATCCATGTTTTCCTGAGTTCTTTTCCTTCTATATCTTTTCCATGCTGTAGCACATTTGCCTTTGGCCTCCCATACATCTCAGGGTAAACCATGGGCTTACATACTCCAATATCACATACTCCAACATCACATTTACTGTCTTGCCCTTTAGTTCTCTTTCTCATTGCATCTCATATACGAGTTGCCAAATGCTTGCAGTTCTCTCTTTTGAAGTTGCTTCTCACTTTCTTCCTGTGCTGCTTCATTCTCCACAGTTTCTGTCACAAGTATTCAGAATGCAGGACCATGTGATCAGTAGCGTCCCCTGGGTGCCCCTAACATTGGGGCATAAAAATTCTCCATTACCTCCATCATCTTAGCCTTCAACGTTTCTGTCCCCGATTGTGGCTCTAGATTCTGCCAGTTTAGTCTGTGGTTAAAGTCCTCCTGACCAGTAGCTTTGGTCCTGCTCATGTAGGCTCTTCTGGCCACCTCAGCTAGTGTATCCTCCATTGCTCCAGTTGGTTCCTTCATATTCTTGTCATGGCTTCTTGCCCTCATGGAATACAATTCGAGGAATTAAAATCGACTAAGCAATTAGGACCTAACTTACACATTAGATTACTGTTAGGTAGTATGTTTACGTGTGACACCCCCGTCAGAACCTGAGTTTGATCTCTGCAAAAATGAAACAGGTGAAAGCAAGTAACACAGTTAAGAAAACTTACCAAAAATGAAATTCATGAGAGAGAAATGTACGAAAGTGGCAGGTGGAAACCCCCAAAAAAAAGGGGAGACGGGACCCCTGATAAACCTACAAGAAACCTCCACGATCTGTTTTCTGGGGAAAGAAGATTTTTCTTCCCGGGTGGCTTCGATGTTTTGGCTCATGGTCATGATTATTCATAGGGAAAGAAAAAAGAGAAAAAGGAGGAGAGAGAGAGAGAAAAGAGGGGAAAAGAGAGAAAAAAAGAGAGAAAAGAGAGAGAGAAAAGAGAGAGGAGAGAGAGAGAGAGAAAGAGAGGGAGAGAGAGAGAGAGAAGAGGGGAGAAAAAGAGAGAGAAAAGAGAGAGAGAGAGAGAGAAGAGAGAGAGAGAGAGAGGGGAGAGAGAGAGGAGAGAGAGAGAAAACAGAGAGAGAGAGAGGGGAAAAGAGAGAGAGAGGGAAGAGAGGGGAGAGGAGGTTTCATTACTAATTTTGGAGAGCTCCAAGTTTTGTGAAACTGGGACACCCCCGCCCATGATACTTTTTGTTAAAAACTTTTTTGGGAAACGACAGGACTCCAGAAAATTTTGCAAAAAATTTGCTGGCTAAAACCTCATGGAAAGAAAGACAGACAAGGGCAAGGGGGAAAGGTTTCCTGTGTGCTTCTCTAAAGTGTTCATGCCCAGCACATTAAATGTTGCCACCCCTACACATTTTGAAATGAATTTCTTCAACTCTGCTAAACACTAGTACCTCTGTACTAGCATGTGCAATTTACAGACACAGGGGAAACCCGCAGATCCCATCAACTTCCAAATGGAAAAAAAATTGACCCCCTTTCGCTACCACACAACTTTTTTAACATATCACAATTTTTTGGTGACCCAACCAGCACCTTATACAGAGGGACTTAAAATTGGGCCCCCTTTTTGGGCAGTGTTTGACATGAAAAAACTTTTTTTGATTTCCCAAATCACTCTCGGGCCCACCTCCCTTGCCCAGTGTGAGTGATCTGGCAAAAAGGGCATAGCCCCATTTTGTCAACCCCCTGGGCAATTTTGGGAATCGTCTGACCAAAAACTGTTTTTACAAACACTTAAGATCCCAACAAACGAGGTAAAGGGTTCCACACGCAAAACCCCGGGCAAAGGGAAAAGAGGAAATTTGGGGCCAGCCCTTTGTTTCTGAGCTCGCCCCCACCCCGTTTGGGAAATTTGCCTTCTCCAAGGGATGTTGACAACCAAGTAAAGCCTTCACGGGGACACATCCTTAATCTACAACAAGAACACATTCCCCCACCGGCAATATGTGACAACCCTACAGATCACCCTTGGGTTTTGGCTTTCGTTGTAGAGGGGCCCCTGCTACTGCTAAGTACAAAGCAGGGGGAAGGTTAAAAAGACACCAAACCCCCTATAACGGGAATTTTGCAAAAGGAAACCTGTAGGCAAATGGTGACTTCAAAAGTGGGCCATTGCTAAAGGGGAGGTGGACCCCCAAAAAAAGTTTAGCTTTCGGGTAGGGTAGGCCCCAAAACCTGGTGGTCCCCCGGGCAAGGGCAACAAGGTTATCTGCCTGATGAACTCATTCCAACCCCTAAAACGAGGATGGGCCAAACCCTACTATATCCCCAAAAGAAGGCGGACCTCTTTGCTGAACACTTTGCTACCAAAAAGCAAGTTCCTGAAAACCAGCAAGGGACCCTCCTTGGCTAGGCAAGAACTGTTTCCAAAAAATGTCATTTTGGGACAATAAGGCAGGAGGGGGTGCAAATTTCCCCTTAAATCGCTTTACCTAAAAAGGTGTGGGCCCCCGACAATTGGGGGCCCAAGTTTTTTTGAGAAGATTGCAGACCACAGCAGCACCTCCCAACTCGCATCTTTCAGCACTGCCTAGGACATGTAAAAAGGCCCCTCTATGGGAAAAGGCAAATGTATAATCCCCGTTTCCCCAAAAAAAGGGGCAGAGCAGAAATCACAACCCACAAAACCAGTGTCACCCCCCTGTCAAACACTGGTAAGATGCTTGAGACAAAAATCTCAAGACAAATGACAGAGTTTTTTTACTATCACTCACTACTTTGTGACGTCCAAAATGGCCCTTCCCGGAAAGGTTACTCTCTGCTGATCTGTTGTTAAAAACCCCTCCACTAAGTGGCCCCAGTCACTAAAGAATCCAAAGTCAGTGTGTGGTAGCACTGGACATTGCTGGCGCTTTCGACGGGGTGGCACCAGGGCCTCTTAGCAAAACTTCAAGCACTGGGGAATTTCAGGGGTCCTTTTCCCAAGCCCCCCTCAAATGATTACCTTCATGGTTGAAACTTTTAATGTATTCCCCAATGGAACAATCAGCAAACAAACCTATTTTGGGGCCAAGTGGTTTTCCCCAAGGGAGCGTGCTGGGACCATTGTTAAAGGAATGTCTTTTCAACGACCTTCTTCACTCATCCCAGAATCACAGCATATGTAGACGACTTTACACTGACAATTACTTATCCAAGAGAAAAAAAGGGAGCCCGCTCTAAGCACATCAATCAAACCCGCTAGAGCTATATCAGCTTGGGGGAAAAAGAAAGGCAAAAACATTTGCACCTGAGAAAAATTTCAAATGATGAAACGTCCCCCTAGGCACCATGATGGAATGCTGGTGGGAGTAGTAAGGAGAAAAGGGAGGGGGTTGGCCCCCCGGGGGGAAAATTGATATCCTTTGGGGGGAAATTTGACTCCAAACTAACCATGAAGAACCATGTTGTAAATCTTGCAAACAAGCAGCCAGGAAGCTACAGCACTTTGCCGTATCTCGCATCTGCTTGACAGTAGGGTTGCAAGATTCTGTACGGGGCACAAGTACGCTCACACCTTGAGTATGCTCCACTTTCTTGGTTTGCCTCCCCCCCTCTCATCTGCGACTGCTTAAACAGAGTAGAGAACAGAGGAAGACGTCTCATCTCTCGCCTGGACCCACCTGGATAATCTGTCATTTCAGCAGACCCTTTCAACATAGGAGGGATGTGGGGGGCCCTTACGTTATGTACAAGGCCAATATTGTCAAAATCCCACACTTGGATCCACTTCGAGGACAGCGTGAAACAAGCTTTTATGCCACAAGACGGGCAGAAAGCAGCAACTTCACTCGGGCAGGAACTGGCAGGAAATGGAAAGAAATCGTACACCAAATCCAGTCATTCCTGGAGTGGAACCACAGTCGATGGCCTTCCACTCCAAACCAACAGATACAGATACTAATGCCGGAAAAAAAATCCCCCCCCAGTACCAACAATACCACCAGTCCGATAACATTCTTCTTTGCAAATATACAGGGTCTAAAGCCAGCAACAAACAACAAAAAAACCTTTCATCCGTGGACTGCTTCAGAGGCAAAGGCAATGTTCGCGGTTTTCACTGAGACCCACATAAAGGATCACTTGGACAATGAAATAGGGGACCCCAGGTTACAACCTATACAGATGTGACAGAGTGAACAGGCAAAAGGGGGGGGTTGGCCTGTACATTGCAGAGTCACTTGTTTGCACAGAACTGCTTAATGCCTCAAATGACGTAGGGAAGTTTTAGCAGTAAAGGTCGAGAACCAAAACCTAGTCATTGTGGTAGTCCCACAAGCCTCCGGATGCAACATCCCAGCAATTCCAGGAACAGCTGTTAAAAATGACCACTGTCTGGAAAATCTTCCAGCTCCTGCACCCAACACTTGCTCCGGGGGGGTTCAACTTAAGGCACCTAAAATGGAGGATATAGCAAATAATATTGTTGCAGTAATAACACCAGGGGGCACCGATGAAAACCACAAATCACACGACTTTTAAATCTCTGCAACAAAATCAAAATTAAACCAGCAAATAATAAGCCAACTAGACTTGAGAAACACTAGACCTCATATCACTAACAATGATGATCTGATAAGAAATGTCACCATATCAAAAAAAAATATCAATCCAACATAATTGAGGTCAGACATGTATGCGAGGAGCCCCAGACCGACAAAATGAGACTATCACGAGGGACATTCACCAATTCAAATCATAACAAAAACATAAAGTGGGACCAATAAACCAAGTCTAACCGATATAAGCGGGAAAATATACAAGCACACAGACCCAAAATTATGCTAGAACAGATAACTCGGGGGCACTCGATGTAGCACAAGGCTTATTCCTCTAAGAAAAAGGAGGAGTAGAGTAAAATAGAAAGAGACAGCGCTCCCTTTTCAGGCGACGGAAAGAATAACAGAGCGGGTAAAAGAGGAATATATCTGAAACAAGACCCAAAAATAGCCAAACAATTAACTCCGGGGGAATCGGGGAAGCAAAAGCTTAAAAAAATTCAAAAAAAAAAAGATTTTTAAAGTAAAATAGAAAAAGAGAAAGGGCCCCTTTAAACAAGAAAGGGGTAAAA
>NC_069401.1:27966632-27982836 GCF_026875155.1 Cherax quadricarinatus | reverse complement strand
AAACGGTTTTGGATTTGCCTCTACCACTTCACTCTCCAGATTTTTCAACTTCCTGACAATTCTAAGGCTAAGGAAATACTTCATAACATCTCTGTGACTCATCTGAGTTTTCACCTTCCAGCTGTGCCCTCTCGTTCCAATTACCCATCTCTGAAACATTCTGTCCATGTTCACCCTGTTCCTTCCTCTCGTTGTCATATTCCCCCTAGTCGTCCTGTCTTCCTGTGTCATCACGCTGAGTTTCTTTAACCTCTCCTCATAGGGCATATTCCTTAGCTCCGGGACTAGTCTTGTTGCAAACCTCTGCACTATCTCTAGTTTCTCGATATGCCTCACCATTTGTCGGTTCCAAACTGGTGCTGTTTGTAGGTATTTGTGTATATGAATGTATATATGTACCCAGTATGTATTTATGCATGTACACTTGTTGAGTATACCAGTAAAATGGATGGCAGAGATGTTAATGAAAGAATTATGGGTTAAACAGAAAGTAGGATTGCAAAGGAAAAATAAGATATTAGGATAGGTAGAGAATGTATAAACAAAGTGTTTATACTGAAGCACATAATGAACAATGTATAATTAAAAGTAAGGAACTTTTATGTAGATACCGAGGCGATGGTTAGGATATGTAGGAGAGAGGGAAGCTATTTTTCAGTAAAAGTAAGTCTTAAACAGTAATGCTTGATGTCACCATGAGTGTTTAAAATATTTATAGACGAGTTGCAAGAGAAGTGAATGTAGGGGTGTTGGGGAGAGATATGGAATTGAAAGTCGGTGATTCTGTTACAAGGTGTGAGTTGTCACAGTTGCTTTTTGCTGGTGACACGGTTGTTTTCGGAGTTTCGGAAGAGATGTTGTAGTGGATGGTAAACGAATTTAGAAGGGTATGTAAAAGACGAAAATTAAAATTAAGCATAAGAAAAGAAAAATACTATGATAGTATTATAACGTATAGGCAATAAGGGATTGGATATTAAAATGGGAAGAGGAAGTAATGTATTCATATATTTGGGAGTGGACTTGTGGCTAGATGGTTCTGCTAGAAATGAAGTGTACCATAGAACTGACGATGGAAAAAATCAGGGTGATGTATTGAGGCATCTGTGGAGACGAAGGAATTTATCCACGCAGGCATAAATGAGACTGTAACAGAGTATAGTGGTATCAACATTGTTGCATGGGTGTGAAGCATGGGGTTTGAATGTTGCAACGAGCAGGAGACTGGAAGAAGCGCAGATGTCGTGTTTGAGGGTAATATGTGGTGTGACTATAATGTAGAGAATTTGGAGTTTGTTGAGTTTAGGAGAGCCGAGGAGTTGTTTAGACATTTAAAGAGAAGTAAGAAAAGCAGGATGACTAGGAGGGCATATATGTTTGGGGTGGAGGAAAGGAAGGGCAGGGGTCGTCCCGGGAAAGGTTAGAGGGAGGGAATAAAGGTAGTTTTGAGTGCTAGAGACTTGGACATCCAACAGACTTGTGTGAGCATATTAGATAGGACTGGGTGGAGGCAAGTGGTTTGTATAATTTGAGGTGCTGTTGGAGTGTTAATAAGGTAACATTTATGAAAGGATTCAGGGAAATCAGTTAGCCAGGCTTGAGTCCTGGAGATGGAAGGTACAGTGCCTGCACTCTGAAGAAGAAGTGGGAATACTGTGGTTTGGAGGGTCATCTCAACCTTGATGTCTGCACCATTCTGTTAAGACGTTGACTGAATGAGTGACAGTGAAAGTGTTTTATTCTTTGTCGGGGCCATCTTACCATCAAGTTCTTGTGTATTTAAGTAAATTACTAACAAATAGGATTTAGAAGTCAATCATTCGGGGATACCTGAAATTGAGAAACTCATCAAAAACGGGTCTTTAAAACATTCTCAGAGAAATCAGTTTTATGAATGATCGATAAAAAAACTGAGCAGAGAGCACTTGCACATATTAATTGATATACAACTCTTAACTAAGTATTAGATAGTAAGGGAGTGAAATTTGAAGTCGAATGAATAAGGCGTTCTGAAGCTATAAATGAAACCTATAGATTGGTCATATGGCTCCTGCACATGCCAAGTGATCCTAGAACCTGGTCCTCATCAACGTACACAAGGTTGCAAATTTGAAAGTCTCTGGATGAGACGTTCTCGAGCTATGAGCAAAATAATAAAGAACAATTAAAGACACGTTACCCTTCGGGGATCCAGCCACAGTAAGGTTAATTTGATAGTCTATCTTCTAAATCATGTCACAGCAAGAAGGGGCAGAGGTGTCACTGGGCGGCGTCGCTGATGTCTAACATCACACCTGTGAAGTTCCTGGGGAAAAGACAGTGCGATTTTAAAACCTTTTGATTCTGTACTTAATGACTGCCGCTGTGATGACGTTTCTTTCATGTTTATCTACACCATTGAAAATTAGATTCGTATTTTTCCAGTTATTAATGTGCAACTCAGTGATGTTGAGGGAGAAGTGAATATATAAATAGTTCACCAGCCGTTTGGCAATACTTAGAGAAGCAAGTTTTCATTACATATTTTACCCCACCTTTCAAAAGACATATTTCCGACTCACGTCATTTGGTCACAACACGATCTCTTCACTCTTACTTCGCTTTATTTTCTTGCCACAGAAACTCTGCAGCATATATTTTAACAATCGTCTCACGTCCAGGCCTTCTCACCTTTATTTGTGCTATTTTTTGCCCAAACGCACACCGTCTTCCTGACTTTTGTTTCTTCTTCACCACACAAATTCTGCCGTCTTGACGCTAATTATATTTTCCACAGTCTAAAACTGCTCTCACTACTCCACTCTCTCTTCATCACTGTCTGGTATATATCTGCTGCTTCCTCAGTCGACCTGTAAGTTGTGGATGAAGCTCAACAGGAAACAATAAGTGCTTTTCTTATCCACGTTTGTTGACGTTGCTGTTCCAACAATTGATATCTATTTCCGAGTTTGTTAGACTGTAAAAATAGTGTGTCGTCGCTAGTAGGTATCTAAGTACTGGCAGGAAGGATAACACGTAGTTAAGTGTAGAGTGAATTTCAATAGCTTGAACTTAGAGGAAACCGGCAAGGAAGAGATATGTATATGCAAGCAATGACCTTCCTTGGGCGCCCTAGAGAAAACCCCAGTATTTTAAATATTCATTTTTCTTGTTAATTTAAATCTTCGTTTTAATCTGCCCACTTACAAAAATTTTTGCTCTGTGTGTTTCTTGAACCTTCACAAACTCATTAACTTCCAAGCTTTTCTTCGTTTCCCAACTTGTACACCCCCACCACGCCCTCCACCCCCACCACGCCCTCCACCCTCACCACGCCCTCCACCCTCACCACGCCCTCCACCCCCACCACGCCCTCCACAAATAACAAAAAAGGCACAATACCGTGACTGGAACGATACACAAATAACCCGCACATAGAAGAAGAGGAGGGTTACGACGACGTTTCGGTCCGACTTGGACCAGGCCCCCACGCCCCCCCACGCCACCACCCCGCCACGCTCTCCACCCCCCATCACGCCGTCCACCCCCACCACGCCCTCCACCCCCACCACGCCCTCCACCCCCACCACGCCCTCCACCCCCACCACGCCCTCCACCCCCTCCACTCACACCATCCCTCACTACCTCTAAGCCCAGTTTCACCCGTCACCGGCTTTACAGCCTTGTCTCTCCCGTCCCCAGTCAGAATCCTCTCTCCTCTTTTCCCTATTCTTTCCCAAAGAACTGCGCTTTCAGACTCCAAAACTAAGGTCAAAATATAAGGGAACACCCACTTGTAAGACCTTGGAAAATGTGTGGATATCAGTGTTTAAAATACTGAAGAATTTCATCATTTAAGGGAAGAGAAAATGATATATTGGCGATAACTAAATTAAGCTTCAACTCTCTCCTCCTCATCATAAGTTTTCGGGCAAAAAAGAGAGGTTATCTTTTAATTAATAAGTTGTCTACCAGTTTACTCTCGACTTGAACGATTGTCCTGGTGGATGAGGCAAGTTCTTGGGTAATATATTAAACTTGAGATTATAAAGCCTCTCTCGTAGTTCAGGAAAACCTGACTTAACTAAGTATACTTTGCATAGCGTATATAATTACTTTAATAAGATTGGAAAAACTGGCATCCTGGACGTATGAATGGTGGTCAACTAAATTATTTTCATGGTTGTCGGTCATGTTACTCACCATTTCATTGGACGAAATATACTTATTTAAATAATATTAGCAAATTATAAATGTTTACTTTGCATTTTTGCCTATAGAAAATTAAATATATTTTAAACTCATGTTAAAAATTCAATTTAGTATTTCACCTCAACTCATAAAATAAAAGTCATAAGTCAAAAAGTCACTCATGTTTAACCGTGTTGTAAACAGGGCCGGGTTTTTAAGGGGCAAAGGGAGCAACTGCCCAGGGGCCCCCTGCCAGAGGGGCCACCAGACGAAGGGTTTCCTTTATAACAAAATGTAATAAAAAAATTAGTTTAATTAATAAAGGGAATTAACAAATAAAGTGTGTGTGGGGGGCATCAGAAACTAGAAAGAAAGCGTGGCCCCCACCCCCTCTCCCCTTGAATAACTTGACTTAACTATTTCTGGTTAGCGTCAGTTTAGAGGTAAATAACCAGACCATGAGGTCAGAGGTGACCAGGGTGTGTATACACGTGTGTGTGTGTGTGTGTGCGAGGTAGCTATTGCGTGTATGACTTTAGCTATGTCGACCTCAGAAGGGCTATTTCGGGTTAGTGCCAGTGTAGAGGTCAATGATCAACTAGT
The DNA here is from genome assembly GCF_026875155.1 of Cherax quadricarinatus. Taxonomy (NCBI): domain Eukaryota; kingdom Metazoa; phylum Arthropoda; class Malacostraca; order Decapoda; family Parastacidae; genus Cherax; species Cherax quadricarinatus. Next base: position 27,978,063 of record NC_069401.1, on the reverse strand, counting down.
CAGTTTCTGACCTGGGGCTATATATGTGTCTGTGTGTGTTCGTCGACCACTTTTAGTGCTTGGCAATGGTGTAGGGCAGTGGTGTCCATGTTTTAGATCTGTGTGTTGCTCACAAACGTTTGTGATATATCATCATTTTGCAGTTACATCTTACACATGCATGTACATCGACACACACACACACACACACACACACACACACACACATATATATATATATATATATATATATATATATATATGTGTGTGTGTGTGTGTGTGTGTGTGTGTGTGTAACTACAATGTCATTAATATATGTCAAAAAATCTGAATATTTGTTTTTTCAGAAGACCCAGTATGCCACGGAAAATTCAATTGTCAGGAGCTCATAAAAGAAAGAATTCTAAAGAATCAAGCACAAGTAATGCAGCGGTCTTGGTAACGACAAAACGCCTTACAGAATTTTTCTCTGCTTCCGTAGTGGAAAACATAATGAAGAAACAGTACCACTACCAGATGATGTTTCTTCTGAGGACCCACCTGCATTCCCAAGTACATCTGCAGAAAATAACAAGAACATACTAAATCAAGATAGTAAAGGTGATGAATCACCACAACCTCATTCTACAGATGCTTCTGTAGACATGGACAGTGAAGCGCCATCATGTGATTCAGACTCAGCCATGTGGTTTCCTGTCAGAGAAAAGCATTTTGCCCTTTTTGGTTCCAATTGCCACTACATGTCAAAACAAAACTGATTACCGACTTGACCCAGATTCTCGAAAACCTCGACTCTATTATCAGTCAGTCAGGGCAAGCTTGAATCAGGTATTGTCATCATTTCAAGAATTTCCATGTTTAACATCTATTCACAGTCAATGGTGACCAGCATTTGAGAAAGTGCTCCTGTACAGCAATCAAAGGGTGCGTTTAATTACTTTTATTGTAGCACTGATGTCCAGCGGATGTGATAGGTTTTTCCGCAAGATGGCTTTAATGAACTGGAAAAAGGCAGAGGAAGAAGAAAAGTCATGAAAGATGTCAAGGTCACCGAAATTTTGTGTGCTAAAGTATTAATCCTCGATGTAGGAACTCCTCCCATGATTGATAGGCAGTTAGGTAGAAACAAGTGCATGAAAACAAGAAATACTGGTGGAAGTATTGCATCGTGTTGTGGCCACTGAACAGTCTTTTTAGCTGAGAAGAACCTGGCATTAGGAGTAGTGAAGAGATCATAGATCCAAGCATAATGGGAACTTTTTAGGATCATGGAACTTATTGGCATCAGTTTTTTGGATCCCTTTCTGATGGGACACCTTAAAGAACTGGCAATCCTGGAAATGGTAAGCAAGTCATATTTATCACCACAATCTACGAAGAAATTGTTCTGCTTTTGGCGAAATATGTTGGAATTATATTGGTGACAGAGTCTTAAAAACTGTAAAGTACTTCTCAGTTTTCAGTTGATTCAACACAGATCTGCTCATGTTGACCAGCTAACAGCGAATCGTGCGATATGTCGTTTCTGGAAAACCGGTAGAAAGAATTTTAACTTTTCCTGCATACATGCTCTCACAAGCTGAAGGTGCTGCTGCATCTCTGCAAAAATTTCTAAGAAAAAGAAGGTATTAATTTTTGAAGACTGCAGAGGTGAGTCCTTACGACAATGCAGTAAATACGTCCGGTTGCTACACATTAACGCAGACCAGACTTAAAAATAAGCAACTCAGCAGCAGTTTATTAATCCCTGTGCTGCTCACTAACTGAATCTTGCAGGACAGTCAGCTGCCCCGTGCTGTGTATCTGTTATTTATTTTGGCTTTTATACAAGAGCGTATACACCTTTTTTTCTGGGTCAACACGCAGGTGGGTAAATCTAATGAAGTCTTCGGATGCAAAAAGAGCACGAGACAGTGAAGTCTCTTTCAGCACGTCGTCGTCAGCTAGACCGTTATGCTAACTGTACATGGATACAACTCTATTCAAAAAACCTTAGAGATATTGAAAGGGGTTTGGAGCAAACCCTCGAAGCAAGACATGAAGTCGGGCATTGGGGATACAAAATGGATTGTCTTAAAAATGCCTGATGGCTAAGACTGGAACTATTTAAGGGTTCAACGGTACAAGCAAAGCTTTCAATGGTTTTGATTTTTGACCGAAAAAATGGTGGATTTAATTGATTCTCGGAAAGTTTTGAAATAAATTCGGATAGGTAGAAGAGGAACTGGATGTGGGAAACATCTGTGGCAAACAGACTAAAATAAACTAAAAGCATCAAAGAAAAGAAAAAAAGCAATATGATAAAACCTGCCTCCTCAGAGGAAGTTGTTTTGTCCCCCAGAAAAAATTCGATTAAAACTTTCAATGTTTTTTTCGTTGTGTGTTGCCTTAAAACACGCAGGGTACAAAACAAATAGTGAATGACAGTTTCAATGTAATTTCAACTTATGCAGTCTCCCTGTTTCCAAGATAGAAAATAAAGCTAAGAAACTTATTGTTTACCCTCAAGACTTCAGTAGTGTCTTTGCTGAGGAAAGTCCCTTTGGGCACCCTTTTGCCAAGCCAGGTCATGTCTTTTTTCCACTCAACAGTCATTTTGTTACATGATGAAGGGTTTGCTGATACCTTTCTGGGTGTTAATTTTTTAGCATGAGGGTCATAGTTGTTCGGGAAAAGGTGTTCAGCAAATTGGCATGATAAAGAATGATCTGGGAACACATGACCCAGAAAACTAACTTTTTGTCCCTATTGGATTTGAGAGCTGTGTTCTCAAGAAGATACAGTTTGATGATAGTTAAAGTTTTGGGCAGATGCTGAGGTAGAAAGAAAGACTTTTTGAAATATTGCAGGTGACAGTTTTTTGCTAAAGGATGTGGGGTTTCTTAAATTCCCAGTTATTTAAGTAAAGTTGATTAGTAAATTTGGTAAATTTTGCTGCAGACGGAAAGTTTAAACAAGAAATTTATTATCTCGTCTATGATTAAAAAAGTGTAAATGTAGAATTTTTGTTTTAGGATAAATATTAGTAAATGTAAATATGCATGAATTTATGTTTTATTTATTTAGAGTGTATAAAATTTACATCTTAGTCAACATGTAAAGAGAAAGACTTTGAGTGATTTTCCAAAATTTAAACAAAAATTCACCCAACTTATTGAAGACCATAATTTTGTCCTACTAAAAAATCAGATGATTTTTTCAAAAAATCATACAAAACTATTTGGAGAATTTTTTTAAAAATTGTTTGATCGATTTAAAATTTAATTTTTTTTTAAATTTGGGTAGATTAAAATAAATTGTTTGTGGGTTTAAAATTTTTTTAAAAGAAATTTTGTTTTTTGACTTGTGTTTCTTAGCCAGCAAAATTACTTGTGTTACTTTGCCAGGCAACAAACTTTCGTTTTTTTAGCCAGGGAACTAATTGTGTTATCTTAGCCCGGCAACATATACTTGTGTTTTCTTAGCCAGGCAACAATACTTGTGCTATCTTAGCCAGGGAACATATACTTTTGGTTTTCTTAGCCGGCAACATATACTTTCGTTTTTCTTAGCCGGAAAAATATACTTGTGTTATCAGCCAGGCAACATATACTTGCGTTATTTAGCCCGCAACATTACTTGTGTTATCTTAGCCAGGCAACATAATTGTGTTATCTTGGCCGGGAAAAATATACTGCGTTATTTAGCCAGGGGAACATATACTTTTTTTTACTTTGCCCGGAAAAATTCTTGTGTTTCTTAGCCAGGGAACATATACTTGTGTTATCTTTGCCGCACATATACTTTGTTATCTTAGCCAGGGAACATATACTTGTTTATCTTAGCCAGGGAACATATACTTGTGTTATCTTAGCCAGGCAAATATACTTTGTTATTTAACCGGGAACATATACTTTTGTTATCTTGCCGGCCAATACTTTTCGTTTCTTTTCCAGGCAACATATACTTGTGTTATTTTGCCAGGGAAATATATTGTGTTATCTTAGCCAGGCAACTATACTTGTGTTATCTTGCCAGGCAAAATTTAAATGTGTTAAATTTGCCCGGCAAAATTATTTGTTTTCTTAGCCAGGGAAATATACTTGCGTTTTCTTAGCCAGGCAACAAATTTCTTTTGTTATCTTTGCCCAAAAACATTATTGGGGGTTTTCTTTGCCAGGGAACATATATTTTGTTATCTTAGCCCGGCAACATATACTTTTTTATCTTAGCCCGGCAAAAATATACTTGCGTTATCTTAGCCAGGGGAACATATACTGTGTTTTCTTAGCCAGGCAAATATACTTGTGTTATCTTTGCCGGCAACAATACTGTGTTATCTCGCAAGGGAACATAACTTGCGTTTTCTTAGCCAGGGAAAAATATCTTGTGTTATCTTTGCCAGGCAAATAACTTGGTTTCTAGCCAGCAAAAATATACTTTGTTATCTTAGCCAGGAACAATGCTTGTGTTTTTCTTGCCAGGAACATATACTTGGTTATCTTAGCCGGCAAAATAACTTTGTTATCTTACCCCGGCAACATATACTTGTGTTTTTCTCGCCAGGCCATATACTTGGTTATCTTTGCCGGCAACAAATTTTCTTTTGTTTCTTAGCCAGGCAAATTTAAAATTGTGTTATCTTTTGCCCGGCAAATATACCTTTTTATTTTTGCCAGGGGAACATATGCTTTTGTTATCTTGCCAGGGAAAATATACTTGTTTATCTTAGCCCGGGAACATATACTGGTTATCTTCCCGGCAAAATATACTTGTTATCTTAGCCAGGCAACATATACTTTTGTTATCTTTGCCGAACTAATTTGGGGATCTTAGCCAGGGAACAAACTTTTGTTATCTATCCAGGGAACATATACTTGTTTATCTAGCAGGGGACAAACTTGTGTTATCTTTGCCAGGCAACATATACTTTTGTTTCTTAGCCCGGCAACATATACTTTGGGTTATCTTAGCCAGGCAACTTTATTGTGTTTTCTTTGCCAGGCAACATTATTTTGTTATCTTAGCCCGGCAACATATACTTGTGTTATCTTACCAGGCAAATTATTGTTTATCTTAGCCAGGCAACATAACTTTGTTACTTAGCCAGGAACATATACTTGTGTTATCTTTGCCGGGAACATATACTTTTGCTTCTTAGCCCGGGAACAATACTGTGTTATCTTAGCCAGGCAACATTACTTGTGTTCTTTGCCGGAAATATACTTGTGTTTTCTTACCAGGGAACAAACTTTGTTATCTTTGCCAGGGAAATATACTTGTGTTATCTTAGCCAGGAAAAAATACTTGTGTTTCTTAGCCCGGCAACATATACTTGTGCTTCTTAGCCAGGCCAAAATATACTTTTTTTTATCTCAGCCAGGCAACTATACTTGTTTATCTTAGCCAGGCAAAAAATACTTGTTTATCTTAGCCAGGGAACATATCTTGTGTTATTTAGCCAGGCAACATAACATTTTATTTTTTTTATATTTTATACATTCTCCCCTGAAATTATTATTATGCAATTTTTTTTTCTCGGAATAAAAAAATTTTCTTTTGATAAAGTTGTATCTCCTTTGATACACATTTTTTTTTCTCTGTAAAAGGAATACCACGATTTTTCTCTCTTTTTTTTTTTTTTTTTTTTTTTTTTTTTCCCCCTCGAGAAGGTTTTTATGTTGGTGAGGGGGTCTTGTTTAGAGAATTGGGTCTGTGCTCCAGTTCCCCGAATTAAGCCTAAACCTTCCACATCCCCCCCCCCCAGGGGGCTGTATAATCTCCGGGTTAGCGCTTCCCCTGATTTTAATAATAATAATAATAATAATAATTTTTTTCCAGAATTTACCCAAAGAATGAATAAAAAAAAACGTAGAATTATAATTATGATGGTTTTATGAGTTAAAAGTGCCCTGGAGTTGCACCATAAAAGGGGTAACAATGTTTGAATGTTTTTTAAGACCCCAAAGTAAATTAAAAAAAAAAGTAAAAACAGGTGAAGAAGTCTTTTTTGGCTTTAAAACTGCCCTCTCCTAATAGGCTTAATTTTTACAAAAAAATTGAATCAATTTCTTTCTTGATGTTAGACGGTTTTTGATTTCTTTTTTTAATAAATACACTTTTTTAACTTAAATGTTTTTAGTCGTCGGTCGGTCCATTAACAAATTTTTTAAAAAAATATTTAAAATATAATTTTTATATATATATATATATAAATATATATAATTTAATATATTTATATTAATTAAATTATATTATATTTATATATAAATATATATATATATATTAAAATTTATAATAGAAGATAGATAGAAGAAGATACCGAAAGCGTGACCCCGAAGTAAAAAAAATACCCATGGGTATTTTTATATTGTGTAGATGGAATATTTTACCAGAGGCCCCGGGCCCGGGGATCCATCCCGGGCAAATCACCTAGAATACGAAGAATATTACTAACGAAAATTATAGTTATTATTGAAAAATAAAATTGAAAAAAATAAAATCGGATGTCTTCTTCAAAACCAAAATTTTTTTTTTAAAAAACGCGTTTATTTTTTCATTTTATTTCTTTCTTATATGTGATTCATTTAAACGTCCATGTTAAAGGGCCCCCAAACCCAAAAATCCCCCGGTCCCCCTAATGTCTAAACCCACCCCTTTGTTTGTAAATCGTACAGAAGTAAATTTAAAACTTTTTTTTTTAATATTTTCCCAACTTTTGATGGTGAGCTAAATGCCCATAATTAAAAGTCAATGACCCAGGATCTGACACCTTTATGTGACGCGGGGCTACACTAGCGACGTCGGTGTTACTGCAAAAACTACGTAGTTTTATTTTTTTTCCACAGACTCGTTAAAAGACCACTAAACACTCATTACATTCTTTGATTTTTTATGAAAAAATATCTCTCGATGGGGATATTTTAAGGGTTTAAAAAACATTATTCCAGTTTTTTTGATTTTTTATAATTTTTACAAGCTGTTTCTATTACAAACACAAAAAAACCCCCCGTTTTTTAAGGTGGGGGTTTTTTTCCCACTTTTTTTTTTTTTAATTTTCTGAACACAATTTTTTAATGGGGAAAGGATTAAACCTATATTTTTTTAAAAACTTACACTGGGGATTAACTTAAAAAATTTCCTAAACACAAGAGAAATCAAAGTTATATAACCTCATGCAGATCTTATTTTTGTTTTTTTGGAAATCAAAGGCAAACAGGGGGGGAGGCAGAAAAAAGTAACATGTGGGGAGGAGTCAGGGGTCATGACGGGGTAATCAAGATGTACGGAGGAGGCATGGGTCATGACAGGGTTGTCAAGAGGCGGGAGGAGTCAGGGGTCATACAGGGTAGCAAGATGAGGGAGGGGGGGCAGGGGTCAGAGGGGTTGTCAAGAGGGCGGGAGGATCAGGGGTCGACGGGTTGCAAGATGTGCGGGGGGGAGTCAGGGGCATGACAGGGATGTCAAATGTGCGGGAGGAGTCGGGGGTATAAAAGGGTTGTCAAATGTGCGGGGGGACAGGTCATGACAGGGTATGTCAAATTACGGGGGATCATGGGTCATGACAGGGAAAGTAAAGATGTGCGGAGGAGTCAGGGATGCAGGGAAAGTCAAGATGTGCGGGAGGAGTCTGGGTCATGACAGGGTAGTCAAGATGAGGGCTGTGGGAAAGGAAACAGGAGGGGGTAGGGGAATAAAGGTAGATAAATGTTGTATTTCCCCCCCGTTTGGATACCAATCTTCACAATATTTAAAGAACCCCCGAAAGAGTGGGGTTTTCCCAAAAAATACTGCCTGTACAAGGCCCTCCGAAAATTTTGGGAGTTCCCCTTTCCCGGGCCCGTCGCAGTATTGTTAATTGCTTAAAACACGAATTCGTGGAAAACATAATTATGTGTACTGCTCGTGAAAATGGTATTCCAAACGGGGGTAGAATAAAAATTTTCCCGAGCTTCCCTGGGCCCCGTATGTGCTCACATCAGGGATACAAGTTTGCGGTGCTTGGACCTGATGTTTGAAAATTTAGGCCCCATGGACTAAGGGGTCACGGAATTTTTAAACGGACTTTCCAGGAGATCTGCTAAAATACGAGGGGCAATTCCCCCGGGAGTCGCAGTTATGTTACTTGTATTTAAGCTGAAGCTAAAATTGGCCAATTAGTTGGAAAAACCCTTTAAAAAAAAGTCCTTTTAAAAAAATTTTTCTTATATTTTAAAAAATATATTTTTTTCATTTATATTAATTAAAAATTAATATTTTTTTACCAAAAGAGCCTTATTATAAAAAGCGCAATTTAATCCCAAAAAAAATCCATTTTTTAAAATTTTACAAAAATTTAATAATAAAAAAACACAGTTAAATATATTTTTTTTCGTTTCATTCAGAATGATTTTTGCGAAAATTTTTGCATGCACAAATTTCCACGGATTATTTGGGGAAAAGGCGTTTCTGTACGAAAACTTTCAATACGATAACTTTCGTTTTGGCTTAAATGCAACGCAAAAATTAAACTGCGCTTTTATAAAAAGGGTTTGGTAAGTTTCCTAAAGGGTTTTTTGGTACAAAATCATTTAATTTATATTACATAAATGAAAAATTTTTTAAAAATAAAGACAATTTTGAAAAGAAATTTTAAATGAGTTCCTGCTAATTTTACCATTTTTTCCTATTAGCACGCACAAACACACACACCAATAATATATATATATAATATATATTAAAAAATATATATATTATTTTATATATATTATAATATATATATATATAATATGTAACAAGCGCGACGGGCCGGAATCGAAAAACGAGCCCCTCGTATTTTAGTATGTTAGGACATTCCCCCTTTGTCTGGAACAAACCTTGTCACAAACCGGTGCTGATACCAATAAGGCCCGAGTACACGGTGTACTAAGGTATCGGAACGCTATTCTTAGGTTTGCCAGGCGTCCATATGCGCAGCTTTACTAAATTTATTGCCCTCAGGAATGTGCTCGGGGTTATACCACACCCAAACCTTCCCTTTAGTGAAAATTTTCAGTCTTTGGGCACCTACCTATACTTTATGCGGTTTCTTTTCCCCCCTCGTCTTTATGACTTTGATTTAGGGGCTAAATTCGAGGAGCCAGTTGCTGGCCCGGGTCGCAACCTGTCCAGGCTTTTGAGTCCTGTCTGATTCTCATCCGATTTAAATTTTCTTCATTAATTCACTCATCAGTGTGTTGTGTGTGGTGTGTGTGTTTTTTGTGTGTGTTTGTACTCACCTAGTTGAGATTGCAGGGGTCGAGTCCAAGCTCCTGGCCCCGCCTCTTCACTAGTCGCTACTAGGTCACTCTCCTTGAACCGTGAGCTTTATCATTCCTCTGCTTAAAGCTATGTATGGATCCTTCCTCCACTACATCGCTTCCCAAACTATTCCACTTCCTGACTACTCTGTGGCTGAAGAAATACTTCCTAACTTCCCTGTGATTCATCTGTGTCTTCAACTTCCAACTGTGTCCCCTTGTTGCTGTGTCCCCTGTGTGTGTGTGTGTGTGTGTGTGTTTATGTGTGTGTGTGTATGTGTGTGTGTGTGTGTGTGTGTGTGTGTGTGTGTGTGTGTGTGTGTGTGTGTGTGTGTGTGTGTGTGTGTGTGTGTGTGTGTACTCACCTACTTGTACTCACCTAGTTGTGGTTGCAGGGGTCGAGTCACAGCTCCTGGCCCCGCCTCTTTACTGGTCACTATTAGGTCACTCTGCCTGCTCCATGAGCTGTATCATAACTCTTCTTAAAGCTATGTATGGATCCTGTCTCCACTACATCACTTCCCAGATTATTCCGCTTCCTGACAACTCTGTGACTCAAGAAATACTTCCTAACATCCCTGTGATTCATCTGAGTCTTCAGCTTCCAACTGTGACCCCCTGTTGCCGTGTCCCATCTCTGGAACATTCTGTCTCTGTCCTTCTTGTCGATTCCTCTCAGTATTTTATATGTCGTCATCATATCCCCCCTATCTCTCCTGTCCTCCAGTGTCGTCAGGTCGATTTCCCTTAACCTCTCCTCGTAGGACATAACCCTTATATCTAGGACTAGTCTAGTTGCAAACCTTAGCACTTTCTCTAGTTTCCTTACGTGCTTGGGTATGTGTGGGTTCCAAACTGGTGCTGCATACTCTAATATAGGCCTAAAGTACACGGTATACAGGGCCCTGAACGATTCCTTAATATACACTTGGAAAATCCTAGAGGGATTAGTACCAAACTTGCACACGAAAATCACTCCCTAGGAAAGCAAAAGACTCGGCAGACGATGCATCATCCCACCAATGAAAAGCAGGGGCGCCACGAGTACACCGAGAGACAACACAATAAGTGTCTTGAAGACAGCCCCTGGCTGTCTTCAAGAAGGCGCTGGACAGGCACCTGAAGTCCGTACCTGACCCGCCGGGCTGTGGTTCGTACGTCGGCTTGCGTGCATCCAACAGTAACAGCCTAATTGATCAGACCCTGATCTACCACGAGGCCTGATCTCAGACCGAGCCCCGGGGGCGCTGACTCCCCGAAACCCTCTCTAGGTATACTCCAGGAAAGTAGGACACTGACCATAGAGTTAATAATACTTTTACAGCCTTTACTTCTTCTCGTGTCTTGTGTTGCTTCAGCAGCTGCTGCTACTGATGCCAACACGCACAACACTGCAGTTACAACCCTTACTTCTAGCGAGGCAGAACCTAGAAAGGCCGGTGATGAAATCAAGCGACTTAGGGAGGAAACATTCCCTACCTAGGTACAACACTAACAATAAAGTGAATAATGTGACTTCAAAATAGTCCAGGATGTGTCGTCATAGTTACGTTTCCTCTCTTAAGCATAAGTTTAATCTCTCAAGTGCAAGATTCCTCTCTTAAGTGTAAGTTTCCTTTCTTTGGTGCAAGTTGCCTCTGTTAAGTGCAGGTTTATAAGTGAATTCTTTCAGTCACGGTATTGCGACTTTTATTCCTCTACTCGCATTGCGATGTAAATATTCTATTTAACTCAAAAAATTAAGTTGAAATGTATGTGATGGCCAGTCAAAGAGAGCGAGAGAGAGACAGAGAGACAGACAGAGAGATTAATTCTCTATAACCAAACTACATTTCTCGTGTACTGACCCGCTATATGCTAGCCACTATATTTCAATCCATTCTGAGGTTTCAGTTTTCGAAAAGTCAGTGAGCACCGGAAGCAACTCCAGAGAGAGGAGGAGAAAGAGCTACACAGAAGAGGACGGGAGAAATAAAAGAGGTCAACGACATCATCAAGAGAACCTTTGCTACAGCTGGATGCCCAGCCGAGAGGGAGCCCCGATCACTAGCAGCCAACAATACCAACATCACAGCAAACCGCCCCGACGGGATCACCATCTATTCTTGGAAGAATGGCAAGCTCTTAGCATGGGACTATACCTGTGTGTCCACACTGCCTGGGCACCTATATCCATCAAGTGTGGGGCGACAGGG
>NC_069401.1:27871130-27966132 GCF_026875155.1 Cherax quadricarinatus | reverse complement strand
ACTGGACACAAACCTTGGCTGGCGTTAAGAGAAGCTCTGTAATGACCTTACCTGACTAGGCTGGGGCATGTGGCTTAAGCCGGTAGGAGACTTGGACCTGCCTCCCATGGGCCAGTAGGCCTCTTGCAGTGTTCCTTCTTTCTTATGTTCTTATGTTTTTATCCTCAAGACATCGAGAGATTTTGCCCAGGAAGAGATGAATGACGTTATTACTGACCTTGCAGTCTAAATAGAGAGCAAACCTTCTTGCCTTGATACATAAGCAGAAACAATTATGTCCTATCGGAAATAAATTATTGATTTGGCGACATTATTCCAGTAAACGGTCCGCTCTTTTATTGCTATAATATCAGTGGGCTTCTCATGAACTTAAAATATATACCATAGCATGAAAATACTCCTCGATGCAATCCAATACATCACTTGTCAATGGCATGTCTGTGATCTCAAGGTCACTGGTATATTAATGGGCCTTTATGAGAGACCACGAAATTCTGTTGCTTCCAATGCCTATCGAACAGTTCTGTTAATAGCAATAAAGAACTTTTCAAATACGAACTGGAATGAGCAATGTTCAGTGTGTGTGTGTTCCATTAGTTGATCCTAAGAACAGTTACCTGCAGCCTCTCCACATTCAGCTCGGAGTAATGAAAGTTTTTGTTCAGGGACCATTGAAGCATCGAGCCAGGCAATAGACGAAAAAATCGAAAAAAACTAAAAAAAATGAGTTAATCTTACCGAAAAATAGCTCAACAATCTGGCAACATTTTGGTGTATGTCTCGTCTCTGTACGATTCAGGTATACACAAATACATAAATACAGTTACATAGAATTATCATACATAATTAGGTATTATCATACATAATTAGGTAATTTTACGATAATTAGGTAAAAAGTTATCGTAATTATAGTAACTGGGGTAATTACGTCATTATCGTGACTCACGCATACCTGTAGTTCGTTTATTGTAATTTTCTTGTCATTTTTAGTTTTTTTCCGTAATTTTTTCTTATGTTTTTGTGCAAAATGCTTCAAATTACTCATTGGTAACTCTCATGGTGGCTGTAGCAAGGAGCTCTACTCTCCACACCAACCTCAGTGCCGACCAAGGGTCAGGTAAAAGAAGGCCTACGCCCCTTTGATTGACCGCGCGGCCCCCTTGGGACGCGTATTTTCGCCGTAAATTCATACATTTTTGCAAAAAAGCCGGTAAGAAGATTTTCATCTTGAACCTAAAGAGGACTTGTTTTGAGGATGCGAAACTGCGAATGAAGAAAACAGCAAAAACAAGAAAAAGGGAGCAGGTGACCCCACGCGCCATTACTCCTCTGACCCCTCAGAAAATGAAGAATTGTTTCAGCGGTGAACTTCTGAATATTTCTCCGTAAAGGCTTGTGCTAAGAAAATAAAGGGGAAAAAGGAAGAGTGGGCCCAGGAAGCCCGGGGCATTAGATGTGGCCACCGTCCGGGCCAAATCAGATGTGGCCACAAGTCGGGGTCACCCCAGTGTCCCAAAGCCCGGGGGCCACCCCAGATGTGGCCATTTCAAGCCGCAAACCTACAACCGGGGAAAGCGGAAACGAAGTGAATCTGTGGCCCACCAAAACCACGGGGCCAAATTGATCAACCTAGCCTATATTACATCTGTCGCCCACCCCCCCACTTAAATTGTGACGCCCTCACCATTTTTGAGTGTAACCCCTGTGACGACTGCGATGTGGCCGCACAAGTGGCCACTGCAGTGGGCCACCCCATGGGCCCACTGCAGATTGCTGCCCCCATGTGGCCCACTGAAAGTTTGGCTCCCCACATGTGGCCACTGCAGATGTGGCTGCCCAATGTGGCCATGCGATGTGGTGCCCCACATGTGGCCACTGAATTGGCTGCCCCCACTGTGGCCACTGCAGATGTGGCCACCCAAATGGGCTCCCCCAGTTGTGCCTGTTACTGTGCCAGCCGTCGACAGCTGCTGACGCGAGCCCGTGGGCAGTGTTTGTGCTGTATCAAGTGCCAAACGACGGGTGTCAATGTATGAAAAGATAACTCCTGTTGTTGTTGAGAAGAAATGATATGTTTCGAGGATTATAATTTTTCGAAATTCTATCATTTGTTCACTGTTCCGAGTGTTTTTCGAGAAGGTGAAAGTTACATATTATAAGCATCACTTAGAAACTGTTGTTGCTATGTCGTGTACCGAGTGTAAGGCTGCTTTAGTGAAAAAGCCACGTGGTATTTGTAAGCAGCTGAATGCTTTGACAGGTCGAATGGTGTATGCTGAAATGGTGACTGGTGGAGGCTACAAATCATTTCTTCGTAGAAATGCCTTGTGTAACCTACCTGTTATAACTCACGAAACATTTAGCAGATACACAAGCATGATTACAAGGGTATCCATTCAGTCTTGCAACATAATTCTAGCAGAAACAAGGGCAATCGTGCGTAAGGAATATGCCAAACAAGACACTTTGCCAGACGCACGTGGAGTTGTTGACATTGATGTGACGTATGATGGCACGTGGCATACTAGGGGCCATCATTCTAATTTTGGCATTGGTGTGGCTATTGATGCCTTGACAAAGCTTGTTGTTGACTATCAAGTGTTGTGTAAATACTGTTTCTTGTGTGTCAATATGGAAAATCGTTTGAAGAAGAAGAAAATTACCGTGGAAACGTATGAAAATTTTAAAGAAAAACATGAAAGGAAATGCAACAAAAACTTTTCCGGCTCCTCAGGAAAAATGGAGGTAGAAGCTGCACTCATCATTTGGCAAAGATCACTGAAGAACAAGTTGAGGTACAAGACCATAGTGTCTGATGGTGATAGTGCAACCTACAAAGGAATTATTGAACTCAATGATGGTGCTGGTCCATACCAAGGTTTACAAGTTACAAAAGAAGAGTGCATCAACCATTATGCAAAGCGGCTGAAAAATAGGTTGACAAGCTTGGTAAAATTGCACAACACGGAAAAACAACTTAGAACCGGAAAAAAGAGAAAGTATCACCTGAAGAGGAAAGGGATGTTGACAGATTTCATGATTGACAAGCTTGCTCAGTATTTTCAGAAGAACCTAAGGGACAGTCGTGGAACTGATGTTGAAACTATGAGGAATGGAATACTTGCAAGCTTCTTTCACTGTTTCTCCACTGACGACAACCCAGAGCATCACCTTTGTCCACCTGGTTCTGCTTCATGGTGTTTTTACCAGAAGGCACTGGCAGACAACCTACCACCACCATCCCACACAACCATGAAAGTGAAGTTTCAGCTACAACCTGACGACTTCAACAAGGTGCATGAAATCTACAAGGACCTCACCCGAGATGACATGATGGAACGATGCATACAGGGACGAACACAAAACCCAAATGAAAGCCTTCACCAAAGAATATGGTCGTATTGCAACAAAGCCCTGTATAGAAATAAGTGGCAAGTTGATTTCGCCGTCAGCCACGCCATAGCAGAGTACAATGTAGGATACGAAAGAAGTTGTTTGGACATACAACTTGGATATGGGCGTTCCTCATTGAACCAAAAACGCCTAAAGGATATGGACAGAATAATGCAGAAACTCAAAGCCCCAAGAAGCAAGAAGAGGAAGACGGTGGTGGCCCACCTCCTATGAGGCTGGAGGCCATTAGATGATCCATGTCCATCCCTACTCTTCGTCAAAGGTTTAAAATAATTCATGTGAATTTGTTGGGTTTAATTGTATGTGTATGTTTATCATTATTGTATATATGTATATTTACACATCTTTTGTACATAATTCATTGGCAATACGATGTTTAGTGTGTATTTCCTTCTTTCGTTTGATGTGTTGGACCTTCATGTTTGGCCAATCTGCCAAGGATTTCAGGATGGAGGGATCTGCATGGAACTTCAGAAATGTTATATATGCTCACTTCTACTCCTAATAAACATAAGAAGGAACATGGAATATTTTTACCCACCATAAGCTAAGCCTCAATGTATTATTCCCATTTTTCTGGAAAGTCCATTTTCTGCAATTATATTGATTTGCTCCCTTTATTATTAAACCCGATCTTTATCAATTTTACAGGATTTATTCACGGAACATTGTTCTATAACATTACATGTACCTTTTGATAAAAATCCTTACCATTTTTGTATACCATGGGTGTAAAATGAAAAAAATTGTCCCAAAACGTCAAGGCATCTTCAACTATTTTTTTTGGGTACTATAAAAGATTATATTGCATGATTGCTCTTTGACATTTTGTCTGTTTGGCATTAATTAATAATTTCATTCTATAAAAAATAACTTCGATAATGCCATATTGATGTTGAGTTCCATTAAGTGCTGCAATATACAATTTCTCACATTTTATTTTTTTATGTCGTTATTTATTGAACGATCTTGATTAAAAAAATACACAGTCTCTTCTGATTTTGCCTAGATTCTGTGGTAAAAATTTAAGTGAAATCGTACAGAGGGAAGTGAACATAAATTTTTTTTTTCAATTGCCCCTTGATTCAAGCAATGATGGTAACCCCAAATTCAAGTGGGCTTCAATACTTTCCCGAGATATTTTCAAACTCAGTGCTGCCAAATTAAAGGAGGGAATTATTATTCGTCCAAAAATCACGAGGTCCCATGGATAATATCTCAACAGAACCTTCATTGAATAGAATAAAAAGTAAAACAGAACTTGAAATGGATAGGTAGAAAGTTTTTAGGGTAATTATAAATTTTCTGCATATAGATGGAGTATACATCTCTTCGATGGACATAAAAAAAATGGGATATAAATGTGTCACTAAAAATACTTATTTTTATATTCTTCAGACGTGTATCTTAGGCGATAAAGACCCTTTAAGTTGTTATACACACACCTGATTTTCCCAACTATGGCTTTACCACAACATTTATGAAACAAACAAATTTCTACATGGTATGTTATCCATTAAAGGTACTTGGTAGTAGATGTACACTATACTGAGAATAAACCTATAGGTTTTGATAGACAAGCTACACACCACTCCGTGTATATACTAGGACATACACCACTCCGTGTTTACCTGGGAGACAGTTCCAGGGGGCAAACACCCCCGCCCGGTCTGTGACCAGGCCCAAGGTGGATCAGAGCCGATCAACCAGGCTGTTACTGCTGGCTGCACGCAATCCAACGTACGAGGGCACAGCCCGGCTGGTCAGGTACCGACTTTAGGTGTTTGTCCAGTGCCAGCTTGAAGACTGCCAGGGGTCTATTGCTAATCCCCCTTACGTATGCTGGGAGGCAGTTGAACAGTCTCGGGCCCTTGACACTTATTGTATCGTCTCTTAACGTGCTAGTGACACCCCTGCTTTTCATTGGGGGGATGTTGCATCGTCTGCCGAGTCTTTTGCTTTCGTTGTGAGTGATTTTCATGTGCAAGTTCGGTACTAGTCCTTCTAGGATTTTCCAGGTGTATATAATCATGCATCTTTCCCGTCTGCGTTCCGGGGAGTACAGGATCAGGAACTTCAAGCGCTCCAGTAATTGAGGTGTTTTTTCTCCGTTATGCGCGCCGTGAAGGTTCTCTGTACATTTTCTAGGTCAGCAATTTCACCTGTCCTTGAAAGGGGCTGTTAGTGTGCGGCAATATTCCAGACTAGATTGAACAAGCCGACCTGAGAGTGTCATCATGGGTTGGGATCCTAGTTTTAAAGGTTCTCATTATCCTTTCTTATACACCACTCGTGTATTACTTTCCATATACACACCTACGTGTATATTACTTAATATATACCCACTCCATGTATATACTAAATATAACCACTCCATGTATAAAACTTGGATAGTTGAAGATACTAAACATATTTATTTTCCCTTTTGACTTCGTTTCATCTCAAGGTATAGATCTGAAACTCTAACATAGACGAAATATAGCCTAGCATAGACCAAAATAGCTCTAGCATAGACCATTGTCATTGCTGGAATGCCTAGGATTTTAAACTGACAGAAGATAGAGAATGAGTGTGTGTGGAAAAATGTCAGGTTGCAACACTAGAGTTGAAAACAGTAAATGTTTAAAAGACATTCATCATGAAGTTATAAATAAAGACAATAGATCAGGTTCAGGGAAACAAAGGGAGAAACAGGGGCAGCAAGGGACAAGCTCCCTTAAGGTCTATATACTAATAGCAGGAGTGTAAGAAATTAGATAGATGAGCTAAAAATTAATTGCAAGTGCAGGAAACAGATATCATTGCTATAGCAGAGACCTGGCTCAATCTGAAAGTAGAGAGATGCCTTCTGAATGTCACATTCAAGGCTATAAATTATTCCACACTGACAGGGTCAACAGGAAGGGTGATGGGGTAGCGATGTACGTCAGAGATGATTTAAATTGTTGTGGGTTTGACAAGATATAAAATTAGAAGCGTCAGCCACTGAATCTGTTTGGTTACAGCTTCTCGAGGGCCCTGAAAAACTAATTTTGTGTGTGATTTCAGGGCCCCAATCTTGATAGGGAGTGCGGTAAGCTTTATGGGATGAAATTCGAAAGGCATATAAAAAACGAAAATTTTGATAGTGGGGTTTCAACTATAGAAGTTGATGAAGAAATTTTGACAGGAAATTTAGAGACAAGCGACTTTTTGTTTTGATTCTGACTTTTTTTTTAAAAAACATTTTGTGACAGACCCAAAGGGGAAAATAACCTTTACTGGTTCTTGCCAGCAGGAAACGCTAATTAAAAATCTTGGGGTTTAAGATGATTTTGGGGGAAAGGACACAAACACTCAGTTTTAATATAACATGGATTCCCTAATAAGGGAAATTTAAGTCCTGCCCCTGACTTTCATTTGGTGATTTCCAGGACTAAAAATTTTACTTGGCGGCGAACGGAATGACCGACTAGGGTAGGTAGGTGGTGATGGTTGCCCAATTTACGTTTTCCAGGGGCATAGTTTAGCTGCACAGAAACTTTGTTCCAAGTAGGGAAATCAAAATCAAAAAAAATGACCCTAAATGGATAAACAATAGTTTTTAAAAAATATCTTTGGGTTTAAAAAAGAGAGGCTATATGGGAAAAATAAAAAGGGGGAGGGGGAAATTTAAAAAACCCCCCCCCCCCCCCCCCCCTAAAAAATTTAAAAGGGTTAAAGAGAAAAAATAAAAAAGGGAATAAAAAAACCCAAAAAGGGGGGGTTATGAGGTTAAATTTTGAAAGAAAATCGAAGACAACCCCAAAAAGGATTTTTCGGGTATACAGAAGTAAAAATCGGGGACAAGATGGGGCCCACTAAAAAGTTACTGGGGGTCGCCCCAGGGGACGTGATAAGGAAATGTTTTGGTTTTTTTAAAAACTTACTTCCTTTTGTTTTTTACTCAAGAAGTATAGGATATTCCAGAAATAAAAATTATGTAGAAAAAGATGATGAAAAACTATGCACGTTTTGGGTAACAATTTGACAGGGTTTCCTTTTAAGAAAATTTAGAAAAATTTAAAAACCCCAAATAAACCCCCGGGTTGATAAAATAATGTATGAAAGGGGTTCAAAAGGGAATGAAAAGGGAGGGCTTAGAAAACCCTTTGGCTAATTTTTTTCAATATTTCATACAGCTGGCAGGGTGCCAGATGGGTTTAGAAAAAGGCAAATGTGAAAAAAAATTTTTCAAAGCAGGTGACAATTTCCTCAGTTTCGAAATTAGCCCAAAAAAGCCTAACCCCATAGGGGGAAAAATTTGTGGAACCCGAAAATTGCCGAGTCGGGTTCGAAGCCACTTTGAAAATCAAAAAATTAATAAACGAATTTCAGCATGGTTTTACGAAGGGGCTTTCCCTGCCTTAAAAATTTTTAATTTTTTTTTTTTTCATAGGTATTTGAGGGGTAGATGGGGGTTTAATGAATATGATTTTGGGGTTTAGGGGATTCTGTAAGGTTTTTTTGGACGGGTCCCAAACAGAGACTACTGGGGGAAAATTTAAAGGGAAAGGGAATTTTTAAAACCAAAAATTTTTTCCTTTTAATAAAAACATTTTTTAACCAAATTTTTACAAGAATTAAAATTTTTAAATAAAACAAATAAACTAAAACCTTTTCCCAAACATCAATTTTCCCCTTTTTTTTCCCAAAAAATCTCTTTTAAAAACATTAAAAACCAATATAAAAAAAAAACCAAAAACCAAACCCCCAAACCCAAATTTTTCCCATTTAAATTTCCCCTTCCCCCCAACCCCTTTAACCTTTTTTTTTCATGCAATGGTGGGGAAAAGGGTGGCGGGATCCCATTTTTAATAAGAAAAATCCCAAAAGCTTTAAATTTTGGGAAACAGGAAAAAAACCATCCCCAAAATATAAACAAAAATAGTGTAGGTTTAAATTTTAGGGATTGGGGAAAAAATTAGGAGGCTGGTTAGCAGTAATCTGAAACCAAGACAAACGTTTACATTATTTGTTCGCAATAAAGCAAACAGAACCCTTTGGGCTTCATATCAAGAAGCATAAATAAAAAGAGCCCTTTCAGGTTGTTCTTAAACTCTGTATACCCTTTGGTTAGACCTAAATTTAGTTTTATCCCTGCACGTTTTGGTCGCCGTTTTAAACGGGAAATGGTTATAAATGTTCTGGAAAACAAAAAATGAGGATGACAAATTTGATCCCAGGTATCAGAAATCTTCGCTATGAGGATGGGAATGGGGCTTCTGAATCTGCACTCTATAAAAAGGGGCGGGGAAATTTAGGGAGGATATGATTGAGGTGTATAAATGGTAGACAGGAATAAATAAAGGGGATGTAAATAACGTGCTGAAAATATCTAGCCTAGACAGGACTCGTAGCAATGGTTTTAAGCTGGAAAAATTCAGATTGAGGAAGGATACAGGAAAGCACTGGTTTGGTAATAGAGTTGTGGATGAGTGGAACAAACTCACGAGTACAGTTATAGAGTCTAAAACGTTGTGTAGTTTTAAAAATAGGTTAGATAAATACATGAGTGGGTATGGGTGGGTGTGAGTTGGACCTGACTAGCTTGTGCTGCTGGATCTGGCGCCGTGCTCCTTCCTTAAGTGAATGTGACCTGACCTGACTAGGTTGGGGCATGGGCTTAAGCCGGTAGGAGACTTGGACCTGCCTCGCATGGGCCAGTAGGCCTGCTGCAGTGTTCCTTCTTTCTTATGTTCTTATGTCTAATGTTTAATGGAAAGATTCATTTCATATGTTAGAGATATTTCCCTGGATCTAAGCCAGTAGCCACACTTTAATGGAACTTGATATCGGAGGTTTTACAAATACTATCTATACATTAGGTGTAGTGAGTGTTGATGCTAAACAAATCACCGACATGCAGGAGCTACAACAGCTCTTATTAGCAAACAGGACTTATATGCTAATTATCCGCTCGTCCAGAAGGAAAAACCACAGAACCCAGCTGTCCACGTGACCTCAAGTATATTACATAACTGGAGTCCAGGTGTTGTCCACATTTCCTCCCTTATGCAAGGACAGGGGGGATTACTTTAGGTAATGATCCATGGTAAGGGCTCAGGCATGGTCATTACATGGTCATGTCTCCATACTTTGTATCGCCCTAGTTTCAAATCCCACTTACCAGTGAGCAAGTATTTTGGAACATTTATCCTGGTATTAAATCCCCTTTGTCGACGAAGTATTCACCAAGTGCTTGAAAGTGTATAATACAAAATATCTAATATGATTTCCAAAACTATGTTTAGGCACACTTCATCTCTTTTATAACCATCTACTTACGTACTTACCCCCCCCCCCCCACCCCCTTCTTCTTACCATCTCATGTCTCATTTCGTTACACTGTCTCTCACTGGTCTTCTCTTCACTTCCCCTCTTCTCAGTTCTTAACCACGTGAGAGAGACTAAAGGTTATTTCCTACTTATAATAAGTTGAAATTAGTTTTCTGTTGTTGAATAGAGATGCCTTTTACCTCTGATTCCTTGAGCTTGATTTTTCTCTTAATGTAAGAATATTGTTAGAGATGAGAGAACTATTAGTTAGTAGTAGTAGTAGTAGCAGTAATAGTAGTAATAGTAGCAAAAACACTTATGTTTGTGTTTGTAATCGATGCAATAGAAGCTGCAGTAGCTAAAGGGATTGTGCTTATAGTAACAGTAATGAAAGTAGTTGTAGTAACAGTAATGACAGTTGTAGTAACAGTAATGACAGTTGTAGTAACAGTAATGACAGTTGTAGTAACAGTAATGACAGTTGTAGTAACAGTAATGACAGTTGTAGTAACAGTAATGACAGTTGTAGTAACAGTAATGACAGTTGTAGTAACAGTAATGACAGTTGTAGTAACAGTAATGACAGTTGTAGTAACAGTAATGGCAGTTGTAGTAACAGTAATGACAGTTGTAGTAACAGTAATGGCAATAGTTGCGGTAACAGTAATGGCAGTTACAATAAAGTATTGGTAGTTGTAATAACAATATTGGTAGCAGTTGCAATAACAGTAATGGTGGTAGCTGCAATAACAGTAATGGTGGTAACTGCAATAACAGTAATGGTGGTAGTTGTATTGCTTGATTTGATGGCATTCTAATAAATGGAACTACAGTAAGGTATTGTGAACGTGAGTGGTCACAGTAGCAGTAACAACAGTAACATTCACACTCACAGTTACATCTTCAAGAGTAATTAGCAGTTAATTACTGTCTAAATATTACGTCACGTTGTCCTCTCTTCCCTCCAGAATAATTATTATGCAGAGAAAAACATCAAAATATAACTTATTTAAATGTGTTACCTGTAGTTTATTGTTTTACTAAATCATTTATAGTTTATATTATATATATTCTCCTACTTGAGTGTATCGTGAATATTAATCATCTAAAATTGTGAGATTATTTTTCATGCAATTCATAAATTATAGAAGGTGTTTGTGATGCTGACAGAGGATTATAGGCAGCCAATTATTATTTTTATTTCAGTGTTTGTCATTATAATATAATTTTCTTGTGTTCCTTGCAACACTTGTTCATCACAATGAGCACACATTGTGTGCTCTTTTTACTCTCTCCTAGTTTTAATAACTTATTCGTGCCTTCAGATGTTGAGCTCTAGCTCTGTGGATACTGTGACAACACAGTTATTGTCTTAATGTAATGTGGAAGTCCTTGCATCGCCTCCATATAACGTCAGAGAGCATCCGGTTGACCTCACAGCCAACGTCAAAACACATCTAATTAATGGAATGGATAATTCAAAATATATTTATTTAACTTCATAGTAATATTGGTATATAATACTGCATCGTAAATAAGCTAAACATATATACAACAGCCGCTCTCACTAGTGGAAGTTGTCGAAGTTGATTGCAGGTCTGTACCAAGATACCCTTGTGTTGCAGTTTGTTCAATTTGTCAGACACTGCAACACAAGGGTATCTTGGTACAGTCCGGCAATCAACTACGACAAAATTCCACTAGTGTGAGCGGCCTGGATTGAGAGGGGACATGACTTTCAACAATATACAACAGTTTGGTATCTTTATTCGAAACATTTTAAACTTATATAGTAGGCGGGCAAATATGGAGAGATAATGGAGAGGTAAGATAAGGATAAATCAGTCTCTAGCATCCTTGAAGAAGTTGGACGGTGATAGTCCTCAGCTTTGAAAATGTGAAGCTGAACATGAGAATGGAGAGGTTTTATATTATGTTAGAAGGTAGGTGAATGTCTGATGACGTCACAGGAAGCTGGTTCCACTGGTAGAAGACCATAAGAACTGAGGATCCACCGCAGCCCACAACACTACCGGGTTTATGCTATTCAATGGGCTTAATTCCTATGGTTTTCCTTCTTAACTCCACTAAGTAACATCACATCACATCCTCTCAACTCACAAAGTAACCTCACATCCTTCCACTCAACTCCACATGTAACATCACTCACATCCACTCAATCTCACACATGTAACCATCACTTCACATCCACTCAACTCCACAAGTAACATTCACATCACATCACTCAACTCCACAGTAACATCAACATCTACATCACAGCACTCAACTCCACAAGTAAAATACATCACATCCACTCAACTCCACAAGTACGTAAAAACAATAAAAATTCTGGTAACGTTTATCCAGTTGGATTTCTCTTAAAGTAGCTTCATCCCTTTGGTAGAACCTGAATCAACTTGATAAGGATTGTAATGGGGATGGATTACTTTGTAATACAATCCCATTACATTCCTTCATCAAGTTGGATGCTGGTTCTACAAAGGGATGGAAGCTTTTTAAGAGGAAAATACAACTGGATTAAACTTTACCAGATTTTTATTGTATTTTACGTTACTTGTGGAGTTGAGTGGATGTGATGTGAATGTTACTTGTGGAGTTGTTGTGGATGTGATTGATGTGATGTTACTTGTGGAGTGGAGTGGATGTGTATGTGTGTTACTTTGTGGATTAGTATTGAGTGGATGTGATGTGATGTTAATTTGGGAGTTGAGTGGATGTGATGTGATGTTACTTGTGGAGTTGAGTGGATGTGATGTGATGTTACTTGTGGAGTTGAGTGGATGTGATGTGATGTTACTTGTGGAGTTAAGAAGGAAAACCATAGGAATTAAGACCCATTGAATAGCATAATCCGGTAGGTTTGCTGCGGTGATCCTCAGTTCTTATGGTCTTCTACCAGTGGATCCAGCTTCCTGTGACGTCATCATCATTCACCTTCCTTCTAACATAATATAAAACCTCTCCATTCTCATGTTCAGCTTCACATTGTTCAAAGCTGAGGGACTGATCACCTCCAACTTCTTCAAGGATGCTGGACTGATTACATTATCTTTACCTCTCCATTATCCTCTCCATATTTGCCGCCTACTATTTAGGGTAAATGTTTCGGAATAAAGATACCTAACTGTTGTATATATGTTGAAAGGTCAGGTCCCTCTCAAATCCAGCCGCTCTCACTAGTGGAAGTTGTCGAAGTTGATTGCAGGTCTGTACCAAGATACCCTTGTGTTGCAGTGTCTGACAAATTGAACAAACTGCAACACAATGGGATTTGGTACAGACCTGCAATCAACTTCGAAACTTCCTAGTGGGCGGTGTTGTATATTGTTTAGTTTATTTACGATGCGATTTATCCCAATATTACTATGAAGTTAAAAAAATTTATTTTGAATTTCCTTCCCATTAATTAGATGGTTTTACGTTGGCTGTGAGGTAAAACCGGAATGCTCCTGATTTATGGAGGCGTGCAAGGTTTCCCATTACATTAAGCAATAACTGTGTTGTACAGTATCCCCAGAGCTGGTCAAAAAATTGAAGGCACGAAAAGTATTAAAATAGGAGAGAGTTAAAAAAGAGCACACAATGTGTGCTCATTGTGTGAACAAGTGTTGAAGGAACACAAGAAAATTTTTTATAATGACAACACTGAAAAATAAAAATAAAAATTGGCTGCCTAAATCCTTGTCAGCATCCAAAACCCCTCTTTTATTTAAAAATTGCATGAAAAAAAATTCTCACAATTTTAGATGTTTAAATATTCACGTACCTCAAGTAGGAGAATTATATAATATAAATTAAATATTTATTTTAAAACAAATAAACTACGGGTAACACTTTTAAAATAAGTTATTTTTTATGTTTTTCTCTGCATAAAAATTTATTCTGGGGGGAAAAGAGAGGACAAGTGACGAATTTTGACGAATTTAAAACTGCTAATTACTCTTGAAGATGTAACTGTGAGTGTAAATTTTACTGTTGTTACTGCTACTGTCCCACTCACTTTCACAATACCTTACTGTAGTTCCATTTATTAGAACCCATCAAATAAAGCATACAACTACCACCATTTGTTATTGCAGTTACCCCATTATGTTATTGCAGCTACCACCTTTATTTTATTCAATTTTACAATTTTATTTTTATTCAATTTTACCAATACTTTTTTTGTAACCCCCCTTACTTTTACCGCCAACTATTGCCATTACTGTTACTACAACTGTCATTATGTTACTAAACTGCCTTTAATGTTACTACAACTGTCATTACGTTTACTACAACTGTCTTACTGTTACTACAACTGTCATTATGTTTACAAACTGTCATTATGTTACTACAACTGTCATTACTGTTACTCAATGTATTATGTTACTACAACTGTCATTATGTTTTTACAACTGTCTTACTGTTACTCAACTGTCATTTTACTGTTACTACAACTACTTTCTTACGTTATATAAGCAAACCCCTTTAGCTACTGCGCTTCTATTGCATGATTACAAACACAACATAAGTGTTTTTGCTACTATTACTACTATTCTGTTTTACTACTACAAACTACTAATGTTCTCTCATCTCTAACAATATTCTTCATTAAGAGAAAAATCAAGCTAAAGGGAATCGAGGTAAAGGCCCTTCTCTATTCAAAAACAAAAAAAATAATTTAACTTATTAAAAGTGGAAATAACCTTTAGTCTTCTAGGGTTAAGAATGAGAGGGGGGGAAAGTAAAGAGAAGACCAGTGAGGGGACAGGTAACGAAGAAAATGAGAGGTAAGAAGAAGGGGGTGGGGGTGGGGGGGGGGGTAAGTACGAAAAGTAGAGGTTATAAAAGGTGAAGTGTCCCTAAACATTTTTTGGGAAATCATTTAGATATTTTGTATTAAAAACCCTTTCAAGACTTGGGAATACTTCGTCGACAAGGGGGTTTTAAATCCCAGGATAATGTTCCAAAAAATTTGTTGGTAAGTGGGATTTGAAACTAGGGCGATACAAATATGGAGACAGACCATGTAATGACCATGCCTGAGCCCTTACCATGGATCATTACCAAAAGTAACCCCCCCTGTCTTGCATAAGGGAGGAAATGGGACAAAAAACCTGGACTCCGTTATGTAATATATTGAGGTCACGTGGACAGCTGGGTTCTGGGTTTTTCCCTTCTGGACGAGGGAAATTAGATATAAGTCCTTTTTGTAAAAAGAGTGTTGTACCCCTGCATGTCGGTGTTTTTTTTTTTGCATAAACACTCACTACCCCAAAAAGTTGATATATTTGTAAAACCTCCGATATCAAGTTCCTTAAAGTGTGGTATGGCTTGACCCGGAAAAATATCTCAACATATGAAATGAATTTTTCCCATTAAACTTAAAATAAGAACATAAAAAAGAAGGAACCTGCGCGGGCCCTATGGCCTGCAGGCAGGCCCAAGTCTCCTACCGGTTAAGCCCATCCCCCAACCTAGTCAGGTCAGGTCAATTCACTTAAGGAAGGAGCAGGGCGCCAATCGCAGCACAGTGTCGGTCCAACTCCCCCACCCTACCCACTCATGTATTTATTAACCTTTTTTTTAAAATCCCAAAAAAGTTTTGACTCTATAACTGTACTGTGGTTTGTTCCACTCACCACAACTCTATTCCCCAAACCAGTGCTTTCCTGTTCCCCCCCTCAATTGAATTTTTCCAGTTTAAAAACCATTGCTACGAGCCCTGTTAGGCTAATATTTTCAGAAAAGTTATTTACATCCCCTTTTTTTTTCCCGTCTTCCCTTTATACACCTCAATTATCCTCCCTAATTCCCCCCTTTCTTGAGTGCAGATTCAAGCCCCCGTTATCCCCTTTGCGAAGATTTTTTGTACATGGGATCAAATTTTTCTCCCCATTTGAATGTTTCCCGAAACATTTATATCCATTCTGTAATCGGCGAACAAAATGTGCGCATAACTAAATGGGTTAACAAGGGTTTTCGAGTTGGAAAAAACAACCCGAGGATCTTATTTTTATGCTTCTTGATTGAAGCCAAGGATTTGTTTTGCTTTTTTTGCAAAAACCCAATGTATGTTGTCTTGGTTTCAGATTTTCGTAACCAGAATCCTGAATCTTTTTCGCAACCCTAATATTAAGTCTAATATTTTGTTTATTGTGGCATGGTTATTTTTTTGTCCAAATTTTAAAAACTTTTCATTTGTCTTTTAAACTGATCTGCCCCTTTCCGACTTGATCAGTCTATTCAAAAAAAAAAAATTCTGGGTGCTTAATGTCCTCGTCAGATTTAATTTTTGAGGCCCATTTTGGTGTCTCGGCAAACTTTTTATGTCGTTTTATGCCTCATCAAAGTCGTTTATGTAGATTGTGAACAACAGGGGCCACACTGACCCCCGTGGAACAACGCTCGTGACGCTTCCCCACTTGATTTTCCCATTTTTGCAAAAATTCTGTGCCTATTGTTAACATGTCTCTATCCAGGAAAAAAAATTTTCCTATTCCATGTCCTTTATTTTCCTCGTAGTCTCTGTTGTGGGACCCCGTCAAAAGCCCCTTTCAGAAGTCTATACACAAAATCATATTCATTCCGGGTCTCCTCCCCAAATACCTTAGTGAAAAAAAAAATAAATTTGTAAGGGGGAACGCCCCTTCGTAAAACCATGCTGAGATTCGTTGATTAATTTAGTTTTCAAAGTGGCTACGAACTGACTCGGCAAATTTTCGATTCAAAATTTTCCCATATGGAGGTTTTGGCTTATGGGCTATGTTTGAAGCTGAGGACTTTCCCTTGGGTTTTAAAATAGATATCCATTTGCCGTTTTTACCTATCTGGCACCATGCCAGTCTGTGTGTAATTGAAAAGATTAGCCAAAGGTTTTTTTAAGCTCCTTTTACATTCCTTTAAAACCCTTGCTAATTTTGTTCATCAGACCTGGGGTTTTTTGGGTTTTAATTTATCTATTTGTTAAGGCCATGTCATTTGTGACCCTAATCGTGCTGTTTATCATCTTTTGTTCTACAAAATTTATTTTTGGAATATCCTAGTATCTTTTTTGGAAAAATCTGAGAGGAAAGTATGTTTTTAAAAATTTCAATTTCCTTTCACTGCCCGTGAGCGACCCGAGTAACTTTTGGTGGGCCTATCTTGTCCTGATTTACTTCTGTATACCTGAAAAAAATCCTTTTGGGTTGTCTTCGATTTTTTGCAACTTTAACCTCAAAAATTTTTTTTTGTTTTTCTTATTCCCTTTTTTATTTCTCTTTTTAAAATTAAAATATTGATTTCTTAATTCCCCCTTCCTCTTTTTATTTCCCTTTTAATATGCCTTTTTCTTTTGCCCATGATATGTTTTAAGCTTTGTTTCCATTTGGGTCATTTTTGTTTGTCTGATTTCCCACTTGGACTAAGTTGTCTGTGGAGCTAGTTTTCCCGGAAAAAGTATTCGGCAACCCTCCCACCTACCGACCCATAGTCAGGTCTTCCGTTCGCCCCCCCAAGTAATTTTTCAGTCCCGTGAAATCAGCCCAAAAAAGTCAGGGACAGAGACTTAATTTTCCCTTATTTGGGGAATTCATGTTATTTAAAACTAGTGATTTGTGATCACTTTCCCCCAAATCATCATTAACCTCAAGATTATTAAATTTGCGTTTCCCCGTGGAAGAAAAAAAGGCAATCAGGTTAAATTTCCCCTAGTTTGGCTTGTCACAAATGTTTTAAAAAAAAAAGTATGAATCATTCAAGAAAAAACGCTTGTCTCTAAATTTTTTGTAAATTGCTTTAGTCAATCTGTCTATATTTGAAACTCCCACTATCAAAACTTTATCTTTTGTTTTAAGCCTTACAAAATTTCACCCCATAGAAGCTTCCCGAAATCCCTACCCAAAAAAGGGGGCCCCCTGAAAATCACACAAAAAAATTATTTTTTCCCAGGGCCCCCCGAGAAGCTGAAACCCAAAAACAGTTTCAGTGGCGGGACGCTTCTAATTTTATATCTTGTCAAACCCAAAAATTTTAAAAATTTCATCTCTGACTACATCGTTTACCCCATCCCCCTTCCCTTGTTGACCTGTCAGGGGGAAATTAATTTTAGCCTTGAATGTAAACATTCGAAGGAAATCTTCAAACTTTCAGATTGGCCAGGTTTTTTTTGCAATAGAAAAGAATTTTTCCTCACTTGAAATTTTTAATTTAGCTCATCTATCTAATTTCTTACCCCCCCTGCTTTAGTATATTAGCCCCTTTAAGGGAGTTTGGGCCCCTTTTCTGCCCCTGTTTTCCCTTTTTTTGTTTTAACCGGGTTTTCAATTGCTTTTTTTTATAACTTCATGATGAATGCTTTAAACATTTACTGTTTTCAACCCCTGGGTTTTGCAACCGACTTTTTCCCCACCCCCACACTCTTTTCCTTCTTCTGTCATTTAAAAATTTCCTGGGGCCATTCCAGAAATTGCAAGGGTTATGCTAGAGCTATATTTGGCCCTATGCTAGGGCTTTTATTTCGTCTATGTTAGATTTTCAGTTCTATACCTTGGATGAAACAAAAAGTAAAAGGGAAAAAATATGTTTATATCTTCCTATCCAAGTTTTATACATGGAGTGGGGGTATATTTAGTTTATACATGGAGTGGTGAAATATTTAGTTAATACAGGGGGAGTGGTGTAAATGTAGTATATAAAGGGAGGGGTGTATAATGAGAGGGGTTAATGAAAAACCCTTTTAAAACTGGATCCAAGACCCAAGATGACACTCTTCAGGTCGCTTTTCTTAACCCAAAAAGGCGGGAAAAAACCCCCCCCCCTGCTCCAAAAAAAAACCCCTAAAAAAAAAAAGAAAAACCCTTTAAAAAAAAGGAAAAAAGTGTAAAATTTGCTGCCCTGGGAAAAGTCCCAGAGAACCTTCACGCGCGCTTTAAACGGAGATAAAAACACCTCAAAAACGGGGACCCGCTTGAATTTCCCTGATCCTGTACCCCCCGGGAACGCAGGGGGGAAAAGATCCCATGATTTTTACACCGGGAAAAATCCTAGAAGGACTAGACCGAACTTGCACATAAAAAATCACTCACAACGAAAGAAAAAGACTCGGAGACGATGCAACATCCCCCCAATGAAACGGGGGGTGTCACAGCCCTTTAAAGGAGACGATACAATAAGTGTAAGGGCCCGGGGATTTTTAAAAAGGGCCCCCCAAGCTTTACGTAAGGGGGATTAGCAAAAAACCCCCTGGCAGTCTTCAAGTGGCACGGGACAAACCCCTAAAGCGGTACCTGCCAGCCGGGCTGGTCTCGTACGTTGGATTGCGTGCAGCCAGCAGTAACAGCCTGGTTGATCAGGCTCTGATCCACCTTGAGGCCTGGTCACAGACCGGGCTGCGGGGGTGTTGACCCCTGGAACTGTCTCCAGGTAAACACGGAGTGGTGTATGTCTAGTATATACACGGAGTGGTGTGTAGCTTGTCTATCAAAACCTATTAGGTTATTCTCAGTATAGTGTACATCTACTACCAAGTACCTTAATGGGATAACATACCATGTAGTAATTGTTTGTTTCATAAATGTTGTGTAAAGCCATAGTTGGGAAAGTCAGGTGTGTGTATAACAACTTAAAGGGTCATTATCTGCCTAAGATACACGTCTGAAGAATATAAAAATAAGTATTTTGAGTGACACATTATATCCCATTTTTTTTATGTCCATCGAAGAGATGTATACTCCATCTATATGCAGAAAATTTATAATTACCCTAAAAACATGCTACCTATCCATTTCAAGTTCTGTTATACTTTTTATTCTAATTCAATGAAGGTTCTGTTGAGATATATTATCCTATGGGACCTCTGTGATTTTTGGACGAATAATAATTCCCTCCTTTAATTTGGCAGCACTGATGTTTGAAAATATCTCGGCAAAGTATTGAAGCCCACTTGAATTTGCGTTACCCATCATTGCTTGAATCAAGGGGCAATTGAAAAAAATATATTTATGTTCACTTCCCTCTGTACGATTTCACTTAAATTTTTACCACAGAATCTAGGCATATCAGAAGAGACTGTGTATTTTTTTAATCAAGATCGTTCAATAAATAACGACATAAAAAAATAAAATGTGAGAAATTGTATATTGCAGCACTTAATGGAACTCAACATCAATATGGCATTATCGAAGTTATTTTTTATAGAATGAAATTATTAATTAATGCCAAACAGACAAAATGTCAAAGAGCAATCATGCAATATAATCTTTTATAGTACCCAAAAAAAATAGTGAAGATGCCTTGACATGTTTTGGGACAATTTTTGCATTTTACACCCATGGTATACAAAAATGGTAAGGATTTTTATCAAAAGGTACATGTAATGTTATAGAACAATGTTCCGTGAATAAATCCTGTAAAATTGATAAAGATCGGTTCAATAATAAAGGGAGCAAATCAATATAATTGCAGAAAATGGACTTTCCAGAAAAATGGAATAATACATTGAGGCTTAGCTTATGGTGGGTAAAAATATTCCATGTGCCTTCTTATGTTTATTAGGAGTAGAAGTGAGCATATATAACATTTATGAAGTTCCATGCAGATCCCTCCATCCTGAAGTCCTTGGCAGATTGGCCAATCATGAAGGTCCATACACATCAAACTGGAAAGAAGGAAATACACACTAAACATCGTATTGCCAATGATTATGTACAAAAGATGTGTAAATATACATATATACAATAATGATAAACATACACATACAATTAAACAACAAATTCACATGAATTATTTACCTTTGACGAAGAGTAGGCATGGACATGGATCATCTAATGGCCTCCAGCCTCATAGGAGGTGTCCACCACCGTCTTCCTCTTCTTGCTTCTTGGAGCTTTGAGTTTCTGCATTATTCTGTCCATATCCTTTAGGCGTTTTTGGTTCAATGAGGAACGCCCATATCCAAGTTGTATGTCCAAACAACTTCTTTCGTATCCTACATTGTACTCTGCTATGGCGTGGCTGACGGCGAAATCAACTTGCCACTTATTTCTATACAGGGCTTTGTTGCAATACGACCATATTCTTTGGTGAAGGCTTTCATTTGGGTTTTGTGTTCGTCCCTGTATGCATCGTTCCATCATGTCATCTCGGGTGAGGTCCTTGTAGATTTCATGCACCTTGTTGAAGTCGTCAGGTTGTAGCTGAAACTTCACTTTCATGGTTGTGTGGGATGGTGGTGGTAGGTTGTCTGCCAGTGCCTTCTGGTAAAAACACCATGAAGCAGAACCAGGTGGACAAAGGTGATGCTCTGGGTTGTCGTCAGTGGAGAAACAGTGAAAGAAGCTTGCAAGTATTCCATTCCTCATAGTTTCAACATCAGTTCCACGACTGTCCCTTAGGTTCTTCTGAAAATACTGAGCAAGCTTGTCAATCATGAAATCTGTCAACATCCCTTTCCTCTTCAGGTGATACTTTCTCTTTTTTCCGGTTCTAAGTTGTTTTTCCGTGTTGTGCAATTTTACCAAGCTTGTCAACCTATTTTTCAGCCGCTTTGCATAATGGTTGATGCACTCTTCTTTTGTAACTTGTAAACCTTGGTATGACCAGCACCATCATTGAGTTCAATAATTCCTTTGTAGGTTGCACTATCACCATCAGACACTATGGTCTTGTACCTCAACTTGTTCTTCAGTGATCTTTGCCAAATGATGAGTGCAGCTTCTACCTCCATTTTTCCTGAGGAGCCGGAAAAGTTTTTGTTGCATTTCCTTTCATGTTTTTCTTTAAAATTTTCATACGTTTCCACGGTAATTTTCTTCTTCTTCAAACGATTTTCCATATTTGACACACAAGAAACAGTATTTACACAACACTTGATTTGTCAACAACAAGCTTTGTCAAGGCATCAATAGCCACACCAATGCCAAAATTAGAATGATGGCCCCTAGTATGCCACGTGCCATCATACGTCACATCAATGTCAACAACTCCACGTGCGTCTGGCAAAGTGTCTTGTTTGGCATATTCCTTACGCACGATTGCCCTTGTTTCTGCTAGAATTATGTTGCCAAGACTGAATGGATACCCTTGTAATCATGCTTGTGTATCTGCTAAATGTTTCGTGAGTTATAACAGGTAGGTTACACAAGGCATTTCTACGAAGAAATGATTTGTAGCCTCCACCAGTCACCATTTCAGCATACACCATTCGACCTGTCAAAGCATTCAGCTGCTTACAAATACCACGTGGCTTTTTCACTAAAGCAGCCTTACACTCGGTACACGACATAGCAACAACAGTTTCTAAGTGATGCTTATAATATGTAACTTTCACCTTCTTCGAAAAACACTCGGAACAGTGAACAAATGATAGAATTTCAGAAAAATTATAATCCTCGAAACATATCATTTTCTTCTCAACAACAACAGGAGTTATCTTTTCATACATTGACACCCGTCGTTTGGCACTTGATACAGCACAAACACTGTCACTGGCACTCGCGTCAGCAGCTGTCGACGTGCTGGCGACAGCTGAACTAGGCACAACTGGGGTAGCCACATGTGGGGTGGCCACATCTGCAGTGGCCACATGTGGGGCAGCCACATATGCAGTGGCCACATGTGGGGCAGCCACATCTGCAGTGGCCACATGTGGGGCAGCCACATCTGCAGTGGCCACATGTGGGGCAGCCACATCTGCAGTGGCCACATGTGGGGCAGCCACATCTGCAGTGGCCACATGTGGGGTGGCCACATCTGCAGTGGCCACATGTGGGGCGGCCACATCTGCAGTCGTCACAGGGGTTACACTCATACATGGTGAGGTCGTCACATATGTAACTGTGGGTGTGGTGACGACAGATGTATATATAGGCGTAGGGTTGATCAATGTGGCCACAGTGGTGATGGTGGTGGCCACAGATACGTCACTTCGTTTCCGCTTCCTCGATGTTGTAGGTTTGCGGCTTGAAGTGGCCACATCTGGTGTGGCCCCGGACTTGGTGGCCACATCTGGAGTGACCCCGGACTTGGTGGCCACATCTGGAGTGGCCCCGGACTTGGTGGCCACATCTGGAGTGGCCCTGGACTTCCTGGCCTCACTCTTCCTTTTTCCCTTGATTTTCTTAGCACATGCCTTGACTGGAGAAATATTCAGAAGTTCACCAGCTGAAACTAATTCTTCATTTTCTGAGGGGTCAGAGGGTAGTAATGGCGTCGTGGCGTCACCTGCTGCTGCCTTTGCTTGTTTTAGCTGTTTCTTCATTCGCAGTCTTCGCATCCTCAACATCACAGTCCTCTTCAGGTTCAATGAGTGAATAGTCTTCTTACGCGGCATTTTGGTGCAAAACTGTATAGAATTGACGGCGAAAATACGCGTCCCAAGGGAGCCGCGCGGTCAATCAAAGGAGCGTAGGCCTTCTTCTACCTGACCCTTGGTCGGCACTGAGGTTGGTGTGGAGAGTAGAGCTCCTTGCTACAGCCACCATGAGAGTTACCAATGAGTAATTTGAAGCATTTTGCACAAAAACATAAGAAAAAATTACGGAAAAAAACTAAAAATGACAAGAAAATTACAATAAACGAACTACAGGTATGCGTGAGTCACGATAATGACGTAATTACCCCAGTTACTATAATTACGATAACTTTTTACCTAATTATCGTAAAATTACCTAATTATGTATGATAATTACCTAATTATGTATGATAATTCTATGTAACTGTATTTATGTATTTGTGTATACCTGAATCGTACAGAGACGAGACATACACCAAAAATGTTGCCAGATTGTTGAGCTATTTTTCGGTAAGATTAACTCATTTTTTTTAGTTTTTTTCGATTTTTTCGTCTATTGCCTGGCTCGATGCTTCAATGGTCCCTGAACAAAAACTTTCATTACTCCGAGCTGAATGTGGAGAGGCTGCAGGTAACTGTTCTTAGGATCAACTAATGGAACACACACACACTGAACATTGCTCATTCCAGTTCGTATTTGAAAAGTTCTTTATTGCTATTAACAGAACTGTTCGATAGGCATTGGAAGCACAGAATTTCGTGGTCTCTCATAAAGGCCCATTAATATACCAGTGACCTTGAGATCACAGACATGCCATTGACAAGTGATGTATTGGATTGCATCGAGGAGTATTTTCATGCTATGGTATATATTTTAAGTTCATGAGAAGCCCACTGATATTATAGCAATAAAAGAGCGGACCGTTTACTGGAATAATGTCGCCAAATCAATAATTTATTTCCGATAGGACATAATTGTTTCTGCTTATGTATCAAGGCAAGAAGGTTTGCTCTCTATTTAGACTGCAAGGTCAGTAATAACGTCATTCATCTCTTCCTGGGCAAAAATCTCTCGATGTCTTGAGGATAAAAACATAAGAACATAAGAAAGAAGGAACACTGCAAGAGGCCTACTGGCCCATGGGAGGCAGGTCCAAGTCTCCTACCGGCTTAAGCCAATGCCCCAGCCTAGTCAGGTAAGGTCATACAGAGCTTCTCTTAACGCCAGCCAGAGGTTGTGGTCCAGTGAGGTAAACTGTCTTACGTCTGGACTCAGATGATACACATACAAGACACTCATCCCGATCACTGATCAAAAATTTAACCCAAGAAATATAAAAAATGCGATTTTTTATGGAAGAATTAGATAAACAACCAAGTAGTTGACGAACTTCGCTATAAACAGATCAAAAAGTCACTGATGACAGTGATCTGAACTACACTACTGTGACAGTGACCTGCATCTAGACAATGCTGCACAGTGACATGGATAGACTTGCTGCACAGTGATAATTAATACAAACTGCTGACAGTGAACCTGAACTGACTTTGATGATTGTGACCGGTAACTTGGTACTGCTGACATGTGATCTGAACTGATGTCTCTGTGACTGTGACGTGATTTTGACCACTGTGGAGTGTCCTGAATAGTCACCTGCTGACAGTGACCTGAATTAGGGCACTGTGACAGTTATCTGTAACTAGTACACTGCTGACAGTGTCGGAATCACACACTGATGACAGTGACACTGAACTAGACATCCTCCCCCCTGGATGACAGAGAACGAGTAGACAACTGCTGACAGTTGACATTAACTACACACTGATGACTGTGACCTGAATAGACATTTGCTGATAGTGATCCATGTAACTAGGTTACTGCTGAGTGATCAGAACTAGACTCACTGCTTACAGTGATCGTGAATTAGACACTGCTGTGGCAGAGTGCACACTGCTCCTAGACCCCTGCTGACAAGTGATCCGAAACTAGTACACTGCTGACAGTGACCTGGAAATTAGGCACGGCGCAAAAGTGATCTGAAACTAGTGGACTGCTGACAGAGTAATCTGAAAACTAGACACTGGCTGACGTGGACCTGAATTAGGCACTGCCGAAAATGAGCTGAACTTTGGACTGCTGTACAGTGATCTGAAATTAGTGAATGCTGACAGTGATCTGACTAGGACAATGCTCTGTCAGTGTCTGAAGTAGACCAAACTGGCGACAGGTAACATGAACTAGACACTGCTTACAATGACACTGAAATAAGACACTGTGCTGGACAGTGGACATGAGCTCGATTCATGCTGACAGAGACCTGTACTAGTCACTGATGACTCGTGACCTGAATTGATATCTGCTGACAGTGACATGAACTAGAATCTAATGTGTCAGTGACCTGAACCATAGGGACACTGCTGTGGCAGTGTCCTGAACTAGACACTGCTTGTCAGTGATCTGAAATAGGACACTGCTGACAGTGACCTGAATTAGACACTGCTGACAGTGATTGAACACTAGTACACTGCTGACAGTGACCCTGAACTAGACACTGATGGGGACAGTTAAATGAAACTAGGCACTGTTGACAGTGTCCTGAACTAGAAACAGCTGACAGTGATCTGAACTTAGACACTACTGACAGTGTCATGGAAAGTAGACATTGATGATAGTTGAATCTGAAACTAGATACTGCTGACATGTGAACCTGAAAAAATATAGTCAATGTGACTGTGACCTTACTAGGAACACTGCTGACAACTGTCTTGAACTAGACACTGCCTTCGACAGTGATCTGAACTCACACACACTGGACACGGGGACCTGAACTAGACACTGCTGACTGTGATCTGAATTAGGACACTGTTGTCAGTGACGTAAAACTACACACTTGCTGACGTGACATGTATAGACTTTGCTGATTGTGCACCTAATCTAGGTTATGCGTCAGTGATCTGAAATAGGACACTGCTGACAGTGAGTGAATTAGCACTGCTTGAGAGTGACCTAAACTAGACTCCTGCTCGACAGTGACCTGAATTAGGCAATGTGACAGTTATCTGAAACTAGGACACTGGGGGTTCAGTTGACGTGGAATTCAGACACTGCTGAGACGTGATCTGAACTAGACAACTGCTGACAGGGACCTGAAACTTAGGCACTGCTGACAGTGTACCTGAAGTGTACATTCCTGATCTGTGTTCGGAACTACACACATGCTACAGGTGACCTGAACTAGGACTTTGCTGTAGTGACCTGAAGCTAGACACTGCGGAGTGTGTCATGAACTTACACTAATGATGACAGTAGTCCTGAAATAGACTTTGCTGATTGTGACTGAACTAGGTACTGATTTAGTGATCCTATCTAGACACTACTGTACGTGACGTGAATTAGACAATGCTGTGAGTGACACCTGATCCTAGACAATGCTGACTGTGTTCTGAACTAGTCACTGCTGACAGTGACCTGAGTTAGGCACTGACGGAGAGTGAATTCTGAACTTGATAGGACACTGCTGACAGTGAACTGAAACTAGACTCACTGCTGCTAAGTGGAACTGCAACTAGTCACTGGCGATCATTGAACTGAAACAGACCACCTGTGACGGACCTGACTAGACACTGCTGACAGTGGTCCTGAGCTCGAATTCTGCTGACCGAGTCCTGAAATAGTCATGATGACGGGAACTCCGAACTAGATACTGCTGTCAGTGGACCTGGAAATCCTAGACACTACTGACAGTGACCTGAACTAGACACTGGTGCAGTGACCTGAGCCTAGACTCTACTGACAGTGACCTGTTCTAGGACAATGCTGACAAGTGGCCCGCACTAACTCTGCTGCACAGTGGTACGGAATAGATACTGCTGACAGTGAAAGGAACTAGGACACTGCTGACTGTGGACAGATCTAGGACACTATGACATTGACCCGGAACTAGACACTATTGACTGTGGGCTCTGAACTAGTCACTGCAGACAGTGACATATTTAGACACTGCTGTCAGTAATCAGAACTAGACACTTGCCTGACATTGACTGCAATTAGACATGCTGTCAGTGAAATGAACAGACACTGCTGACAGTGACTGAATTTTGACAATGCTGACAGTGATTATGATCTAAATAATGTGACAGTGACCTGAAACTAGACCAATGCTGACAAGTGTACCTGAAACTAGACTCTTCCGCTGTCTAGGACACTGAATTAGACAATGATCACACAGTGATTTGATTTAGACCACTGCTGACTGTGACCTGAATTAGGACGCTGCTGACAGCGATCTGAGTTAGACACTGCTGACAGTAGTCTGAACCAGACACTGCTGACAAGGACCTGATCTAGTACACTGTGACAGTGATCTGAAACTAGACACTGCTGACGGTGATCTGATCTAGTCGCTGCTGACAGAGTGATCTGAACTAGTCACTGCTGACAAGGACCTGAAAACTAGACACTGCTGACACGATGTCCTGAACTATACACTGCTGACAGTGATCTCAACTAGACAACTGCTGGACAGTGTCACTGAACTAGCACACTGCTGACAGTGATCTGCATAATTAGACATGCTGGCAGTGATCGGAACTAGGACACGCTCACAGTGACACTGAACTTAAACACTTCTGACAGTGACCCAGAACTACACACGGCTGACAGTGATCTGAATAGGACTCTGCCGACAGTGTCTGTATTAGATTCTGCTGACAAGTGGACCATGAACCAGACACTGCTGTTAGTGACGAACTAACTACATGGCTGACAGTGATCTGAAACTAGACACTGCTGACAAGTTACTGATCAAGACATGCTGACAGTGATCTGTACTATAACACTGCTGACAGTGACCTGAACTGTACAATCGGTCTGTTCAGTGGACCTGAGATTCATACTGCTGTCTGGGTTCTGAAACTAGACACGGGTGAGTGTCCTGTAATTGTTACTGCTGCAGTGTCCTGATCTTGACACTACTGACAGTGTACTGAATCTTGTGTATTCTGGTATGTGTACCATTCTTTTTCTTGACCCTGATGAATGTGTACAATGACTCAGAGTTACATAACAGAGCTGCACACAGGGACAAAAAGCGTAAGTGTTTCGAGCGGGCTAGACACAAAGGGTATGGTTGACGGGTCTCGCCGAGGTATGGGCTACCCCCACACCTCAAGGTGCGTGTTTTGTTGGAAGAAGCGTAATGGGTACCAGGTACAGTCGGCTATAGTAGAACGTCACTGAGCGCACTCCTGTGCAACATGGTCTACAAGTGCACTGCGAAGTGTAGGTCAAACAACTGGCCATCAGCGCTCCCATACAGACGAATTCATTCCTAATAGATTCCGACAACCGATAGGCCATCACGTCAATCAGTATGACGGCACTCCTACCGCGTCACAAGTGAACAATCTGTCACCCCCCTAGGGACAGCTACCCACCACATAAGCACGCACCGGTATACTACTGAGGCTAAAGGCCACTTTAGCCAGAATGCCGGATATACTTGACGCTCGCAGACCTACGACACCGGCCCGGTACCATCCCCAGAGCTTTAGAGAATATCACTAAAGGAGGTAACAAGTCATGGGTAATCTAGGTTAGTCAGCTATAGCGCGTAAAAAGCTACACCCCACCGGAGTTCAGAGAGTTCAGATGTACCCATAAAGGAGGCACACTCTCTAGGGTACAGAGTCTAGCTGGTATCCAGGCACGCCACAGTCTAGGAATCACGCCTGACCCGAAACTCCGCGAACTCAAGTAAGATATCTCACGGAGTTCTCGCCCCCGGACACCTGTTCAAGTGTCTCTGCCTTCTCCATCTCCTGTCAACCACCGCAACTCGGGTAGCCCCCGGTATCAGATGTCACTATCTCACACTCCTTTGTATGTGTCACTCACCCAACCCAAGCGCCTTTCTTTGTTGTACTACAGTATAGGACACTAGAAGGGATCTACACAAGGTTACGCAGTCTCCACGCATGTTCTAGTATGACGGACAGCTGGGCACCTAAGCATAGTCCCCCCTCGGCACACTGCGCTCCACGATACAGTTTGCACCTTAAACCTACTTACCTGTGACCTCTACGTACCAATGATCTCGCCCTCCCCCTTCCACCGCTCTCCGGCGATACTAGACCCCGACCTAGCTCCGTACTGTACCCTCTCCGGGACACCACAGTTGAACACTCATCATTTAGTCTCTGCCCCGTCAGTGACCTGAACTCAGAACTGCTGACAGTGACCTGCTATTCGCTACTGGTGACTCAGTAGATCTGAACCGTGACAATGCTGACAGTGACCTGATTGAACTGGTGGACAGTGACCTGAACTAGACTACTGCTAAACATGTGTCCTGAACTAACACTGCTGTAAGTGAATCAGAAGTAGACACTCTGCGAAAGTGGGACATGAATTAGACACTGGTTGACAAGTGATCTGAACTAAACACTAGCTGTCAGTGACATGAACCAGTCCACACTTGCTGGCAGAGTGACTGGAACTAGACACTGCTGCACATTTGACCTTGATCTAGACAATGCTGACAAGTGATCTGTTCTATACATGTGACAGCTGACCTGAACTAGACACTGCTGGACCAGTGTCCTGATGCCAGGACACAGCTGGACTGTGACTTGAACTACACAACTGCTGACAGTGACCTGTACACTTTACTTTGCTGACTGGTGGACCTGAACTAGGTACTGGCTGCATATGATCCATGAATTGACACTGCTGACAGTGACGTGAATTAGTCACTACTGACAGTGATCTGAACATTAGACACTGCTGACAGTTATCTGAGTAGAACATGCTAATACAGTGACCTGACAATAGGACACTGCTGGAGGGACCCTGAACTAGACATGGTGACAGTGACCCGAACTAGATCACACTGCGGTCTAGGTCTGTAAGTGGTAAATGCGGACAGGGGATTTTGATTTAGATGCTGGCTGAATGTGACCTGAATGTCATTTAAGGATAGATACAGTTTTATTTGAGGTCATTGCTGGTGGGATGGTCTGGTGTCTTGAGTTGTCTGTTTGGTGTGTTTATTTTTGTTTTGTTTGGTCGATCAGTGATGTGCTGACATGCTGACGTAATCTGATCTAGACACTGCTGAATATAGGACCTGATCTAGACACTGCTGAACTCAGTGTTCTGAACTAGTCAATGACTGACAACGTACCGAAAATTGGATCTGTGACAGTGTCCTCCCTGAACTAGTACACTGCCGATCTTGTGTCCCTGAATTAGATACTTGCTGACAGTTGACCGCTCCTTCCGAACCCAGACTCACTGCGGATAGTGTCTGAAACTAATTCTGCTGACAGTGTTATGATACTACGACACTGCTGCTGTTACACTGATTACTAGCACGCTGTACAGTGTATCTGAACTAGTACTCTGCTGACAGTGACCTGAAATAGAAGACTCTGCTGACAGTGACCTGGCTACTTACTGCTGACTGGGATCTGATCTTGAACACGGTCTGACTGTGACCCTGAAACTAGTTACTGACTGGTACAGATTTTGACCAGGATCCTAGACATAGGACAGTGACCTGAACTAGATAACTAATGACAAGTAGACCTGAACTAGGACACACTGATGACCACAGTGGCCACTGCTCTAAACCATGATGCCTAGTGACCTGC
This sequence comes from Cherax quadricarinatus, assembly GCF_026875155.1. NCBI lineage: Eukaryota > Metazoa > Arthropoda > Malacostraca > Decapoda > Parastacidae > Cherax > Cherax quadricarinatus. The sequence goes on along the minus strand of NC_069401.1, from coordinate 27,935,495 downwards.
TGATACTAGTTACTGATGGCAGTGAAATGATTCTTGTCTCAACTGCTGACAGTGAACTGATCTTGATGCCGCTGACAAGTGACCTGAACTAGACACTACGGACAGTGACAGGAATCTAGATGCCTACTGACAGTGACCTGAACCTAGAAACCTAATTTACAGTGTCCTGAAATGGACACTGTGACAGTGACGTAAACTGACAGGCTGACTGTGTTACGGAAATAGACGCTGCTGCATGACAGGAATTAGACTCTGATGACTGTGACCTGGAACTCTGACAATGCTGACAGTGATCCTGAAACTAGACCTTGATGACAGTGAACTGAACATAGACACTGCTGACATGTGTCCCTGAACTAGACATGCTAACAGTGCCCTGATTAATAGTCACTGCTGATGTGGGACCTGAACTAGGACACTAATGACAGTGATCCTGTACTAGACGCTACTGACATGGACCTGGAACTGAAAACTATTTACTGTGCACACTGAACTGGACCACTGCTGACAGTGAATTTAAACTAGACACTGCTGACAGTGATCGGGAACTAGACGATGCTGAAAGTGACCTAAATTTAGACACTGCTGACACAGACCTGAACTAGACAACCGGCCTACTGACAGTGACCTGAACTAGCATACTGCTGAAGTTGATATGAACTAGTCAACTGCTGACTAGAGACCTGAACTAGAAACGGGTGACACTGACTGATCTAGACAATGCTAAAGTGTCATGAAACTAGACACTGATGACAGTGATGGATCTGAAGTAGACAATGCTGGGTGAATGTGACCTGAATTAGACACTGCTGACAGTGATCTGAACTGTCACTGCTGTCACAGTGATCATTGAACACAGGGGACACTGCTTGCAGTGACATGAACTACGGACACCTGGGCCATTGACTTGAACTAGCACTGCTGACAGTGATTGAAACTATACACTGCTGAAAGTGACCTGATACTAGACATCTGCTGACAGTGACCTGAGCCAGACCACTGCTGACAGTGACATGAAATACACACTGCTGAACATTGACCTGAACTGGACTTGAGGATACTAGTGACCGGAACTAGGTACTGCTGACAATGATTTGAACGAGACTACTGCTGTCAAGTGACGTTGATTTAGTCACTACTGACTGTCGATCTGAACAGACACTGTACAGTTATATGAGCTTGAACTGTCACGTGACCAGAATCATTGACACTGATGAGAGTGGACCTGATACTAGACACTGGTGACAGTGACCCGAACTAGACATGCTGACAAGGACCTGAAACTCGACATGCTGACAGTGATTTGATTTAGATGCTGATGACTGTGACCTGAACTTAGGGACACTGAACTGACAGTGAATGAGCTTTACATCTGATGACAGTAATTTGAAACTAGAACATGCTGAAAGGTCTGAACTACCGACACTGCTGACAGTGTCTGAACTAGGACACTGCTAGATAGTGATCTGAACTAGACACTGCTCGTCAAGGACCTCGAACTAGACAAATGCTGGACCGTGTAATCCTGAACTTGTCACTGCTGACAGTGATCTGAACTAGACACTGCTGACAGTGACCTGTAACTAGACACTGCTGGCATTGATCTGAAACTTGACACTGCTAACTGTGACCTGAACTAGACACTGTGAGAGTGACTGAATTAGAACAATGCTGACAGTGGACCTGAACTGGACACTGCTGACAAGGGACCTGAACGAGACAATGCTGACAGTGATTTGATTTAGGGACACTGCCTGACAGTGACCTGAATTAGACGCTGCTGACCAGCGATATGAGGTTTCAGACACTGCTGACAGTAGTCATGAACTAGGACACTGATGTCAAGGACTGAACTGTCCACTGCTGACAGTGATTGTACTAGACACTGTGCTGATAGTGATCTGATCTAGGGACCGCTGCTGGACAGTGGATCTGAACTAGACACTGCATTGACAAGGACCGAACTAGACCTCTGTGACAGGTGTCCTGAAACTAAGACACTGCTGACAGTGATCTGAAATAGACCTATGCTGACAGTGTTATGAACTAGACACTGCTGACAAATGACCTGAACTAGACACTGCTGACAGTGGTTCTGTACTAGACAAGGCTGAGTAGTGTCTGATATACTAGGACGCTGCTGGAAGTGATCTGAACTAGACACTGCTGACAGTGTCCTGAACTAGACACTGCTGCAGTGTGTGATATGAACTAGACACTGTGACAGTGACCCTGTACTAGGGACACTGCTGACAGTGACATGAAACTTGACTCTGCTGACATGTGATCTGTATCTAGGAACGGTGCTGTCAGTGTTCTGAACTAGACAATGCTGACAGTAATCATGAACTAGACACTGCTGACAAGACCTGAACTAGACACTTGCTGACAGGATGATATGAACTAGACACTGCTGACAGTAAATGATATAGACACTTGACTAACGTGACCTTCTTGATATAGACACTGCTGACTGTGACCTATACTAGACAGATTACTGCTGACAGTGATCTGAGTTAGACACTGCTAACAGGGACCTGAACCTAGACATGCTGTCAGAGACACTGAACTAGCATGCTAACTGTGACCTTAACTAGCACTGCTAACAGTGACCTAAAGTAGGTCCACTGCTGACTGTGATCTGAACTAGGACTCTGCTAACTGGGACTGAACTAGGACACTGCTAACAGTTTTACCTGTACTAGACACTGCTAACTGTGACCTTATAAACTAGACACTACTGACTCGTTGACACTGAACTAGAACAATGCTAACCAGTGAACTGAACTAGACATGCTAACAGTGACCTAAATAGACTCTACGGACAGTGACTGACAATAGACACATACGATAACAGTGAACTAAACTTGACACTACTGACGGGAACTGAACATAGAAACTGCTAACAGGGACATGAAATAGACACCTGCCTGACGGTGATCGACCTGAACTTGACATGTAACAGTGCACCCTTGAACTATACACATGTGACAGCGAGGACCTGAAATATGACACTGCTATCTGTGACCTAAACCGACAACTGCTGAAAGGGACCTTACAATAGACACTACTGACAAGTGACCTGCTGAACTAGACACTGTTGACTGGGTCCTGAAACTATGCACTGCTGACAGGGACCTGAAAAAACGACACTGATAACAGTGACCTGAAACTAGACACTGTTAACTGCTGACCTCTAAAAACTTGAATCTTGCTGACAGGGATCTGACTCGTTCACTGCCTATTAGTGACCTTAAAAATAGGACAACTGCAGAAAGGGACCCTAAACTAAGGACACTGTTGACAAGGTGAACTGAACTAGACACTGCTGACAGTGACCTGAACTAGGACACTGCTGACCAGTGACCTAAACTAGAAACTGCTAACAGTGGACCCTAAACTAGACACTGATAAAATGTGACATAAACTAGCAACACTGCTGACAGTGGACCAGACTTGACACTGATAAACATGACCTGGAACTTAGAAACTGCTGACAGTGTCTGAAACTAGGACACTGCTACAGTGACCCTGAACTAGACATGCTGGACAGATGTCCTGAACTCAGACACTGATAACAGTGACATGAACTAGTCACTGGCTGACAGTGACCTGAATAGAACTGCTGACTCGTGACCTGAATCTAGGACGCTGCTGACAGCGATCTGTGTTAGACACTGCTGACTGTAGTTGAAATTGACACTGCTGACAAGGACCTGAACTAGACACACTGCTGACAGTGATCTGAAATAGGGACCTGTGATTGTGATCTGATCTAGACGATGCTGACACAGTGATCTGAACTTGACACTGCTACAAGGACCTGTAAACTAGAATCTGCTGACAGTGCTCCTGTATCTGACATGCTGACAGTGATTTGACTAGACCCTGCTGACAGAGTTTAGTATCGAACTGACAATGAGCTTAGTGATCTGATCTAGGGACGCTGCCTGACAGTGGATATGAACTAGGGACACTGCTACAGTGTCCTGAATAGACAGGCTTGACAGGATGATATGGAACTAGACACTGTTGACAGTGTACCTGTTACTAGTCACCGGATGACAGTGACCTGAACTTGGGGTTTACACTCTTGCTGACAGTGAATGAACTAGACGTTGCTGTCAGAGATACTGAACTAGACAATGCGTGACAGTAATCTGAACTAGGACACTGCTGACAAAGGAACTGAACTAGACAATGCTGACAGTGATATGAACTAGACAACTAGACTGACAGTAACCTGAACTAGACACTGCTATCAGTGCCTTGTGAACTGGACACTGGCTGACAGTGACCTAAAACTAGATTTTACTTGCTGTACAGTGATATCGAGTTAGCACACTGCTAACAGTGACATGAAACTAGACCATGTGACGTGCCTGAACTAGACACTGCTAACGTGACCTTAATAGTCACTGCTACATTGACCTAAGTAGGACACTGCTGACAGTGATCTGAACTATCACTTGCTAACAGGGACCTGCCTCGAACTAGTCACTGCTAACCAGTTACCTGAAACTAGAACTGCTAAAAAGTGCCCTAAACTTAGACATCTACTGACCAGTGAACTTGATCTAGACACTGACTAACTGATGACATGAACAGACATCTGCTAACAGGGTACATATACAGTGACTAATGACAGAGTGACATGAACTAGAAAACTGCCTAACAGTGGACCTAAATACTAGACCATCTACTGACAGGGACCTGAAACTTGGGACACTGATAAACAGTGGACATGACACTAGGACACTGCTGACAGTGGACTGTAACTAGACATACTGCTAACAGTTGACATTGAACTAGGACACTGCTGACACGGGACCTGAACTAGTCACTGCAACAGTGACACTAAACTAGACCACATGCTGACAGGGTCCTCTTAAACTTGAACACCTACTGACAGGACCTGAACTAGACAATGGTTGACACGGGACATGAACTAGACTCTGATGAACACGGGAGACCTGAACTAGACACTTGCTATACAGTGACCTGAACTCATGGATCAACCGATATCAAGTGACCATAAAACATATGAACACTGCTCGACTTGGGTTTTGGACAACCTTAGACAATGCTTTTAAGTGTCCCTTACTAGACCCATCTGACAGGGAACCTAAACTGACACTGTTGACAGCTGATGACTTGGACATGCTGACAGTGAACCTGAACCAGTCACTGACTGACAGGGACCTAAACTTGAAGAAACTGCTAACAGAGACCTAAACTAGGTCACTGTAACTGTGACCTAAAAGTAGAACACTGCTGGACAGTGACCTGTGACAGACATGCTAACAGTTGACCATCGAAAATATAGACTCTGCTGACAGTGACCTGAACTGACATGCTAACAGTGAACTGAAATAGATCACTTGCTGGACAGGGACACTGAACTAGACACTCGCTAACAGTGACTGAACTAGGACCCCCCCCCCCCCCCCCCCCACCCCCCCCCCCGCCCCCCCACCCCCCCCCCCCCCCCCCATCTTGCTGACTGTTGGACATGAATAGACACATGCTGACAAGTGACCCTGAAATAGACACTGCTGACAGGTGACACTGACGAAACAATGCTGACAGGGACCCTGAAATAGACACTGACTGACAGATGCTCTGATACTAGACCTGCTGGACAGTGACCTGAACTAGACACTGATGACGATACAATACTTACAACAACAAAGTAATCTTATTATAAAAAATGTGTTGAAGGAAAAATTTTTATTCAGTAACAGTTTTATTTAAGAATTTTAATTCATTTTAATTCACCTGATTCTTTTAGTAGTTTCCTGTGTAAATATTTATTAGTAATGTCATTTTAGTATTAATTTTTCGATATTTTGTTTCTTATTGTATCTTCACCACAATGTTCACGTAAAACTAGAAAAAAAAAAAACTGCCGTCTTAATACGGACACATTTCCAAAGCGGTTAATAAACGAGGTTTGGTTTAAGGTAATAATTTAACTAATATATTTATGTAACAAAACCATGTTTTTTATGTAATGCATAAAGACTGTCAGCATTCAGATAGGTGTTACTATTTAAAATAGAACGAAATGCGTCTTGGAATGTATAGTTTATATTTTAAATAATTATTTCTGAATGTCATAACAGTTTGCTCCACGTTTAAAAAAAGGATTGGAAAGCAAATTAATGAATCACTTCTAGATAAGATTTTTAATATCTGGGTATTGATATACTGCAGACAACTGTTTAGTGAAGCAGTTTCATGAAATGCTCGCGTTCGAGGGCTCTTTGAAGTTCTTTTAACAAAACACCACAAAGAGGGCTAGAAATGGGTTGAAAAAAATGTTAATTTTATTGTGGATTATACCTCTCGTGAGTGTGAAAAAAAATTGGTTTTATCTACTATATAGTAAACAGAAAGACTGTAAGTGACACATTGTGCGGCTTGTGGCACAATTACCATTAGCGCCCAGCCGCAAACACTTTCGTCCAGCTGGGTCTTTATCAAGAGAGTCTTTATGTGGTTATGTAGTCTACTGCTGGAGAGGAGAGATCCACGAGGGACCATCCAAGCAGAGTCTGCACTGAACTAGACACTGCTGGACAAGGACCTGAACTTGACACATGCTGACAGTGATTTGATTTAAGACCTGCTGGACAGTGACCAGAATTAGACAATGATGACAGAGACACTGAGATGGGACAGTGCTGACAGTGACCTGAACTAGACAATGCTGACAAGTGAAATGTAACTAGACACTGCTGACAGTGACTGAATTAGAATCTGTGTACTGTGAACCTGACCTCACGAATACTGCCGACAAGGGAACTAGTAACTATTCATGCTGACAGTTGACCTTGAACTAGGATACATGCTCGACAGTGACTGAACTCTAGATACACTGCTGACAGTGACCTGAATAGACAACATGGTTGACAGTGACCTGAACTAGAACAACTGACAGTGATCTGAACTAGACACTGTTGACAGTACTACATGAAACTAGCACTTGCTGACAGTGGCATGCACTAAACTGCTGACAGTCATCTGTAACTAGATACTGCTTGCCAGTGACCTGAGTATGGACACTGGCTGGACAGTGACCTGACTAGACACCGGTGACAGTGACATGAACTTGACACTATGGACAGTGAACTGAACTAGTACACTATGTCTGTGCTCTGAAACTAGACAATTGATGACTGTGACTAAAATAGACATTGAATGCAGTATAATCTATCTAGACACTGCTGACAGTGAAATGAATTAGACACTTTGACAAGTGACCATGGAACTAGGCCACTGCTGACAGTGACCTGATATTAGACACTGTGAGAGTGATATGAATAGACACTGCTGACAGTGACCATGAAACTAGACACTGCTGACAGTGACCTGAACTAGACACTGCTGACAGTGTCCTGATCTAGACACCTGCTGACGTGATCCGATAACTAGACATTGATGACAAGTGAAATGTATTAAACACTGTGGGACAGTGATCATGAATAGACATGCTGGATTGACCATGAAATAGACAATGCTGAACAAGTGATTAGAATGACACGGCTGTCAGTGATCTGAACGATACACTGCCGACAGTGTCCTGATGAGATACTGCTGTAAGTGACCTGAACCAAGACACTGCAGACCAGTAACCTGAACTAGACACTGATGACTGTGTCTGAACTAGACACTGCAGAACAGTGACCTGAACTTAGTCATCTGCTTGACAGTGAAACTTAAATAGGACATCTGCTGTCTGTGAACCCTGAACATAGACATTGCCTGACAGTGGACTCCATGGAGCTCGATACTCGCTGGCTGGAGACCTGAACTAGACACTGCTGACAAGTGGCTGAACTTAGACACATTGTGACAGGACATGATATCTATGCCACTGTTGACAGTGACCTACAAAATAGACAACTGTTGACAGTAACCGGAACTAGTCACTGCTGACTAGTGGCTGACTTAAAGTGCTCCAGTTGACCTGAACTTGATACTGCTGACAGTGACCAGATCTAGGACACTGTTGACTGTGGCCTGAACTACACAATATTGTCTGTGAATGTACTAGATCTCTGTTGACAGTAACCTGTTCTAGGACACTGCTGCAAAGTGGCACTGACACTCAAACGCTGCTGCCAGTGACCTGACTATACTGCTGGACAGTGACCTGAACTAGATAATTAGGACAGATGACCTGAACCTAGACCCAACTACATGACAGTGTACCTGAACTAGACATTATTGATCCTCAGTGACCTTTGAACTGGACACTTACTGAGAGTGACATAATCTAGGACACTGTGGACAGTGATCTGAACGAGGACACGCCGCAGTGTCTGAATTAGAATACTGCTGGCGGATAAGTGCACCTGATTCCAGACACTGCTGACAAGTAACATGAACTAGACACTGCTGACAGTGATTTGAACTAGGTCATGATGACATGTGATCATGAAATTCACAAATGCTGCAGTTGGAACTAAACTAGAACACTCGGTTTTGACAGTGATTGAACTAGACATTGTCTGACAGTGAAACCTGAGCTCGCGAATAATGATGGAGGTGAAACTGAACTAGACACTGACTGATTGTTCGACATGAAACTAGATACTGGATGACAGTGAACTGAACTAGGGGGACATATGTTGACAGTTCCGCCTCTGAACTAGACATCCATTGACAGTGAACTGAAAATAGGACTATGTTGTCGTGGGACCTCAATTTGACTACTGCTGACTGTGACATACTCTAGACATTGCTGTCATTGATCTGAACTGGACACTGCTGACAGTGACATGTATTAGAACACTGCTGACAAGTGACATGAACTAGACACTGATGACAAGTGACCTGAATTTGAAACTGATGAATAGTGATCTGAATTGACACCTGCTGACAGTGACCTGAACTAGACGATGCTGACAGTGAACTGAAACTTGGGACACACTGATGACAGTGTCCTGAACATAGCATACTGTGTCAGTGATCTGAACTAGGAAATGGTGAACAGTGACTGAATTAGACAACTGCTGTCAGTGATTTGACTTGGAATCCACTGATGCCAGTGACCTGAACTAGACACTAGCTGTCAGTGTCCTGAACTTGATCACATGCTGTCAGTGATCTGAACTAGACACTGCTGAAAGTGACCTAATTAGACACTGCATGGAAAGTGCACCTGAACTAGAAATGCTGTCAGTGATATGAAACTAGACGCTGCTGTCAGTGGACCTGAAACGTGCAATGCTGACAGTTGTTCCATGAAACTAGCACACTGCTGTCAGTGATTCTGATCTAGGACATGTGACAGTGACCTGAATTTAGACATTCTGCAGTACAGTGATTTGAACTAGACACTTGCTGACAGGGATCTGATATAGACATTGCTCGACAGTGACCTAGACTAGACGCTGCTGACAGTGTCCTGGAAACTAGACACTGTGACAGCTGTCCCTGAACTAGACACTGCTGTTCAGTGATCGAAATAGTCACTGCTGTAAAGTGGGACCGGAATTGACACTGCTTTGTCAGTGATTTGACTAGACACTGATGACAGTGACCTGAACTAGGACACTGCTGACAGTGACCTGAACTAGGCAAATGATGAACAGTGTCCTGAACTAGGACATGTGAACAGTGATCTAACTAGACAATGCTGGATCAGGTGACCTGAATTAGTCATTTGGGTCAGTGATTCTGATACTAGGACCACTGCTGACAGTGGACCTGAATAGATCACGCTGACATCTGGATTAAACTAGACACTGCTCACAGTGATCTGAGCTACACACTGATGACAGTGACCTGAAATTGACTACTGCTGACTGTGACTGACTAATTGACACTGATGACAACGTGATTCTGAACTTGGGACTGCTGACAGGACATGAACTAGGACACTGTTCTGACAGTTGACCCTGAACTAGCACTTCTGACAGTGCACTTAATCTTCACACTGCTGTCAGGCGATCGGAAATAGGACATCTCTTCTGACCAGCTCGACCTGGATTTAGTCATTGCTGATAGTGATATGTAACTTGACACTGCTTGATCAAGTGACCCTGATCTTGACACTGCTGTCTGTGACCTGAAAGTAGACACTTTTGACATGTGAACTGAACCTTGACACTGCTGGGTCACTGACTTGAAACTAGTCACTGATGACAGTGATCTGAACTACACTACTGTGACAGTGACCTGCATCTAGACAATGCTGCACAGTGACATGGATAGACTTGCTGCACAGTGATAATTAATACAAACTGCTGACAGTGAACCTGAACTGACTTTGATGATTGTGACCGGTAACTTGGTACTGCTGACATGTGATCTGAACTGATGTCTCTGTGACTGTGACGTGATTTTGACCACTGTGGAGTGTCCTGAATAGTCACCTGCTGACAGTGACCTGAATTAGGGCACTGTGACAGTTATCTGTAACTAGTACACTGCTGACAGTGTCGGAATCACACACTGATGACAGTGACACTGAACTAGACATCCTCCCCCCTGGATGACAGAGAACGAGTAGACAACTGCTGACAGTTGACATTAACTACACACTGATGACTGTGACCTGAATAGACATTTGCTGATAGTGATCCATGTAACTAGGTTACTGCTGAGTGATCAGAACTAGACTCACTGCTTACAGTGATCGTGAATTAGACACTGCTGTGGCAGAGTGCACACTGCTCCTAGACCCCTGCTGACAAGTGATCCGAAACTAGTACACTGCTGACAGTGACCTGGAAATTAGGCACGGCGCAAAAGTGATCTGAAACTAGTGGACTGCTGACAGAGTAATCTGAAAACTAGACACTGGCTGACGTGGACCTGAATTAGGCACTGCCGAAAATGAGCTGAACTTTGGACTGCTGTACAGTGATCTGAAATTAGTGAATGCTGACAGTGATCTGACTAGGACAATGCTCTGTCAGTGTCTGAAGTAGACCAAACTGGCGACAGGTAACATGAACTAGACACTGCTTACAATGACACTGAAATAAGACACTGTGCTGGACAGTGGACATGAGCTCGATTCATGCTGACAGAGACCTGTACTAGTCACTGATGACTCGTGACCTGAATTGATATCTGCTGACAGTGACATGAACTAGAATCTAATGTGTCAGTGACCTGAACCATAGGGACACTGCTGTGGCAGTGTCCTGAACTAGACACTGCTTGTCAGTGATCTGAAATAGGACACTGCTGACAGTGACCTGAATTAGACACTGCTGACAGTGATTGAACACTAGTACACTGCTGACAGTGACCCTGAACTAGACACTGATGGGGACAGTTAAATGAAACTAGGCACTGTTGACAGTGTCCTGAACTAGAAACAGCTGACAGTGATCTGAACTTAGACACTACTGACAGTGTCATGGAAAGTAGACATTGATGATAGTTGAATCTGAAACTAGATACTGCTGACATGTGAACCTGAAAAAATATAGTCAATGTGACTGTGACCTTACTAGGAACACTGCTGACAACTGTCTTGAACTAGACACTGCCTTCGACAGTGATCTGAACTCACACACACTGGACACGGGGACCTGAACTAGACACTGCTGACTGTGATCTGAATTAGGACACTGTTGTCAGTGACGTAAAACTACACACTTGCTGACGTGACATGTATAGACTTTGCTGATTGTGCACCTAATCTAGGTTATGCGTCAGTGATCTGAAATAGGACACTGCTGACAGTGAGTGAATTAGCACTGCTTGAGAGTGACCTAAACTAGACTCCTGCTCGACAGTGACCTGAATTAGGCAATGTGACAGTTATCTGAAACTAGGACACTGGGGGTTCAGTTGACGTGGAATTCAGACACTGCTGAGACGTGATCTGAACTAGACAACTGCTGACAGGGACCTGAAACTTAGGCACTGCTGACAGTGTACCTGAAGTGTACATTCCTGATCTGTGTTCGGAACTACACACATGCTACAGGTGACCTGAACTAGGACTTTGCTGTAGTGACCTGAAGCTAGACACTGCGGAGTGTGTCATGAACTTACACTAATGATGACAGTAGTCCTGAAATAGACTTTGCTGATTGTGACTGAACTAGGTACTGATTTAGTGATCCTATCTAGACACTACTGTACGTGACGTGAATTAGACAATGCTGTGAGTGACACCTGATCCTAGACAATGCTGACTGTGTTCTGAACTAGTCACTGCTGACAGTGACCTGAGTTAGGCACTGACGGAGAGTGAATTCTGAACTTGATAGGACACTGCTGACAGTGAACTGAAACTAGACTCACTGCTGCTAAGTGGAACTGCAACTAGTCACTGGCGATCATTGAACTGAAACAGACCACCTGTGACGGACCTGACTAGACACTGCTGACAGTGGTCCTGAGCTCGAATTCTGCTGACCGAGTCCTGAAATAGTCATGATGACGGGAACTCCGAACTAGATACTGCTGTCAGTGGACCTGGAAATCCTAGACACTACTGACAGTGACCTGAACTAGACACTGGTGCAGTGACCTGAGCCTAGACTCTACTGACAGTGACCTGTTCTAGGACAATGCTGACAAGTGGCCCGCACTAACTCTGCTGCACAGTGGTACGGAATAGATACTGCTGACAGTGAAAGGAACTAGGACACTGCTGACTGTGGACAGATCTAGGACACTATGACATTGACCCGGAACTAGACACTATTGACTGTGGGCTCTGAACTAGTCACTGCAGACAGTGACATATTTAGACACTGCTGTCAGTAATCAGAACTAGACACTTGCCTGACATTGACTGCAATTAGACATGCTGTCAGTGAAATGAACAGACACTGCTGACAGTGACTGAATTTTGACAATGCTGACAGTGATTATGATCTAAATAATGTGACAGTGACCTGAAACTAGACCAATGCTGACAAGTGTACCTGAAACTAGACTCTTCCGCTGTCTAGGACACTGAATTAGACAATGATCACACAGTGATTTGATTTAGACCACTGCTGACTGTGACCTGAATTAGGACGCTGCTGACAGCGATCTGAGTTAGACACTGCTGACAGTAGTCTGAACCAGACACTGCTGACAAGGACCTGATCTAGTACACTGTGACAGTGATCTGAAACTAGACACTGCTGACGGTGATCTGATCTAGTCGCTGCTGACAGAGTGATCTGAACTAGTCACTGCTGACAAGGACCTGAAAACTAGACACTGCTGACACGATGTCCTGAACTATACACTGCTGACAGTGATCTCAACTAGACAACTGCTGGACAGTGTCACTGAACTAGCACACTGCTGACAGTGATCTGCATAATTAGACATGCTGGCAGTGATCGGAACTAGGACACGCTCACAGTGACACTGAACTTAAACACTTCTGACAGTGACCCAGAACTACACACGGCTGACAGTGATCTGAATAGGACTCTGCCGACAGTGTCTGTATTAGATTCTGCTGACAAGTGGACCATGAACCAGACACTGCTGTTAGTGACGAACTAACTACATGGCTGACAGTGATCTGAAACTAGACACTGCTGACAAGTTACTGATCAAGACATGCTGACAGTGATCTGTACTATAACACTGCTGACAGTGACCTGAACTGTACAATCGGTCTGTTCAGTGGACCTGAGATTCATACTGCTGTCTGGGTTCTGAAACTAGACACGGGTGAGTGTCCTGTAATTGTTACTGCTGCAGTGTCCTGATCTTGACACTACTGACAGTGTACTGAATCTTGTGTATTCTGGTATGTGTACCATTCTTTTTCTTGACCCTGATGAATGTGTACAATGACTCAGAGTTACATAACAGAGCTGCACACAGGGACAAAAAGCGTAAGTGTTTCGAGCGGGCTAGACACAAAGGGTATGGTTGACGGGTCTCGCCGAGGTATGGGCTACCCCCACACCTCAAGGTGCGTGTTTTGTTGGAAGAAGCGTAATGGGTACCAGGTACAGTCGGCTATAGTAGAACGTCACTGAGCGCACTCCTGTGCAACATGGTCTACAAGTGCACTGCGAAGTGTAGGTCAAACAACTGGCCATCAGCGCTCCCATACAGACGAATTCATTCCTAATAGATTCCGACAACCGATAGGCCATCACGTCAATCAGTATGACGGCACTCCTACCGCGTCACAAGTGAACAATCTGTCACCCCCCTAGGGACAGCTACCCACCACATAAGCACGCACCGGTATACTACTGAGGCTAAAGGCCACTTTAGCCAGAATGCCGGATATACTTGACGCTCGCAGACCTACGACACCGGCCCGGTACCATCCCCAGAGCTTTAGAGAATATCACTAAAGGAGGTAACAAGTCATGGGTAATCTAGGTTAGTCAGCTATAGCGCGTAAAAAGCTACACCCCACCGGAGTTCAGAGAGTTCAGATGTACCCATAAAGGAGGCACACTCTCTAGGGTACAGAGTCTAGCTGGTATCCAGGCACGCCACAGTCTAGGAATCACGCCTGACCCGAAACTCCGCGAACTCAAGTAAGATATCTCACGGAGTTCTCGCCCCCGGACACCTGTTCAAGTGTCTCTGCCTTCTCCATCTCCTGTCAACCACCGCAACTCGGGTAGCCCCCGGTATCAGATGTCACTATCTCACACTCCTTTGTATGTGTCACTCACCCAACCCAAGCGCCTTTCTTTGTTGTACTACAGTATAGGACACTAGAAGGGATCTACACAAGGTTACGCAGTCTCCACGCATGTTCTAGTATGACGGACAGCTGGGCACCTAAGCATAGTCCCCCCTCGGCACACTGCGCTCCACGATACAGTTTGCACCTTAAACCTACTTACCTGTGACCTCTACGTACCAATGATCTCGCCCTCCCCCTTCCACCGCTCTCCGGCGATACTAGACCCCGACCTAGCTCCGTACTGTACCCTCTCCGGGACACCACAGTTGAACACTCATCATTTAGTCTCTGCCCCGTCAGTGACCTGAACTCAGAACTGCTGACAGTGACCTGCTATTCGCTACTGGTGACTCAGTAGATCTGAACCGTGACAATGCTGACAGTGACCTGATTGAACTGGTGGACAGTGACCTGAACTAGACTACTGCTAAACATGTGTCCTGAACTAACACTGCTGTAAGTGAATCAGAAGTAGACACTCTGCGAAAGTGGGACATGAATTAGACACTGGTTGACAAGTGATCTGAACTAAACACTAGCTGTCAGTGACATGAACCAGTCCACACTTGCTGGCAGAGTGACTGGAACTAGACACTGCTGCACATTTGACCTTGATCTAGACAATGCTGACAAGTGATCTGTTCTATACATGTGACAGCTGACCTGAACTAGACACTGCTGGACCAGTGTCCTGATGCCAGGACACAGCTGGACTGTGACTTGAACTACACAACTGCTGACAGTGACCTGTACACTTTACTTTGCTGACTGGTGGACCTGAACTAGGTACTGGCTGCATATGATCCATGAATTGACACTGCTGACAGTGACGTGAATTAGTCACTACTGACAGTGATCTGAACATTAGACACTGCTGACAGTTATCTGAGTAGAACATGCTAATACAGTGACCTGACAATAGGACACTGCTGGAGGGACCCTGAACTAGACATGGTGACAGTGACCCGAACTAGATCACACTGCGGTCTAGGTCTGTAAGTGGTAAATGCGGACAGGGGATTTTGATTTAGATGCTGGCTGAATGTGACCTGAATGTCATTTAAGGATAGATACAGTTTTATTTGAGGTCATTGCTGGTGGGATGGTCTGGTGTCTTGAGTTGTCTGTTTGGTGTGTTTATTTTTGTTTTGTTTGGTCGATCAGTGATGTGCTGACATGCTGACGTAATCTGATCTAGACACTGCTGAATATAGGACCTGATCTAGACACTGCTGAACTCAGTGTTCTGAACTAGTCAATGACTGACAACGTACCGAAAATTGGATCTGTGACAGTGTCCTCCCTGAACTAGTACACTGCCGATCTTGTGTCCCTGAATTAGATACTTGCTGACAGTTGACCGCTCCTTCCGAACCCAGACTCACTGCGGATAGTGTCTGAAACTAATTCTGCTGACAGTGTTATGATACTACGACACTGCTGCTGTTACACTGATTACTAGCACGCTGTACAGTGTATCTGAACTAGTACTCTGCTGACAGTGACCTGAAATAGAAGACTCTGCTGACAGTGACCTGGCTACTTACTGCTGACTGGGATCTGATCTTGAACACGGTCTGACTGTGACCCTGAAACTAGTTACTGACTGGTACAGATTTTGACCAGGATCCTAGACATAGGACAGTGACCTGAACTAGATAACTAATGACAAGTAGACCTGAACTAGGACACACTGATGACCACAGTGGCCACTGCTCTAAACCATGATGCCTAGTGACCTGCTGATACTAGTTACTGATGGCAGTGAAATGATTCTTGTCTCAACTGCTGACAGTGAACTGATCTTGATGCCGCTGACAAGTGACCTGAACTAGACACTACGGACAGTGACAGGAATCTAGATGCCTACTGACAGTGACCTGAACCTAGAAACCTAATTTACAGTGTCCTGAAATGGACACTGTGACAGTGACGTAAACTGACAGGCTGACTGTGTTACGGAAATAGACGCTGCTGCATGACAGGAATTAGACTCTGATGACTGTGACCTGGAACTCTGACAATGCTGACAGTGATCCTGAAACTAGACCTTGATGACAGTGAACTGAACATAGACACTGCTGACATGTGTCCCTGAACTAGACATGCTAACAGTGCCCTGATTAATAGTCACTGCTGATGTGGGACCTGAACTAGGACACTAATGACAGTGATCCTGTACTAGACGCTACTGACATGGACCTGGAACTGAAAACTATTTACTGTGCACACTGAACTGGACCACTGCTGACAGTGAATTTAAACTAGACACTGCTGACAGTGATCGGGAACTAGACGATGCTGAAAGTGACCTAAATTTAGACACTGCTGACACAGACCTGAACTAGACAACCGGCCTACTGACAGTGACCTGAACTAGCATACTGCTGAAGTTGATATGAACTAGTCAACTGCTGACTAGAGACCTGAACTAGAAACGGGTGACACTGACTGATCTAGACAATGCTAAAGTGTCATGAAACTAGACACTGATGACAGTGATGGATCTGAAGTAGACAATGCTGGGTGAATGTGACCTGAATTAGACACTGCTGACAGTGATCTGAACTGTCACTGCTGTCACAGTGATCATTGAACACAGGGGACACTGCTTGCAGTGACATGAACTACGGACACCTGGGCCATTGACTTGAACTAGCACTGCTGACAGTGATTGAAACTATACACTGCTGAAAGTGACCTGATACTAGACATCTGCTGACAGTGACCTGAGCCAGACCACTGCTGACAGTGACATGAAATACACACTGCTGAACATTGACCTGAACTGGACTTGAGGATACTAGTGACCGGAACTAGGTACTGCTGACAATGATTTGAACGAGACTACTGCTGTCAAGTGACGTTGATTTAGTCACTACTGACTGTCGATCTGAACAGACACTGTACAGTTATATGAGCTTGAACTGTCACGTGACCAGAATCATTGACACTGATGAGAGTGGACCTGATACTAGACACTGGTGACAGTGACCCGAACTAGACATGCTGACAAGGACCTGAAACTCGACATGCTGACAGTGATTTGATTTAGATGCTGATGACTGTGACCTGAACTTAGGGACACTGAACTGACAGTGAATGAGCTTTACATCTGATGACAGTAATTTGAAACTAGAACATGCTGAAAGGTCTGAACTACCGACACTGCTGACAGTGTCTGAACTAGGACACTGCTAGATAGTGATCTGAACTAGACACTGCTCGTCAAGGACCTCGAACTAGACAAATGCTGGACCGTGTAATCCTGAACTTGTCACTGCTGACAGTGATCTGAACTAGACACTGCTGACAGTGACCTGTAACTAGACACTGCTGGCATTGATCTGAAACTTGACACTGCTAACTGTGACCTGAACTAGACACTGTGAGAGTGACTGAATTAGAACAATGCTGACAGTGACCTGAACTAGACACTGCTGACACTGACTTGAACTAGACACTGCTGACAGTGATCTGAACTACACACTGCTGACAGTGACCTGAACTAGACACTGCTGACAGTGATCTGAATTAGACACTGTTGACAGTGACGTAAACTACACACTGCTGACAGTGACCTGAACTAGACTTTGCTGATAGTGACCTGAACTAGGTACTGCTGACAGTGATCTGAACTAGACACTGCTGACAGTGACGTGAATTAGACACTGCTGAGAGTGACCTAAACTAGACACTGCTGACAGTGACCTGAATTAGGCACTGCTGACAGTTATCTGAACTAGACACTGCTAACAGTGACGTGAATTAGACACTGCTGAGAGTGATCTGAACTAGACACTGCTGACAGTGACCTGAACTAGGCACTGCTGACAGTGACCTGAAGTAGACACTTCTGACAGTGAACGGAACTACACACTGCTGACAGTGACCTGAACTAGACATTGCTGACAGTGACCTGAGCTAGACACTGCTGAGAGTGACATGAACTACACACTGCTGACAGTGACCTGAACTAGACTTTGCTGATAGTGACCTGAACTAGGTACTGCTTAGTGATCCTAACTAGACACTACTGACAGTGACGTGAATTAGACACTGCTGAGAGTGACCTGATCTAGACACTGCTGACAGTGATCTGAACTAGACACTGCTGACAGTGACCTGAATTAGGCACTGCCGAGAGTGATCTGAACTAGACACTGCTGACAGTGATCTGAACTAGACACTGCTGACAGTGACCTGAACTAGTCACTGGCGACAGTGAACTGAACTAGACACTGCTGACAGTGACCTGAACTAGACACTGCTGACAGTGACCTGAGCTCGATTCTGCTGACCGAGACCTGAACTAGACACTGCTGACAGTGACCTGAACTAGATACTGCTGACAGTGACCTGAACTAGACACTACTGACAGTGACCTGAACTAGATACTGCTGACAGTGACCTGAACTAGACACTACTGACAGTGACCTGAACTAGATACTGTTGACAGTGACCTGAACTAGACACTGCTGACAGTGGCCTGCACTAAACACTGCTGCCAGTGACCTGAACTAGATACTTCTGGCAGTGACATGATCTTGACACTGCTGACAGTGACCTGAGCTAGATGCCGCTGACAGTGACCTGACCTAGACACTACTGACAGTGACATGAACTAGATGCTACTGACAGTGACCTGAACTAGAAACTATTTACAGTGACCTGAACTGGACACTGCTGACAGTGACGTAAACTAGACACTGCTGACAGTGATCGGAACTAGACGCTGCTGACAGTGACCTGAATTAGACACTGCTGACAGTGACCTGAACTAGACACTGCTGACAGTGATCTGAACTAGACACTGCTGACAGTGACCTGAACTAGACACTGCTGACAGTGATCTGAACTAGACACTGCTGACAGTGACCTGAACTAGACACTGCTGAGAGTGACCTGAACTAGACACTACTGACAGTGACCTGAACTAGACGCTACTGACAGTGACCTGAACTAGAAACTATTTACAGTGACCTGAACTGGACACTGCTGACAGTGACTTAAACTAGACACTGCTGACAGTGATCGGAACTAGACGCTGCTGACAGTGACCTAAATTAGACACTGCTGACAGTGACCTGAACTAGACACTGCTGACAGTGACCTGAATTAGATACTGCTGACAGTGATCTGAACTAGACACTGCTGACAGTGACCTGAACTAGACACTGGTGACAGTGACCTGAACTAGACACTGCTAACAGTGTCCTGAACTAGACACTGCTGACAGTGATCTGAAGTAGACACTGCTGAAAGTGACCTGAATTAGACACTGCTGACAGTGATCTGAACTAGACACTGCTGTCAGTGACATGAACCAGACACTGCTGGCAGTGACCTGAACTAGACACTGCTGCCATTGACTTGAACTAGACACTGCTGACAGTGATCTGAACTATACACTGCTGACAGTGACCTGAACTAGACACTGCTGACAGTGACCTGAGCCAGACACTGCTGACAGTGACATGAACTACACACTGCTGACAGTGACCTGAACTATACTTTGCTGACAGTGACCTGAACTAGGTACTGCTGACAATGATCTGAACTAGACACTGCTGACAGTGACGTGAATTAGACACTACTGACAGTGATCTGAACTAGACACTGCTGACAGTTATCTGAGCTAGACACTGCTAACAGTGACCTGAACTAGACACTGCTGAGAGTGACCTGAACTAGACACTGGTGACAGTGACCCGAACTAGACACTGCTGACAAGGACCTGAACTAGACACTGCTGACAGTGATTTGATTTAGATGCTGCTGACAGTGACCTGAATTAGACACTGCTGACAGTGATCTGAGCTAGACACTGCTGACAGTAATCTGAACTAGACACTGCTGACAAGGACCTGAACTAGACACTGCTGACAGTGATCTGAACTAGACACTGCTGACAACGACCTGAACTAGACACTGCTGACAGTGTCCTGAACTAGACACTGCCGACAGTGTCCTGAATTAGATACTGCTGACAGTGACCTGAACCAGACACTGCTGATAGTGACCTGAACTAAACACTGCTGACAGTGATCTGAACTAGACACTGCTGACAGTTACCTGAACTAGACACTGCTGACAGTGATCTGAACTAGACACTGCTGACAGTGACCTGAACTAGACACTGCTGACAGTGACCTGAGCTACATACTGCTGACAGGGATCTGAACTAGACACTGCTGACAGTGACCTGAACTAGATACTGCTGACAGTGACCTGAACTAGACACTACTGACAGTGACCTGAACTAGATACTACTGACAGTGACCTGAACTAGACACTGCTGACAGTGGCCTGCACTAAACACTGCTGCCAGTGACCTGAACTAGATACTGCTGGCAGTGACATGATCTTGACACTGCTGACAGTGACCTGATCTAGATGCCGTGACAGTGCCCTGACTAGACACTACTGACAGGGGACATGAACTAGATGCTACTGACAGTGACCTGAACTAGAAACTATTTACAGTGACCTGAACTGGACACTGCTGACAGTGACGTAAACTAGACACTGCTGACAGTGATCGGAACTAGACGCTGCTGACAGTGACCTGAATTAGACACTGCTGACAGTGACCTGAACTAGACACTGCTGACAGTGATCTGAACTAGACACTGCTGACAGTGACCTGAACTAGACACTGCTGACAGTGATCTGAACTAGACACTGCTAACAGTGACCTGAACTAGACACTGCTGAGAGTGACCTGAACTAGACACTACTGACAGTGACCTGAACTAGACGCTACTGACAGTGACCTGAACTAGAAACTATTTACAGTGACCTGAACTGGACACTGCTGACAGTGACTTAAACTAGACACTGCTGACAGTGATCGGAACTAGACGCTGCTGACAGTGACCTAAATTAGACACTGCTGACAGTGACCTGAACTAGACACTGCTGACAGTGACCTGAATTAGATACTGCTGACAGTGATCTGAACTAGACACTGCTGACAGTGACCTGAACTAGACACGGGTGACACTGACATGAACTGGGACATGCTAACAGGTCCTGAAACTAGACACTGCTGACAGTGATCTGAAGTAGACACTGCTGAAAGTGGACCTGAATTAGACACTGCTGACAGTGATCTGAACTGGGACACTGCTGTCAGTGACATAAACCAGACACTGCTGGCAGTGACCCTGAACTGACACTGCTGCCATTGACTTGAAACTAGACACTGGCTGACAGTGATCTAAAACTATACACTGCTGACAGTGACCTGAACTAGACCTGCTGACAGTGACCTGAGCCAGACACTGCTGACAGTGACATGAATACACACTCCCTGACATTGACCTGAACTAGACTTTGCTGCAGTGACCTGAATAGGTACTGCTGACAATGATCTGAACTGGGACACTGTTGACAGTGACTTTAAAATTAGCCCACTACTGACAGTGATCTGAACTAGACACTGCTGACGTTATCTGAGCTAGACACTGCTAACAGTGACCTGAACTAGACACTGCTGACAGGGACCTGAACTAGACACTGTAACAGTGACCTAAACTGACACTGCTGACAGGGACCTAAACTAGAAACTGAAGGGATAAACTGACACTTTTGACGTGACCGAATAACACTGCTGACGGGACTGAACTAGACACTGCTAACAGTGACCTAAATAGCCCCGCTAACATGACCTAACTAGACACGCTGACGGGGATCAAAAAATAGACACTGCTAAAGTGACCTAAACTGGACAAGCTGCAGGGAAAAAAGACACTGTTGACAGTGCCTGAACTAGACATGTGCCAGTGACCTGAACTAGACACGCTGACATGACCTAAACTAGAAACGCTAACAGTGACTAAACTAGACATGCTAACAGTGACCTAAAGTAGACACTCTGACAGTGACCTGAAAGACACTGCTAAAGTGACCTGAACTAGACACTGCTGCATGACCTGAATAGCACTGCAACAGTGACCTGAACTAACACTGCTGAAGTGACCTGAACTAGAAGTAACAGGCCCTGAACAGCACTGCTGACAGTGCCCGAACTAGACACTGCTGACAGTGACCTAAAACTAGAAGCGACAGTGCCCTAACTGACATGCTGACGTGACCTAACTAGACACGCGCGTGACGAACTAGACACTTGACAGTGCCCTGAACTAGACACTGCTGACCGAAAACAATATTCAACAAAAAAATTTTTTAAATTTAAAAAAAAAATTTTTTGAAAAAAACTTTTCATACAGAACAGTTTTTAAAAAATAATTAATTCATTAATTCACTGATTCTTTTAGTTTTTTCTGTGAAAAAAAATAATTCGTAATGTTATTTTAGTAATTTTCGATTTGCTTCTTATTAAACTTCAACAATGTTACGCAACTAGAAAAAAAAAACGCGTCATAATACGACACATTTAAAACCCGGGGTTTTAAAAACGAGGTTTAGGTAATAATTAACTTAATTTTATGTAACAATACCATTTTTTATTGACTGCAAAAGACTGTCAGCATTCAGATGGGTTTACTTTTAAAAAATAGAACGAAATGCGTCTGAATGAATAGTTTAAATTTAAAAAAATTATTCTGAATGTCTAACGTTTGTCCGTTTAAAAAAGGATGGAAGCAAATTAATGTCCTTCAGAAAATTATTACATACTGGTATTGAATATTTCAAAAATTTTAGTGAAGCTTTTCAAAAAATGCTCGCGTAAGGCTCTGAAGTTCTTTTAACAATAACACACAAAGATGGCTAAGAAATGGTTTGAAAAATGTTAATTTTATTGTGGCTTCTACCCTCTCGTGAGAGTGAAAAAAATGGTATCACTATATAGTAACAGAAAGATGACAGTGACACATTGTGCGGCTTGTGGCATTACATTAGCGAACCTTTCGTCCAGCAGGGTCTTTATCAAGAGATTTATGTGGTTATGTAGTTACTGTGGAGAGATCCGAGACCCATCCAGCAGAGTCTGCAGTGACGGGGTTAAGTTCGCAGGTCTCGTCTAGCAGAGTCTGCAATGACGGGGTTAAGTTCGCAGGTCTCGTCTAGCAGAGTCTGCAGTGACGGGGTTAAGGTCGCAGGTCTCCCTGATTTTTCCAGCGTCGTGCATAGATTATTTCTGGGCTCGGGAGCAGACCCTGATTATCCCTCATAATTGCAAAAGTTTTCTTGAGGAGCACAACTTCTCGTCGGTGATCTAAAAAATCTTTTCCTAACATAAGCGGTGGACTCAAGCATAACTAAAAATATTTACGTTATTTTCCTTCTGTTTAATGTCGGTTATTCAAAGATTAACCGTAAAGTCAATATTTTGGCCTCTCTCTCTCTCTCACTTTACGCAGGGTTTTACGTGAAGTTAGGTTTCCTATCTTTATTTACAAACTAAGAGTTGTTACCAACATCAGCTCATTTGAAAATTTATTAAGAGACAGACAGGGAAAGAATGAAATTGGAGTCATCTGTGGGCCAAAGATTTCATTTAGTCAACTGACTACATTTCGTTGATGTCGTTATGCTGTACGAACATGTTCCAGACATGAGTCATGTTAGAAATAAATGAGCTCAACTGAAGTGATTTTTTCCGAAGGGTAGTCAGAGTGTAGTTGCTGTTGCCCGTCTTGTTGTGTAGAAGCTCACTTATCGCTGTCCTCGGAGTAGAGCCAAGTGTGGTTGGTACCTAGACAATGTTGGCCTTGTACATAGCAATGAGGCCACCCACATCCTTCCTGTGTAGAAGGCTTTGCTGAAATGACAGATCTGTCCAGGCTGGGTCCAAACGAGAGTTAAGTCGTCTTAATCTCTCTCTGCTCTGTTAAAAAGTGGCAGAACGGGCTTAAGTAATATTCATTTCTCCTGAAACCAGTCTATTAAAATAATTGTTTAGAGTTTAAAAGTTACAATAACATTACGAACTAGTTTTCGCAAAATGATACTTCAAACTTGTGTAATATTTGCTAGAATATAAAGTCAATGCATTTTTAATTTAATTCTCACAGCTTACTCTTGTAACAGAAAATGCGAAACAACGAGGGGTAGACGCTTCAAATTACTCTAATTTTCTATAAGGGAACACACATTTCACTATTAGGACATAATATGATCTCTGAGGGGCGAAACGTTAGGATCGGCAGGAAGATGTGATTCTAATGCAAACCATGTCCTACCTGTCAAATAATGAAGAAGCAACATTGCTTAATGAACAGTCCAAATATTTGGTATAGCACCTTTGCTGGAGATTATGAATATTTTTTTTTTTTTTTTCAACAAGTCGGCCGTCTCCCACCGAGGCAGGGTGACCCCAAAAAAGAAAGAAAATCCCCAAAAAGAAAATACTTTCATCATCATTCAACACTTTCACCACACTCGCACATTATCACTGTTTTTGCAGAGGTGCTCAGAATACAACAGTCTAGAAGCATACACATACAAAGATACACAACATATCCCTCCAAACTGCCAATATCCCAAACCCCTCCTTTAAAGTGCAGGCATTGTACTTCCCATTTCCAGGACTCAAGTCCGACTATATGAAAATAACCGGTTTCCCTGAATCCCTTCACTAAATATTACCCTGCTCACACTCCAACAGATCGTCAGGTCCAAGTACCATTCGTCTCCATTCACTCCTATCTAACACGCTCACGCACGCTTGCTGGAAGTCCAAGCCCTTACCCACAAAACCTCCTTTACCCCCTCTCTCCAACCCTTTCGAGGACGACCCCTACCCCGCCTTCCTTCCCCTATAGATTTATATGCTTTCCATGTCATTCTACTTTGATCCATTCTCTCTAAATGACCAAACCACCTCAACAACCCCTCTTCTGCCCTCTGACTAATACTTTTATTAACTCCACACCTTCTCCTAATTTCCACACTCCGAATTTTCTGCATAATATTTACACCACACATTGCCCTTAAACAGGACATCTCCACTGCCTCCAACCGTCTCCTCGCTGCTGCATTTACCACCCAAGCTTCACACCCATATAAGAGTGTTGGTACTACTATACTTTCATACATTCCCTTCTTTGCTCCATAGATAACGTTTTTGACTCCACATATACCTCAACGCACCACTCACCTTTTTTCCCTCATCAATTCTATGATTAACCTCATCCTTCATAAATCCATCCGCTAAATAGGGGTCCAGTTTGTATAACCCTTGACTCGAGTTGGACAGGGCATGTCAACCATGTTTTAAAAGATAGGATTCAATTATGTTTCCTTCAGTAACCAAGGTGTTGGGTAGAATGACCTGAATTGCTGCTCAGCTCAGCGAGTGACTGCAAGAATTGACGCGTTGGAGAGCATGCATGAGCGATGTAAGGTGTAGTGGCACTCAGTCTCTCACAAGATGGGCCATGTGCTAGACACACATTCCTACCTCTGAGAAAAAAGTTACCCTCAACTCTCTTAACATTGCATAGCTCCTGACGAAGCGTGGATAATGAGATCTCTAGTAATGGTAGTTTAGCAAAACATAATTGAAAAACTTCTATAGTCAGTAACCACTGGTGGGCTTGTAGTCTGGCCGGAGAAGATATTTCCTAGCCTTGAGCAAGGTCATTACTTATAGTCATGTCACCCCTTGTAGTGATAGAGCATTTGCCAATAGGTCCAATGCATTGACATTGACCAACAGGTCTATTTGTTCCTCTATTTCTAAATGTAGTCTCTAATGTAGTTACAGTAGATGTGTTAAATGAAGATAGTTGCAAAAATTCTTCTTTCCCTCCCTGACTCAATTACCCCATCTGAAGCCAAACAAAGAAAATTATCCGGGAAAGCTGGATAATAATTATAACATCCAAAGGACTAACAGTGACTTTGGATGTGACAAGAAAAAAATTATGCATGAAACTAAGAAAATCGAAGCATCGACATGCTTCCTTCTGAGTCATTATAGGCACTCAGAAGATGACCTGGTCTGTATATGTCGACCCCTGCTGGGGTCCTTTTCAGCAGATACACAAATGAAAGGAGAACATGAATTTACAGGAAAACTGTCTCTCAAATGTGCAGGTGAGTGCTGAGCGTCAGGTCAGCGTAGGAACAGGTCAAGGACTGAGTGTTATGAATGGTTTGTAGATGAATGGTTCAGAGAACCGACATGTTGAAAATTTGACACATGTGCAACTCTCCTCCTGTTCTTCAAGTTTCTCCTACGTTTGGACTGATGAAGCCACTGTGTGGCGAAACGTTTCCTCAATAAAGATACCCAAGAGTTGCACATGTGTCGTTATGAATGGTCTTGAGGTAAAGCTTAAAATTTGCATAGATAGTTCATCAGTACTATGTAATTCCTGATTTTGTGCTGGTGTTCTGCATTTGGGCGCTGGTATGCTCTTCTTGAGGACGAATTTTGAAATGACGTCTGGTTTCCATTGTTCTTTTGAGATGTTAAAATTAGGGGTGGTAGCTATGGAGGCAAATTCTATGATTTTGCATTGTAGCTGCAGTGTGACTAGGGTTTAATGTAGGTAGATTCCCAATGAATATTGTGATTCTTGTTGGAAAATAGCTGAATTATCCTGTTCATAACATATTGCCCTCTGGTGTTCGATGATCCTTGTAGACAGCACTCGGCCTGTCTACCTGATATATACCTGGTTGCAATCTACCAGATACCATGCATAGACTGCAACCAAGTACATTGGGCAAACTGGCCGAACGTTATTTACGAGAATAATGGAACACCAGAGGGCAATACGTAATGGACAGGAAAATTCAGCCATTTTTCAACAAGTAAGCATCATCAAGTAAGCATTCATTAGGAAGCTGCCACCATCAATCACAAATCACACTGCAGCTACAAACGTAAAATCAAATCTGCCCTCACAGCGACCACAATTAATTTTAACATCTCAAAGATACAATGAAAACTAGAAGTCATATTGAATTTCTATTATTATAATGTGGGTATACATTTATATTTTTACACAGCAACAATCGGCATTACTATAAATAATAGCACAGCTAAATAGTTGTTTGCTTGCACCTTTCTTTGCAATATAGGTAAATGTTTGCCTTTCTCGTTTACATTAAAGTTGAGTATGCGTCAGGGTAGCCTTTTGCATATCCTCCGAGGAACTTAACAAACACAACTCAGGAAGAGAGAGAAAACACTCTCCACAGCCTGACTTTCACTGGAAAAAGACCCGAAAGCAGATAAAGTTTGTAGCCACAGTAGGGTTAAGCCACTTCCAGGTATTGGGCCAGGGAGTGCAGGTGGCCCACGTAAGTCGTATGAGAACCTCATACATACCGGACTACCTGCTTTACCAGTAACACCTTACTGTGTGTGTGTGTGTGTGTGTGGTGTGTGTGTGTGTGTACTCACCTAGTTGTACTCACCTAGTTGAGGTTACAGGGGTCGAGTCCTAGCTCCTGGCCCCGCCTCTTCACTCGTCGCTACTAAGTCGCTCTCCCTGAACCGTGAGCTTATCATACCTCTGCTTAAAGCCATGTATGGATCCTGCCTCCACTACATCGCTTGCTAAACTATTCCACTTCCTGACTACTCTGTGGATGAAGAAATACTTCCTAACATCTTTGTGATTCATCTGTGTCTTCAACTTCCAACTGTGTCCCTTTGCTGATGTGTCCCATCTCTGGAACATCCTGTCTTTGTCCACCTTGTCAACTCCTCTCAGTATTTTGTATGTCGTTATCATGTCCCCCCTATCCTCCCTGTCCTCCAGTGTCGTCAGGTCGATTTCCCTTAACCTCTCCTCGTAGGACATACCCCTTAGCTCTGGGACTAGTCTTGTTGCAAACCTTAGCACTTTCTCTAGTTTCTTTTCGCGCTTGGCTAGGTGTGTGTGTGTGTGTGTGTGTGTGTGTGTGTGTCGATAGACTTGTTAAAGATTGTTGCTAGCGCGTACACAGTGCCTCTGGGGCCTCTGTGAAGACCCATAGAGAGAGATATTGTCTGGTCACAGCGCCTTCAAGGTATCTAGCTCATACTGCAATTTCTTCACCTCCTCCTCGGTTGTGTGTGTTGTGTTCAACACTCGCTGGTGCACTCTACCATTTCAGTTTGCTGGTAGCCTTCCTGTCTCTTCTGAGAATGCTAAGCTCCTCACAGACTTCCTGGCCATTCCTTGTGAGCTCCCCACCATCGCTCTTCAGCCTGATTACCTGATCCCTGACTGTTGTCTACTTCCTGATGTGGCTATACAGCAACTTTGAGTTGGATTTGGTTTTCAGTGGTATATCATTCCCAAATTGCCATTGAGCCTCCCTTCTTTTCCATGAATACTCGTTTCTGGCTCTTCGGTTCGAATCCATGTTTTCCTGAGTTCTTTTCCTTCTATATCTTTTCCATGCTGTAGCACATTTGCCTTTGGCCTCTATACATCTCAGGGTAAACCATGGGCTCACATACTCCAATATCACATACTCCAACATCACATTTACTGTCTTGCCCTTTAGTTCTCTTTCTCATTGCATCTCATATACGAGTTGCCAAATGCTTGTGCAGTTCTCTCTTTTGAAGTTGCTTCTCACTTTCTTCCTGTGCTGCTTCATTCTCCACAGTTTCTGTCACAAGGTATTCAGAATGCAGGACCATGTGATCAGTAGCGTCTCTGGTTGTGCCCCTAACATTGGGGCATAAAGTTCTCCATTACCTCCATCACCTTAGCCTTCAACGTTTCTGTCCCCGATGTGGCTCTAGATTCTGCCAGTGAGTCTGTGGTTAAAGTCCTCCCTGACCAGTAGCTTTGTCCTGCTCATGTAGGCTCTTCTGGCCACCTCAGCTAGTGTATCCTCCATTGCTCAGTTGGTTCCTTCATATTCTTGTCTTGGCTTCTTGCCCTCAGGGAATACAATTCGAGGAATTAAAATCGACTAAGCAATTAGGACCTAACTTACTACATTAGATTACTGTTAGGTAGTATGTTTACTTGTGACACCCAGTCAGGAACCTGAGTTTGATCTCTGCAAAAATGAAACAGGTGAATGCAAGTAAACACAGTTAAGAAAACTTACCAAAAATGAAATTCATGAGAGAGAGAAATGTACGAAAGTGGCAGGTGAGAAACTCCCCAAGAGACAGGACGCTGATAAACCTACAAGAAACCTCCATCGATCTGATGTCTGAGGAAAGATAGATTTTTCTTCCCTGTGGCATCGATGTTCTGGCTCATGGTCATGATTATTCATAGGGAAAGAAAGAGAGAAAAGAGAGAGAGAGAGAGAGAGAGAGAGAGAGAGAGAGAGAGAGAGAGAAGAGAGAGGAGAGAGAGAGAGAGAGAGAGAGAGAAGAGAGAGAGAGAGATAGAGAGAGAGAGAGAGAGTTTCATTACTAATGTTGGAGAGCTCACATAGTATGTGAACACTCGACGTAGAAGAAGCTGTTGTGAAACATTTTGGACGACAGGACGTCAGAAATTTGCAAGAATTGCTGGCTACACTCATGGATGAGAAGAGACAGGCAAGGGCAAGGAGGAGGGTTGCTGTGTGCTTCTCTAAAAGTGTTCATGCCAGCACATGATTGTGCCAACCTCACATCTGAATGATGTTCTTCAAGCTTGCATAAACACTAGTACTCTGTTCTAGATGTGCATGTACAGACCTCAGTGGCAACATGCAGAACCCCATTCAACTTCCTAAGGAAATATGACCCCTTATGTGCTACCACACAACTGTTAACATATCACAATTGTTGGGGACCTCTACAGCACCTTATTACAGAGGGACTTCGATGACCTTCTTGCAGTGTTTGAATGAGAAACTATTGATTTCCTACTCACAAACTGTTCTCCCTTGACCATAGTGAGTGATCTGGCAGAAGCTAGCACTTGTACAACGACTCGGCCTTGTTGGATCGTCTGACACAAGGCTGTTTTTACCGACACTTAAGATCCCATGACCAGAGTGAGTGTCTGCAGAAAGGCTATGTCAATTGTCAAACCCTCGGCTTGTTGGATCGTCTGACCACAAGGCTGTTTTTACGACACTTAAGATCCCAACAGAACGAGGTGAAGAGTCCACACGCACAACCTGGCTATGGGAAAGAGGTAATTGGCCAGCCCTTTGCTCTGAGCTCGCCACCACCGATTGGAATGCTCTTCTCCAAGGGGATGTTGACAACCAAGTGAAAGCCTTCACTGGACACATCCTTAATCTACAACAAGAACACATTCCTCACCGGCAATATGTGACGAAGCCTACAGATCAGCCTTGGTTTGGCTTTCGTTGTAGAGAGGCTGCTACTGCTAAGTACAAAGCATGGGGAAGGTATAAGAGACATCCTACCACCTATAACAGGAACTTGCACAGGCAAGCCTGTAGGCATATGGTGACGTTCAAAAGTGGGCCATTGCTAAATGGGAGGTGGACACCAAAAGAAAGCTAGCATCGGGTAGGGTAGGCTTCAAAACCTGGTGGTCCCTGGTCAAGGACAGACAAGGTTATCTGCCTGATGAACTCATTCCACCTCTAAATCGACAGGATGGGACCACCTCTACTAGTAGTCAAGAGAAGGCGGACCTCTTTGCTGAACACTTTGCTACCAAAATGCAAGTTCCTGATCCAGCAAGGGACCCTCCTTGGCTAGCTGCAAGAACTGTGTCAAAACTGTCAGTGGTGACAATAAGGCAGGAGGAGGTGCATTTCCTTCTTAAATCGCTTGACCAAGAAAAGGCTGTGGGCCCAGACAAGTTGAGCCCAAGATTGTTGAGAAGATGTGCAGACCAGCTAGCAGCACCTCTAACTCGCATCTTTCAGCACTGCCTAGTACAGTGTAAATGGCCCTCTCTATGGAAAGAGGCAAATGTAGTCCCTGTTCACAAAAAGAAGAGCAGAGCAGAAATCAGCAACTACAGACCAGTGTCACTCCTGTCAATCACTGGTAAGATGCTTGAGACAATAATCTCAAGACAAATGACAGAGTTTTTTGACTATCTCTCACTACTTTGTGATCGTCAATATGGCTTCAGGAAAGGTTACTCTGCTGCTGATCTGTTGTTAAACCTCTCCACTAAGTGGCACCAGTCACTAGATGAATCCAAAGTCAGCTGTGTGGTAGCACTGGACATTGCTGGCGCTTTCGACCGGGTGTGGCACCAGGGCCTCTTAGCAAAACTTCAAGCACTGGGAATTGCAGGCTCTACGCTATGTCTCCTCAGTGATTACCTTCATGGTAGATCTCTAAGTGTAGTTCTCAATGGAACGGAATCAGCAAGACATCCTATTGGGGCAAGTGTTCCACAAGGGAGCGTGCTGGGGCCATTGTTATGGAATGTCTACTTCAACGACCTTCTTCATCTCATCCCAGAATCACATGTATATGTAGACGACTGTACACTGACATTCACTTATCCAAGAGAAGAAATGCCAGCTGCTCTAAGCTACATCAATCACCAGCTGAGAGCTATATCAGCTTGGGGAAATAGATGGCAAATAACATTTGCACCTGAGAAAACGCAAATGATGATCGTCTCTAGGCACCATGATGGTAATGCTGGTGCAGTAGTAAGGATGAATGGGAGGGTGTTGGCACCTGGAGAAGAAGTTGATATCCTTGGGGTGAAATTTGACTCCAAACTAACCATGAAGAACCATGTTGTAAATCTTGCAAACAAGGCAGCCAGGAAGCTTACAGCACTTCGCCGTATCTCGCATCTGCTTGACAGTAGGGGTTGCAAGATTCTGTACGAGGCACAAGTACGCTCACACCTTGAGTATGCTCCACTTTCTTGGTTTGCCTCCCCCCCTCTCATCTGCGACTGCTTGACAGAGTAGAGAACAGAGCAAGACGTCTCATCTCTCGCCTGGACCCATCCTGGATAGATCTGTCATTTCAGCAGAGCCTTCAACATAGGAGGGATGTGGGTGGCCTTACTGTTATGTACAAGGCCAATATTGTCAAAGTACCACACTTGGATTCACTTCGAGGACAGCGTGAAACAAGCTTTTATGCCACAAGACGGGCAGAAAGCAGAAACTTCACTCTGGCTGTACCCTTCTCCAGAACATCACTCCATCTGAGATCATATATACCCAGGATGACTCGAGTCTGGAACACATTCGTACAGCATAATGATGTCAACGAGATAAAGTCAGTTGATCAAATGAAAATGCTGGCCCACAGATGGCTCCAACTTCATCCTGTTCCCTACTTGTATGTTTCATAACAATAAAAATGCTTTCAAATGAGCTGATGTAGGTAACAGCTCGTAGCTTGCCAATAAAGTTAGGAATCCTTAACCTGTACATAGCTTGTCAATAAAGCTAGGGCCTTGTCAAACCCTGTGTGTAAAAAAAAAAAAAAAAAAAGAAAGAGAGAGAGAGACAGGGGGGGGGGGGGGGAGGGGGAATTCTTGTAAAAAAAAGTTGCACATGACATGCGAAGCACCCCACTTCACTTTTCTTCTATCTCATACTCTCTTTCTCTCTTTCTCTCTCTCTTTCTCTCCTTTCCTCTCTTTTCTTTTTCTCTAGCCGTACTCTTGTTACTGTCTCACAAGGAATCTTGTATCCGACTGTATATTCATTGACAGTGCTTAACTTTGGATCTGTCCAAAGTTTTCTCTGAAAAAGATAAACTAGCGACATGATACAGACCCAGTATTAAGTCGCACAGTAACTTACGTAAAATAAAATATTCTCTCTGTAAGTATATATATATAGTGTGCATATATAATATTAACCATATAACAAACGTGACAATACTTTTTATATAACGGTTATGTCAACTACAGGAATTAAATTAAGTACACCTTACTTATTAAGTCATGTAGTTTAGGCAAAGTGATCTTCCGTAAGAATATAAATTGTCTTTCATTATCAACAAAGATGTCAAGGCTCTAATTAGCCAAATACTATCACAGTGATCTTACGAATCCCTCCAGGAGCCACTTAGCTGGTCGTGTGATAATTATCTCTGTCAAATTATTTGTCTTCCTTACATAATTAACTAACACAACAAACAGTTGGCAATAATGCTGCCGTGGACCTCCATAGGCAAAGAGACTCCCTGTCAATGAAGAGAATATGATCAGCTGTCTGCCACTAGAGCTCTCTTTACTGATAGCATCGAGTGAGAGCCATGGCTGACGCAGCGAGAAAACTGCAGCCTTCATTACAGCTGCTGATAAGCGATTTACTATGTCGACTGACGAGATTCCCAAGGCAGGACTGCTGCACAAGTCATCAAGAAAGAAGAAGACATACGACACTTCCCTGCCTGGAGAGCCAATGCCGGATCGCTTCATGGAAAAGACCCGGACCTGAACCATTCCACTTCAAACTTGAACTGTACGAACGCGCACACTCTTCCACTACCATGGTAACCATAATCAGCAGAATCAGTCACATTGCGCTCTCACTATTCCCCAGTGGATCAGTAATGCACAAGTACGTGTGAACTACTGAGGCACACAGAATCCATCATGCCCAAGGTGAAGGAAGGTCCTAACAGTTCATTTAACAATCTTGCAGTAGCAAAGGTTTGTTATGATGGAGAAGCTATCTGACTAGTACTGCAAACAAAGTGGCAGTCCACTAAATATCAACTTACACTTTTTAACAGCATCTCTATCTTGAGGAATAAGTCAACACTTGGGTATCTCTATTGTGGAAACGTTTCGCCAGCCAGTGGCTTCCACCGTTGTTTGTACTGGACTGATGAAGTGACTGGCTGGTGAAACGTTTCCACAGTAAAGATGTCCAAGTGTTGTACAAGTGCTGCACAAGTGTTGCCCAAGTGTTGTACAAGTGCTGCACAAGTGTTGTCCAAGTGTTGTACAAGTGCTGCACAAGTGTTGCCCAAGTGTTGTACAAGTGCTGCACAAGTGTTGCCCAAGTGTTGTACAGGTGCTGCACAAGTGTTGCCCAAGTGTTGTACAAGTGCTGCACAAGTGTTGCACAAGTGTTGCACAAGTGTTGCACAAGTGTTGCACAAGTGTTACACAAGTGTTGCACAAGTGCTACACAAGTGTTGCACAAGTGTTACACAAGTGTTGCACAAGTGTTGCACAAGTGTTGCACAAGTGCTACACAAGTGTTGCACAAGTGTTACACAAGTGCTGCACAAGTGTTGCACAAGTGTTGTACAAGTGCTGCACAAGTGTTGCACAAGTGTTGTACAAGTGCTGCACAAGTGTTGCCCAAGTGTTGTACAAGTGCTGCACAAGTGTTGCCCAAGTGTTGTACAGGTGCTGCACAAGTGTTGCCCAAGTGTTGTACAAGTGCTGCACAAGTGTTGCACAAGTGTTGTACAAGTGCTGCACAAGTGTTGCACAAGTGTTGTACAAGTGCTGCACAAGTGTTGCCCAAGTGTTGTACAAGTGTTGCACAAGTGTTGCACAAGTGTTGTACAAGTGTTGCACAAGTGTTGCCCAAGTGTTGTACAAATGCTGCACAAGTGTTGGCCAAGTGTTGTACAAGTGTTGCACAAGTGTTGCACAAGTGTTGCACAAGTGTTGCACAAGTGTTGCACAAGTGTTGCACAAGTGTTGCCCAAGTGTTGTACAAGTGCTGCACAAGTGTTGCCCAAGTGTTGTACAAGTGCTGCACAAGTGTTGCACAAGTGTTGCACAAGTGTTGCACAAGTGTTGCACAAGTGTTGCACAAGTGTTACACAAGTGTTGCACAAGTGCTACACAAGTGTTGCACAAGTGTTACACAAGTGTTGCACAAGTGTTACACAAATGTTGCAAAAGTGTTGCACAAGTGTTACACAAGTGTTGCACAAGTGTTGCACAAGTGTTACACAAATGTTGCACAAGTGTTGCACAAGTGTTACACAAGTGTTACACAAATGTTGCACAAGTGTTACACAAGTGTTGCACAAATGTTGCACAAGTGTTGCACAAGTGTTACACAAATGTTGCACAAGTGTTACACATTTTGAAGTGTTGCACAAGTGTTGCACAAGTGTTACACAAATGTTGCACAAGTGTTGCACAAGTGTTGCACAAGTGTTACACAAATGTTGCACAAGTGTTGCACAAGTGTTACACAAATGTTGCACAAGTGTTACACAAATGTTGCACAAGTGTTACACAAGTGTTGCACAAGTGTTGCACAAGTGTTGCACAAGTGTTGCACAAATGTTGCACAAGTGTTGCACAAGTGGTGCACAAATGTTGCACAAGTGTTGCACAAGTGTTGCACAAGTGTTACACAAGTGTTACACAAGTGTTACACAAGTGTTACACAAGTGTTGCACAAGTGTTACACAAGTGTTGCACAAGTGTTGCACAAGTGTTGCATAAGTGTTACACAAGTGTTACACAAGTGTTGCACAAGTGTTGCACAAGTGTTACACAAGTGTTACACAAGTGTTACACAAGTGTTGCACAAGTGTTACACAAGTGTTGCGCAAGTGTTGCACAAGTGTTGCATAAGTGTTACACAAGTGTTACACAAGTGTTACACAAGTGTTGCACAAGTGTTACACAAGTGTTACACAAGTGTTGCACAAGTGTTACACAAGTGTTGCACAAGTGTTACACAAGTGTTACACAAGTGTTGCACAAGTGTTACACAAGTGTTACACAAGTGTTGCACAAGTGTTGCACAGGTGTTGCACAAGTGTTGCACAAGTGTTCACAATGTTACACAAGTGTTGCACAAGTGTTGCACAAGTGTTACACAAGTGTTACACAAGTGTTGCACAAGTGTTACACAAGTGTTACACAAGTGTTACACAAGTGTTGCACAAGTGTTACACAAGTGTTACACAAGTGTTACACAAGTGTTACACAAGTGTTACACAAGTGTTGCACAAGTGTTACACAAGTGTTACACAAGTGTTACACAAGTGTTACACAAGTGTTACACAAGTGTTGCACAAGTGTTACACAAGTGTTACACAAGTGTTACACAAGTGTTGCACAAGTGTTGCACAAGTGTTACACAAGTGTTACACAAGTGTTACACAAGTGTTGCACAAGTGTTACACAAGTGTTACACAAGTGTTACACAAGTGTTGCACAAGTGTTACACAAGTGTTACACAAGTGTTACACAAGTGTTACACAAGTGTTCACACAAGTGTTGCACAAGTGTTACACAAGTGTTACACAATGTGTTACACAAGTGTTACACAAGTGTTACACAAGTGTTGCACAAGTGTTACACAAGTGTTACACAAGTGTTACACAAGTGTTGCACAAGTGTTACATAAGTGTTGCACAAGTGTTACACAACTGTTGCACAAGTGTTGCACAAGTGTTACACAAGTGTTGCACAAGTGTTACACAAGTGTTACACAAGTGTTACACAAGTGTTACACAAGTGTTACACAAGTGTTGCACAAGTGTTACACAAGTGTTACACAAGTGTTACACAAGTGTTACACAAGTGTTGCACAAGTGTTACACAAGTGTTGCACAAGTGTTACACAAGTGTTGCACAAGTGTTGCCCAAGTGTTGCCCAAGTGTTGCCCAAGTGTTGCACAAGTGTTGCCCAAGTGTTGCACAAGTGTTGCACAGGTGTTGCACAAGTGTTGCACAAGTGTTGCCCAAGTGTTGCCCAAATGTTGCACAAGTGTTGCACAAGTGTTGCACAAGTGTTACACAAGTGTTGCACAAGTGTTGCACAAGTGTTGCACAAGTGTTGCACAAGTGTTGCACAAGTGTCTTATTCATCAACTTGTCGATTTTCTAAAACATTTGCATAATAATACTCTTTGATCATCTTGCTGATCCAGTCTTCACGGATAAACTTAGTGAAGTGGATATCAAATATCCAAGGTTTCCGGGGAGCAAACGAATTCCCCCTAAAATACTGATGGCTGCGTTTACATGATTCCTAATACAAAATGCAATATTTTTTTTTTTTTAGAAAAGTGGAAAAGTTTTGAACTAGGATGACCGTAATGTGAATGTAACGTTAGAACTCAGCGAGAGTCTAAGATTCTGTTTATTTATGTAAGAGATTTTAGCCACACAATTGACTTTCATAAAGCTGAAACAAATTGTAACAGACAAATCAATGGTTGAAGGGAATATAACAGAATTAAGCTTTATAAACAATAGTACGGATTTTAGATTGATTACAAATCCAGGATTAGATAAATTAGATTCATTTAAAATTTGTGAGAATTATAAGCTATGGTGAAAAATTCTCCCATACATTACATATAACTTTAAAAATTTTACCTGTCATCTGATCTGACTAAAATTTTCTGAGCAATTTAAACTCTCTCCATTTCTTTCTTTCTCCCCACTTTCTCTCTCTTTCTCTTACTCTCACAGTAAGGTAACCAACAACTCTGATGACGTGTAAGGTTAAATGAGGTCGCTGCCAAGTCAAGCCTTATTTGAGGAATACTTCCACCCCTGGGATGAGACCCACAACAGTCGGCTAGATGAGTAGGGGAAAGATGTGTAAGGAGACATGCCCAACATTTTCCCCTGTATTGGGGATCGAACCATGTACACTTAGTATGTGAGGTGAGTGCACCACCAACTGAGCCAAGGAACATCTCTGCTATAGGAGTCTTATACTGTTTTACTTCTTTTGCTGTTCATAACTAATGTAAGAAACCATGCACAAACACAAACACACACACACACACACACACACACACACACACACACACACACACACACCACACACACACACACACACACACACACACACAAAAGGCAGGACGATGAAACAAGGATACCAGGGATGGGTGGGCTGAGAATGAAGCATTGGCAGAAAAGATCAAAAGCACAATAGAACAGGAGTGCGACAAAAGATTAAGTAAGTTTTGCAACATTGGTGGAGAAGATATTTACAGATATCTACAGAGAGCAAGAAGTGGGAGCTATGAGCTGTTTCTGATGAGGAAAAGATGCAGAGCCTGGCAGAAGAACTGGAAGTGCTGAAGCAGAATATAGAGGTGAGGACTGATAGGAGCAAGATGCTGGGTGCAGGAACATCAACAGAAAGTGAGGGGACTGAAGGAGGGATAGGAGCCTGATATTATTCCCTTGAGGGAATAATATCAGGCTGCTGGGACATCTGGGAGATTATAAAGGGAAACAATCTAGTAGATACTTATAACAGACCCAGAATTATGGAGGGAAAAGAAATGGGAAGAGGAGAGGGGAGGTAAAAGAGATTGAGAACATCATAGTAATAGAAGGAGAGGACATGACCCAAATGACAAATTTTCAGAGACTTGAGTGTTACTCGAGGGAAGAGAACTGCCTAGTCAAATTGACATTCAAGACAGAAATGGTACAAAACAAGATCCTGATGTGGAAACAAGGGTTAAAGAGCTCCCCAAAATACCAATGAGTGTACCTTGACCGTGGCAGAACACAAAAAGAACAGGAACAACTGAGAGATAGAGGTAAGAAGGTGCCAGAAGAAGGAAGGAGAGACAGGGCAGGTATTGATAGACAAGGACCACCCACAGCATCTCGTTAACCCTTACCACCATACAACAACCAAACATAATAACCAGAAACAAGCCACACTCCACATCCACAGTTTGTTCTCCCCTCTAGCACTAATACCACTAATACCAGCCCTGTCTAACACACTTTCAGCCTGCACCAACCTCTCCCACACTTCTGGAAACGAAGCTGATGGTATGGTGCACCAATGCAGATGGAATAATAAGAGTGAGGGGTGGCAAGAAGGAACCATTGAGGCATCCTTGGACATCATAACACTCACACAGACAAAGTTCATAGGGAGTGATAACAGATGTGATCTTACCGTCTGGTTATCAGATCCTGAGGAAATTCAGGGGGAACAGAAGGGGAGGAGGAGTTTCATTGCTCATCAAAAATCAATGGAGTTTTAAGGAGATGGGACGACTAGTCAGAGGTGTAGCAGATGATTACATAGGAGGAACACTTCAAACTGATTATAGAAGTGATGTACAACTCACCATCAAACAGCAGGAGAAAAAGATAAGAATACCAAGGTGGGCAGAAGGGCTCACATGAGCAGGGAAAAGTTACTCATTATGTGGGATTTCAATCACAAGGACACTGATTTTGAAAAAAATCTGGAGCTACATGGGGAACCAGAGATGTGGAGAGCCAAGATGCTTGGAGACAGTGCTGGAAAACTTCTTATACCAACATATTAGAGACACAACCTGAGAGGGTAGACGATGAACCAACAAGGCTAGACCTCATATTCTCCTTGAATATCGATGTTGTTAACCTAACATCTATTGATATGCAAGTCTAGCATACCTCTCAACATCACTATGCTACACATCTACAACACTGAACTACACATCTATCATCACTGCAATAATCATTATCTCCACCACAGTGCATGCCTACCATTATAACACATGTCGAACTTGAGTCCTGGAGATGGGAAGTGCAGTGCCAGCACTCTAAAGGAGGGGTGTTAATGTTGCAGTTTTATAACTAGTGTAAGTGCGCCTCTGGAAAGACAGTGATGGAGTGAATGATGGTGAAAGTTTTTCTTTTAAAGCACAATTGAATACCCGCTTGGACTCTTTATCGACTTTAAGAAAGCTTTTGATACAGTAGATCACAGTATCCTGCTCCTCAAGCTTGATCATTACAGTAGAGAATGGAGACAAAAGGTGGAAATTCTCAGTATAGTCTGATGTTGCTAATACTCATCATATTCTGGTTGTAGTAACATTTATCATCGCCTGGATAAGATAATGGCAGCTCTGAGAGATTATTTAGTAAGGCATTAATTAAGATAAACATTAGAATTAATTTTCAACTACATGGACAGTGAGGAGTGTATCTATGTGTCTTAAAGGATCTTATGTGCGCTAGTGATAATATAAGACAAAATAATACTAATTGTAATTATATATAATTAGGAACAGAGCGAAAGAGACCGCTTAGAAAAGTGGAGTAAAAGCCTCCCTTCCGTCAAGTCATTCACATATTCCAGAAACAGCATCGGCCATACGGCTGACCCTTTGTTCTCAGTCCACAGCAGAATTCTAACCTACCCAATCTGCAGGACCGTGAAATCTCTTAATCTCTTAGGCCAGGAAACACCTGCATCCTTACACACAGAAGGTCGGGACACCTACCTGAGGACACCTGCATCCTCACCCACAGGAGGCCAGGACACATGTGTGAGGACACCTGCAGCCTCGCTCACAAGAGGCCAGGACACATGTGTGAGGACACGTGTGTGAGGACACTTACTAATCTTTACGTTCACTTACATAATCTTTCCCTGTTTTTTTTCGTCTCTTATTCACTTCAGCTCCATTTCAGTCCCCCCCCCCCTTCCCCGGCGGTGTTGGACGTCGCTCGCTGAGGGTTTTGTCTGCCTTACGATTCACGTTACGAGTTTCCCCTGTTCTCTAACATTTCCTTCCATTTTCTTTACCTCATTAGCGAACCATATTTTTGTTTTATCTTTCTCGTCTGAGTTTATTCTTATTGTCTCCAGGCGTCGTTTAAGGTGCATATATGAATTAAAATCTTTTGTAGAAATTGGGATGGCTGATAAGTTCTATGTACATTATTTTTTGACAAATCAGACTTTTCAATTCAGAGTTACAAATGACGTGTGAGGGTACAGTAGGTGAGGATAGCTTAGGTAGCTTGTTTGTCTAGCGACTGGAGAACAGAGGAACGAGCTTCTACCGCTCCTAGCATATAACAGGCCCAAAGCTGCAACTACTCAGCCACAGAACTTATGCTAATAATAAAAATATAATAATATGTTTATTTCTACAAGTGCAAGGTGTACAGGCCTAGCTGACATCAATGATATACTAGGACATAGAAAGCCGCTTGTTATGCAGAGTATTTCGGGCAGGTTAGGTCAATTTTGTTCCAGGATGCGACCCACACCAGTCCACTAACACCCAGGTACCCATTTTTACTGATGGGTGAACATGGACAACCGATGTAAGGAAACACGCCCAGGGTTTCTACCCTTGCCAGGAATAGAACCTGGACGCTCAGCGTGGATTTGAGGTGATGAGAACAGATGGTACTGTGGGTTGAGACAAGTGAGTTACAGTTAATGCCGGTGATATAACCAAGTCACAGCAGTACTGGCTGTAAAATCATCCTATTGTAAGGTCTGTTGCTGAGTGGTTACAGCGCACCGCCTGTTATGTGCATGAACCATGGTTCAAGTTCCCGTTCATTGTTTTGTTTATTCATTGACAGTTGCTGAATACTGCAAGGAATA
The DNA here is from genome assembly GCF_026875155.1 of Cherax quadricarinatus. Classification (NCBI taxonomy): domain Eukaryota; kingdom Metazoa; phylum Arthropoda; class Malacostraca; order Decapoda; family Parastacidae; genus Cherax; species Cherax quadricarinatus. The sequence goes on along the minus strand of NC_069401.1, from coordinate 27,893,749 downwards.
AGTTGTGATAGGTTTTATAATTATTCTTCCGGTTTCTGTGGTAGTGCGGTAGTGTGCTGGCTACATTTCCCAGGCTTCTTTTTGCTTACCTATTGCTCCTGTCCACCCATGTCTGATCCCCCAGATGTGCGAGCGTGTTGACTGACGTAGAACGTGTGTAAATAAGGCTACTTAGTGGTGCTGCAGCTTTCACTTCATACTCAACTCTTCAGTTACCTGGAGTCTACCTGGATTGTATTCCGGGGATCAAATCCCCCACGTCCATCTATGAGGAACACCTACCTCGCTGTTTACTTCAGAATTCATCGAGAGTGGCAGAACTACAGTTTAAAAAGTCTACTAGTCTAGTCCACTTTTTCTCGACCCCTTCCCTCCTCTTAATTAAGCTGGGAGTTGCACCACCTCTGCTTGTTCATGCAGTTCTTTAAGGCTGGAAGCTTATATATTTTGGATGAATGTAGGTGAAGAACTGGGGCATTCAGGTAGCAAACTAGGTGATATCATAGTCGCTAAGTTAGAGCAACAAGTGATGGTTAGAGTATCAGGAGAGGAAAGGAATGTTCGCATCGCTATTGGGCCGTGCGGACGTGCTGCGCAGTAGCTCCTGATTGAGTTGGCAATTGCGCAGTGTTGACGTGTACTTGGCTCTGTGAAGACCTGTTTGCGCGCTCTCTAGAATTGAAGCAAGATGCCCTCCATCGAGCAACTTTACCAACAGCTTAAGGAAGAATTGAGGTTGGCGAATTTGGAAATTAGGCGATTGACCGAGGAAAACAAGAGGATTCGTAGTCCTCCTGTTTTGAGTCCTCAGGTCAAGAAGGGAAACTGGTCAGTGGCTGGACAGCAGGGAAAGAAGTTGACGATTAAGAAGACGAATGGAAAGGTAGAAACGATGAAGAAGAAAGAGACTGCCGTGGAAACTGTTGTGGAAACATCCAATACATTCTCAGTGCTACCCGACGAATGTGAGTTGACTACTGGGAACGACACGACGAAAGACATTAAGGAAGGTAAGAATATTGTTGTTGTTGGGGATAGCCAAGTTAGGTATATGGATAGGGCGTTCTGCTTGAAGGACAGGAGTAGGAGACAGAGAGTTTGCTTTCCTGGGCTGGGATGGAGGATATTGTTAGCCGTCTGGATGACATCATGAGAGGTAATGGGAGCAATCCTATTATCTGTCTCAGTGCTGGAGGCAACGATGTTGGCAGACGTAGGAGTGAGGACCTGATTAGCAGGTATAGGTCAGCAATAGAAATAATTAGAAGTAAGGGTGGGAACCCTCTCATATGTGGTATTTTGCCAAGGAGGGGAGTTGGAAGTGAATGGTTGTCCAGGCAATTGGTGTCAATTGCTGGCTGAACAAATACTGTAAGGAAAATGCAGTAACATTCATTGACAACTGGGACCTCTTCTATGGCAGAAATGACATGTATGCTAGGGATGGGGTTCACTTATCTAGGTGTGGGGGGAAGCACTGGCAACTGCAGTGGAGGGAGCAGTTAGGACTTTAAACTAGGAATAGTTAGTGGTATGGGTTTTGGCAGGAAAACAGTGAAGTCCCAGTGTAGTAATATTACGAGTTCTAGGGAAACTAGTAATAATAAGAACGAGATAGATATTGAAAAGCCAGGGACCTTGGGTGATAAGGACAGTAATAGGTTTAGTAGGAAAATAGAAATGAGCAGGAAGGGTAAAGAGAAAGGAGAGTCTTTCAATGTTTATTATGCTAATTGCCGTAGTGCTAGGAATAAGATGGACGAGTTGAGATTAGTTGCTAGTGTAGGTAACATTGATGTATTTGCCTTAACTGAGACGTGGTTTAATTCAAAAAGTCGGGACATGCCTGCGGAATGTCATATTCAGGGTTTTAAATTGTTCCAAGAAGATAGAAGTATTGGGAGGGGGGGTGGGTGGCATTGTATGTCCGAGATCGCTTGAACTGTTGCATAAAAACGGGTATTAAGTCTGAAGTAACACATACAGAGTCTGTTTGGATAGAATTTTCAGAGGGGCATGAAAAAACTGATTTTAGGAGTGATATACCGTCCCCCTAACTTAGATAGGGACCAAGGGAAACTACTATGGGAGGAAATTGTTAAGGCCACAAGGCACGATAATGTAGTAATTCTAGGAGACTTTAACTTTAGTCATGTTGATTGGAATTTCTTGACTGGGAATTTAGAATCGTACGACTTCTTAGAAGTATTTCAGGATTGTTTTTTGAAGCAGTTTGTGACAGAACCTACAAGGGGAAATAACCTGCTTGACTTAGTTATGGCAAACAATGAATCCCTTGTTAATAATTTAGAAATTCAGAGGAACTGGGTGCTAGCGACCACAAGTCAATTACATTTAGCATTGAATGGAAGTACGATAGTAGCGATAACTCAGTAACAGTCCCAGATTTTCGCTTAGCAGATTACGATGGGCTTAGAGAACACTTATCATCTGTTGACTGGGGTAACGAAGAGAGCTATCAATATGACAGTTTTTCTGAACACTATACATGCTGCTCAAAGAGCGTTTATCCCATATAAAGAAATTAGATCAAATAGAAATGACCCAAAATGGATGAATAATAGGCTCAAATATCTACTAGGCATAAGAAAGGAATTTATAGGCGTATCAAAAGAGGTGAGGGTCATCTTATGAATCAGTATATTGACATTAAGAGGGACATTAAAAAGGGATAAGAAAAGCTAAAAGGGACTAATGAAATTAAAGTTGCTAGGGATTCTAAAACTAACCCAAAAAGTTTTTTCCAGGTCTATAGAACAAAAGTTAGAGATAAGATAGGTCCCCTTAAAAATAACTATGGGCACCTTACGACAATGAGAATGAAATGTGCTTGATTTTAAATAATTATTTTCTCTCAGTTTTTACACAGGAAGACACTAACAATATTCCAGTAATTAATTTTTACAGTGGCTAGAAGAAGATAAATTATGTAACATCACAGTCACTAGTGAGATGGTTGTGAGGCAGATAGACAGACTGAAGCAAAATAAGTCGCCGGGTCCTGATGAGGTTTTTTCAAGGGTTCTTAAAGGAATGCAAAATGGAACTCTGTGAACCATTAACTAATATTTTTAATTTATCTCTTCAAACAGGTGTAGTGTCTGATATGTGGAAGATGGCTAATGTAACTCCTATTTTTAAAACAGGGGACAAGTCGTTACCGTCAAATTACCGCCCAATAAGCCTGACCTCAATTGTAGGCAAATTACTAGAGTCAATTATAGCTGAGATTATAAGAAGCCATCTCGATAAGCATAGCTTGATTAATGATACTCAGCATGGATTCACAAGAGGCCGGTCTTGTCTAACTAATTTATTAACTTTCTTCAGTAAAGCTTTTGAGGCTGTTGACCACAATAAAGAATTTGATATTATTTACTTAGATTTTAGTAAGGCTTTTGATAGAGTTCCGCACCATAGACTGTTAAAGAAAGTGGCAGCTCATGGCATTGGGGAAAAGTGCTCTCGTGGATCGAGTCATGGCTCACTGACAGGAAGCAGAGAGTGTCCATAAATGGGGTTAAATCCGAGTGGGGATCTGTAACAAGTGGCGTTCCACAGGGATCAGTCTTGGGCCCGTTGTTATTATAATATATATCAATGATCTTGATGAGGGAATTACTAGTGATATGAGCAAATTCGCCGATGACACAAAGATAGGTAGGATAATTGATTCAAACGTAGATGTTAGGGAACTTCAGGAGGATTTAAACAAACTCTATTCTTGGTCAGAAAAGTGGCAGATGCAGTTCAATGTAGATAAATGCAAGGTTCTGAAGCTTGGGAGTGCCCATAACCCTAGTACTTATAAATTAAATGATGTAGAACTTAGCCATACAGATTACGAAAAGGACTTGGGGGTTATGGTGAGCAGCAACCTTAAACCAAGACAGCAATGCCTAAGCGTACGTAATAAGGCAAATAGATTACTGGATTTATATCAAGAAGTGTAAGCAACAGAAGTCCAGAGGTCATACTGCAGCTTTATACATCATTAGTAAGGCCTCACCTTGATTATGCAGCTCAGTTCTGGTCTCCGTATTACAAAATGGACATAAATTCGTTAGAAAACATTCAGCGTAGGATGACTAAATTAATACATAGCATCAGAAATCTTCCTTATGAAGAAAGATTGAAGACTCTTAAGTTACATTCACTTGTTAGACGAAGAATGAGAGGAGACCTGATCGAAGTGTATAAGTGGAAGATAGGTATTAATAAAGGGGATATTAATAAGATCTTGAGGATGTCTCTCCAAGAGAGAACGCGCAGTAATGGATTTAAATTAGATAAGTTTAGATTTAGAAAGGACATCGGAAAGTATTGGTTTGGAAATAGGGTAGTTGATGAGTGGAACAGTCTACCTAGTTGGGTTATTGAGGCTGGGACTTTGGGTAGTTTCAAATCTAGGTTGGATAAGTACATGAGTGGGATGGGTTGGATTTGAGTGGGACTTTCACATCAGAGCTTATTTCTTGGGTGGCATTGAAAATTGGGTAGGGCAAATGTTTTGTTAGTGGGATGAATTGTAAAGGACCTGCCTAGTATGGGCCAGCAGGCCTCCTGCAGTGTTCCTCCTTTCTTATGTTCTTATGTTCTTATGTAAGAAGCAGAAGGAAGAACAGAAAAAGCTAGACCAGAGCGTGAAAACAGGAAAGAGAAAGCGACTGTAGAGTTGAAAGGAGAAATTGGCTCTGGAAGTAAAAAAAATAGAATTAGAGAAATAGGAACGTGATGTTGGACCTGCAGAGCGGGATCACTTTGTTACACTTTAAAAATTAGACGATTTAGCTAAAGAGAGGAAGCAGGAACAATAACGTTCAGAGTTAAAGCATAAAAAATTAGACTCGGCTACTAAAAAAGTTAATGAAGGTATTATCGAGACTCAACCTGTGGATGCAGACTTCAGAAAGCATAAAATACTCCTTAACTTTAAGGAAAATGCCATAACTGTTTATTTAATCAGATATGAGAAGGCAGCAAAGCTTTGCGAAGAATCTGATTTCTGGACAATATGATTACCTTCGTTGTTTACTTGATATATAATGTATTCTACATTATCTAGTGATGTTATTTCAAATTATTCCCAGCTTAATAAATCTGTATTTAAAGATTTTTAGTAAACTTCTTGTAGGAACAGACGTGAGTTTCGGAAGCTTAGAATTTCAAGTAATTAAAATTATACACAAATTTTAGCCAGCCTCACCAGATTGTTTGGTTACTGGTAAGCCTCACTTTATAATATTATTGTTACCCTATACTAAGTTTAATATCTAAACCTAAACTAAAGAAACCCACTAAACTTACTAAACAACTCGGAAGTAAGAACTCTGCTTTTATTACAAAATGTTTTACTTGTGGTGAGACAGGGTAATAAAAAACTTACTGTCGTAAGAGGAAAACCGAAATTGTTGGGAAATGTTTGGCTGACATTGACAACAAATACATCTTTTAGTGAAGGAACAATAAAGGTTATGCACGAGTCTACAGGTTATTCATGTCTAGTTGTTTCAAATAAGCCGTTCCTAATGTAATTCCCTCTTAATTTAAGTCTATAACTTTAATAGTTTTCTTAGCGTATCCAACAACTTTGCCTGCCGTCCATTACTGTCTCACCTGTAAATGTTATTCTGGCTGGACTGATGCAGTTATTTTCCCTGTAGCTTCCTGCTCTGTCTAGCAGGAAATATCAAAGGAGCTTATTTCCACACTGTACTTGATAATTCAGAGACTCCTCTGGTTTCATGTCTCTTCCCATTTTTTCAGTCGTTCCTGATTTTCCTTGGAACGAGAAAGTTTTACATGCCTAAACCCCTCAAGGGCGGATCTTTAATCTGGTGAGAGGCTCTTGGTCTAAGGAACTGGACCTGTGTCTTACTTCTTGAATCGAGTCTGAATGCTTTCCATTTCCCAGGCGTTTTGTGATCCCTAAGGGCTTACCGCTCCTCGCACGAATGTAATAATAGTAACATTACACGAGAGTATTGTTGCAGAGACAAAACCCTCTTGATATCGATGATAACACCAATGTTGAGTTTGTATAAACTCCTGATGTTCCGGACTGATTGATCTTCATTATTTCCTCTTCATACATATTTGTGGTTACACGAGTCATGTCTAAGGTAAAGAAATGACATCCTCTCGTATTTCCTAATATACTGCCACTTGACAGCTCACATAACGATTTTGTCAGACGTCAGAGTAACCGTCCTAGCCTTGAACACTAGATTCTAGTGTTTATATTAAGAGTGACATAGTATCTCAACATCATTCACACGCTCAGTATATAGTTTCTATATTTTTGGATATATTTTCTTGAATATAATAAAAAAAATTTTATGTACTAAAGTTATATGCATTTATTCTACATATCTATCCTGCTTTTTTTATGGTATGATTTTTATATCTCTTGTTTTTCTGAGCAGGGGAGGTGACCCTCCACCTTTCCCTGACAAATTTGTCTTGGATCTATGAACTGTCAGAGCTTCTGGGGCTGTGGAATGAGACAACAGAGAAGCCACACTTGGTGTTGCTGATATAACCACGTCACAGAAATGATACTTGTAAAATCATCAGGAGGTACTGAGGCTGAGTGGTTGCTTTTGTCTCTAGTTTACAAACCAAGTCACTAATGAATGTGATGTCTCGAGTTTGGCTTCCTCTGGCGTTCTGTCATTATAGGTGAAATACAAATTCCAATGATGAATTCATTTCTGCATCAAAGAGGTTCCCCATTATAGCAGTGAAATTCTTCTAACATAACATAATTTTAATGAGGTTTTCACGACTTGCAAGAAACTGCAACTAAACAGATCATGTGACTTCCTAGGCCATTGTATATTTTTAATACAGTAGATCAAATGCCATTAGAAGTTCAAGTCTACCCCACACTCCACTCCGGTTCTTCCAGTCAATATGGAACAGTTATACCCCTGCATGTATATGTCAGCAGATATTTCCCGGCTATTCATCAATGCTCGGCAGAAAACGAGAGGAAGCAGTACGGCCATCACCAGTGATGTCATTCTCGGTTTATGCTCTATTTCTCCTCAGAGGCTGACTTACTTAAAGCGTATTTACTGAAAAACTAATTCCGTCGAAGCTCCCTCTTGCGTTGTCCCGTCTCGTCAACCCATTTTAATGCCGACACTTTGTATGCAGATTCACCAGCATCACTACGGACAGCAAGAATGGAATTTCAGACAGTCCGGCAGAGCGTGGCTGTAAGCCTTATATACTCGTGTCATAGAAGCGAGTTTGAATACAATGGTGGCAATATATAACGAAGACTTTCGTCGTTCCTTTCGTGGATGCTGGTCATTTGGCGACGCTGTGGATGGCTACTCCAGGACACTGATGCTCCAACAAAATTCTCGCTCAGAATACATTTAAATTTTATTTGATCTTATTTTCTACATATCATTGTTGGTTCATTACCAACTACTGCGGTGTTTATCTGGTTGTATTAAATAGTTGTGTGTTGCAGCTAAACTCATGTTACTTCCTCTGTCAAATAATTGTCATGTTTTTCTGTTTTTCTGAGGTGATGAAGATTGACATGCTTGAAGGTTGACATGCTTGAAGGTTGACATGCTTGAAGGTTGACATGCTTGAAGGTTGACATGCTTGAAGGTTGGCATGATTGAAGGCTGACATGCTTGAAGGTTGGCATGATTGAAGGTTGACATGCTTGAAGGTTGACATGCTTGAAGGCTGCCATGCTTGAAGGCTGCCATGCTTGAAGGTTGACATGCTTGAAGGCCGACATGCTTGAAGGTTGACATGCTTGAAGGCTGACATATGCTTGAAGGTTGACATGCTTGAAGGTTGACATGCTTGAAGGTTGACATGCTTGAAGGTTGACATGCTTGAAGGTTGGCATGATTGAAGGCTGACATGCTTGAAGGTTGACATGCTTGAAGGCCGATATGCTTGAAGGTTCACATGCTTGAAGGCTGACATATGCTTGAAGGTTGACATGCTTGAAGGTTGACATGCTTGAAGGTTGACATGCTTGAAAGCTGCCATGCTTGAAGGTTGACATGCTTGAAGGCCGACATGCTTGAAGGTTGACATGCTTGAAGGCTGACATATGCTTGAAGGTTGACATGCTTGAAGGTTGACATGCTTGAAGGTTGACATGCTTGAAGGTTGACATGCTTGAAGGTTGGCATGATTGAAGGCTGACATGCTTCAAGGTTGACATGCTTGAAGGCCGACATGCTTGAAGGTTGACATGCTTGAAGGCTGACATATGCTTGAAGGTTGACATGCTTGAAGGTTGACATGCTTGAAGGTTGACATGCTTGAAGGTTGACATGCTCGAAGGCTGACATGCTTGAAGGCTGACATGCTTGAAGGTTGACATACTTGAAGGTTGACATGCTTGAAGGTTGACATGCTTGAAGGCTGACATGCTTGAAGATTGACATGGTTGAAGAATGACATGCTTGAAGGCTGACAAGCTTGAAGGTTGACATGTTTGAAGGCTGATATGCTTGAAGGCTGACATACTTGAAGGTTGACATGCTTGAAGGTTGACATGCTTGAAGGTTGACATGTTTGAAGGCTGACATGCTTGAAGGTTGACATGCTTGAAGACTAACATGCTTGAGGGCTGACATGCTTGAAGGTTGACATGCTTGACTCCTGACATGCTTGAAGGTTGACATACTTGAAGGTTGACATGCTTGAAGGTTGACATGCTTGAAGGCTGACATGCTTGAAGGTTGACATGCTTGAAGACTGACCTGCTTGAAGGCTGACATGCTTGAAGGTTGACATGCTTGACGGCTGACATGCTTGAAGGTTGACATGCTTGAAGGTTGACATGCTTGAAGGCTGACATGCTTGAAGGTTGACATACTTGAAGGCTGAGATGCTTGAAGGTTGCCATGCTTGAAGGCTGACATGCTTGAAGGTTGACATGCATGAAGGCTGACATGCTTGAAGGTTGACATGCTTGAAGGCTGACATGCTTGAAGGTTGACATGCTTGAAGGCCGACATGCTTGAAGGTTGACATGCTTGAAGGCTGACATGCTTGAAGGTTGACATGCTTGAAGGCTGACATGCTTGAAGGTTGACATGCTTGAAGGCTGACATGCTTGAAGGTTGACATGCTTGAAGGCTGCCGTGCTTGAAGGTTGACATGCTTGAAGCCTGACATGCTTGAAGGTTGACATGATTGAAGGCTGCCATGTTTGAAGGTTGACATGCTTGAAGGCTGACATGCTTGAAGGTTGACATGCTTGACGGCTGACATGCTTGAAGGTTGACATACTTGAAGGTTGATATGCTTGAAGGGTGACATTCTTGAAGGCTGACATGCTTGACGGTTGACATGCTTGAAGACTGACATGCTTGAAGGCTGACATGCTTGAAGGTTGACATGCTTGACGGCTGACATGCTTGAAGGTTGACATGCTTGAAGGTTGACATGCTTGAAGGCTGACATGCTTGAAGGTTGCCATGCTTGAAGGCTGACATGCTTGAAGGTTGACATGCATGAAGGCTGACATGCTTGAAGGTTGACATGCTTGAAGGCTGACATGCTTGAAGGTTGACATGCTTGAAGGCTGACATGCTTGAAGGTTGACATGCTTGAAGGCTGACATGCTTGAAGGTTGACATGCTTGAAGGCTGACATTGACATGCTTGAAGGTTGACATGCTTGAAGGCTGACATGCTTGAAGGTTGACATGCTTGAAGGCTGCCATGCTTGAAGGTTGACATGCTTGAAGGCTGACATGCATGAAGGTTGACATGATTGAAGGCTGCCATGTTTGAAGGTTGACATGCTTGAAGGTTGACATACTTGAAGGTTGACATGCTTGAAGGGTGACATGCTCGAAGGCTGACATGCTTGAAGGATGACATGCTTGAAGGTTGACATGCTTGAAGGTTGACATGCTTGAAGGTTGACATGCTTGAAGGTTGACATGCTTGAAGGTTGACATGCTTGAAGGCTGACATGCTTGAAGGTTGATATGATTGAAGGCTGACATGCTTGAAGGTTGACATGCTTGAAGGCTGCCATGCTTGAAGGTTGACATGCTTGAAGGCCGACATGCTTGAAGGTTGACATGCTTGAAGGTTGACATGCTTGAAGGCTGCCATGCTTGAAGGTTGACATGCTTGAAGGTTGACATGCTTGAAGGTTGACATGCTTGAAGAATGACATGCTTGAAGGCTGACAAGCTTGAAGGTTGACATGCTTGAAGGTTGACATGCTTGAAGGTTGACATGCTTGAAGGTTGACATGCTTGAAGGTTGACATGCTTGAAGGTTGACATGCTTGAAGGCTGACATGCTTGAAGGTTGACATGCTTGAAGGTTGACATGCTTGAAGGCTGCCATGCTTGAAGGTTGACATGCTTGAAGGTTGACATGCTTGAAGGTTGACATGCTAGAAGAATGACATGCTTGAAGGCTGATATGCTTGAAGGTTGAGATGCTTGAAGGCTGACATGCTTGAAGGTTGACATGCTTGAAGGTTGACATGCTTGAAGGTTGACATGCTTGAAGGTTGACATGCTTGAAGGTTGACATGCTTGAAGGTTGACATGCTTGAAGAATGACATGCTTGAAGGATGACAAGCTTGAAGGTTGACATGCTTGAAGGTTGACATGCATGAAGGCTGCCATGCTTGAAGGTTGACATGCTTGAAGGTTGACATGCTTGAAGAATGACATGCTTGAAGGCTGACAAGCTTGAAGGTTGACATGCTTGAAGGCTGATATGCTTGAAGGTTGACATGCTTGAAGGTTGACATGGTTGAAGGTTGACATGCTTTAAGGCTGACATGCTTTAAGGTTGACATGCTTGAAGACTGACATGCTTGAAGTCTGACATGCCTGAAGGTTGACATGCTTGCCGGCTGACATGCTTGAAGGTTGACATGCTTGAAGGTTGACATGTTTGAAGTTTGACATGCTTGAAGGTTGGTATGCTTGAAGACTGGCATGTTTTGAAGACTGATATTCTTGAAGGTTGACATGCTTAAAGGTTGACATGTTTGAAGTTTGACATGCTTGAAGGTTGGCATGCTTGAAGAATGACATGCTTGAAGGCTGACAAGCTTGAAGGTTGACATGCTTGAAGGCTGACATGCTTGAAGGCTGACATGCTTGAAGGCTGACATGCTTGAAGGTTGACATGCTTGAAGGTTGACATGCTTGAAGGTTGACATGCTTGAAGGTTGACATGCTTGAAGGCTGACATGCTTGAAGGTTGACATGCTTGAAGGCTGACATGCTTGAAGGTTGACATGCTTGAAGGTTGACATGCTTGAAGGCTGACATGCTTGAAGGTTGACATGCTTGAAGGCTGACATGCTTGAAGGTTGAGATGCTTGAAGGCTGACATGCTTGAAGGTTGACATGCTTGAAGGCTGATATGCTTGAAGGTTGACATGCTTGAAGACTGACATACTTGAAGGATGACATGCTTGAAGGTTGACATGCTTGAAGGTTGACATGCTTGAAGGTTGACATGCTTAAAGGTTGACATGCTTGAAGGTTGACATGCTTGAAGGTTGGCATGCTTGAAGGCTGACATGCTTGAATACTGACATGCTTGAAGGCTGACATGCTTGAAGGCTGACATGCTTGAAGGCTGATATGCTTGAAGGTTGACATGCTTGAAGACTGACATACTTGAAGGATGACATGCTTGAAGGTTGACATGCTTGAAGGTTGACATGCTTGAAGACTGACATGCTTGAAGACTGACATGCTTCGAAGACTGATATACTTGAAGGTTGACATGCTTAAAGGTTGACATGCTTGAAGGTTGACATGCTTGAAGACTGACATGCTTGAAGACTGACATGATTGAAGACTGACATACTTGAAGGCTGACATACTTGAGAGTTGACATGCTTCACTGTTGACATGCTTGAAGACTGACATGGCTGAAAGCTGACATGGTTGAAAACTGACATGCTTGGGAAAAAAATCAAGGTAACTAGTAACCCATGAAGTTAAGATTCCAGCATTTAGAGTTTGAAGTCGACGAGAAGAGACATTCTCCAGGTATTCATATGATTCCAGCGATTCCAACTTTTATAAGAATTTTAGTAAAATTTCAAATTTGCATCAACTCGGACTGACTTTGTGAGTCATCGTTCTTTATGTAAAATGTATCGTCAATAATTTTGTAAAGTGAACCGGAAGAAGCATTGTTGAATAAAAATTACTCACTATTTATTCAGGAAAATTTGCAATTGAATTTATGCCATCAAATCAACGTGATCCTTGTGCTCTGGAACGTACAAGAGTGTCGAAAGTTCGAAGCCGATCTGATGAATTATTCTCTTGTTGTGGCACTTATTTCGAATATTCAAAGATTTTTTATAATTTTACCACATCAACAAATTTATATGTAAGCAAACAAGACTGACTGAACGCCGGCCTTTAAGAGGAATCAATCATTAAAAATTAAAACCGTTCAAGAGAGATTAATTGGAACTGAAAAGGAATTTAAAGGGGAAATTTAAAGGGGAAGTTTAAAGGGGAAATTTAAAGGGAAATGTAAATTGAAAAAAATCGTACTGCTTTACACTTAAAATGGTCAAATCTGTCCTGAATCACCTGTATTGTACTTAATTCGTCACTGAATTAGGAAACATCAGTTCTGAAGGTTTGAGGTTACATCACTGAGGATTTTGGAAAGTGTCCGAGCCATTCCAGGATGCTGGAAGTGAGTTTAAATAACTTACGTCATATGGCAGCTGAAAATGCAATATTGTTCCACAAATCTAGTCATTATGTTTGACAAGCAGTGGAAGTTTGAAGGCTGTTGGCAGAGTCGACGTTAGGAGGTGTGGGGCCTAATTGGGAACAATTTTGGTGGGCCTCATGTATGGAAAGAAATCAAACTGTGCGCTTAAAAAATGCATGCAAACAGATGTAAGCTACATTTTAATGTAAAATTGCATACCTGTAAGCCTACAAGCAACAAACAAACCATACCACGGGTGGGGTTTAAACCTGCGGTCAGATTATTATTATAATCAAAAAGAAGCGCTAAGCCACAATTGCTATACAGCCGAGTCTCAAAACTCCAGACCGTCGCGCTAGCCACTGGACCAGCTAGCTTCAATAAGATTCATCCAACTAGGTATATTTCTACACCATAGAAAGGTTAGCATAGGCACCACTGTGACCACAAATGCAAGTTTTTACAGACGAATCTCCCGCTAGTATGGCCGTGACGAACTCTAGCTCAAGTCCCCTCAAAGCCGTCAACATGAATCACGAAATCGTAATGACAAGATTGCAAACAAACCATACCACGGGTGGTGTTTGAACCCGCGGTCAGAGAGCCAAACAAACAAAATTCGTCGTAGTTTAAGCTCCTGCTAATTTCAGATTCAGTGGACACAATTGCCAAACCGTTCAAACGTTCTTGCTGAATTAATGATCTCAAGAAAGTTTTCATCGGTTTCAACTTGGAAAAACTCCTTTCTCCAGATGCCCCCCCCCCTCCTTTTTTTTTTCTTACTTCGTGTTGTTGTGTGTACTTGACAAGCCGAGACTAGCTTACACCCCTCAGGCGTGGGACCTAATCGGGAACAATCAGTCCAATCGGCTTAAGCCCGACTTTGGATATTGGATGAGGCGCTCTAGAGTTATAGGCGATATAAAATTGAAAAGTTAAAGAAAACAGGACATAAATTCAGGCGACCTCTAGAAGGTCTCTCTCTACCCGGGAAAAACCAAATAACATTTATAATTAAACTAATATTGCTTTTAATAAAATGTTTGCTTTTCATTTGGGAGAATATTAGTATAATTTTTTCCTTAGTTTAGGCAGCATCTAACATTGAGAAATGTTCTTCAAGTATCTTTCTACTGTTGTTCTTGTTTTTCTAGACATAACGTCTTGACTTGTTTTCACTCATATTTTAATTTATTCTGGCTTGACTCTGGTTCCTTAGTGATCTGAGGAGTAGTGCTAGTAGCAGCAGTAGTAATAGTAGTAGTACTATTACTACTAACAACCTCAATACCAGAGGGTGTTTAGACAATTAAATTTCAACGTTACTGGTGATCTTGTCGACATATACACAAATTTTAAGACATTGCCGCCAGAGCGGCTAGGTTAGTGTGCACCTCCTGTCCATTCTGTGGACGGTATCAAAAGAACATATGTATACACAAAAAACAGAGGAACCGAACTCCGAAATGGTTACTTTGAGTACCTCGGGATTTATATCTACAATTGACTTTTCTGTTTAAAAAAAAAATAAAATATTTGATGAATATGTCTGGTGTTTTAATTTCATTAATAAAATATGTTGCCATATCCCATAAGTTATTATACTGTGGATCTTAAGATGTCTCAATAAATGGACAATTAATCACATAGCGTTGAGGAAAGTGATAACAATGCTGTCCACATTGTTTATATCTAGCTTGGTAATGATTTGTGTGTCTCAAATTACCAGAGGCACTAGTATCCAAGCTTAACACTAGCTACTACAACATCAGTCACTCTGCTCCATAGATTTACTTATCTATGTTCATGATATTATAGTGAATGATAGATCATCTAAGGCTTCTAAATGCTTACCTATGACACTGAGCTTCATTACATCTCTCATAATATTATTTCTAATGCTAGACACATATACATCAAAGTTATATTCCACAATTTCCTTCATGGTGCTTTCCATGACTAACTTATCAACTGTACTGTGAAGAAGTAACTCAATGGGCGAAGGAATCCATAAATATTGTACAGTAACTCATTTTTCATTGATATTCGAGCAACTTTTTTGTGCAACTCTTCCTCCTGTTGACTATGTCACACTTTCACTCAAAAAAGTGAACTTATTCTGTGTCCAGCTGATCATCAACTAAACGTAATATTCATATCGGAATTGATGGGACCGGCAGACCTCATCCATATGTAAATGGCCCAATTGAATATTGCCCTCCACTCTCTATTGAGAGTCAAGGGCACTGCCAAAATGTATGAATATAACTATGGAGTGTCTGTGTTAAGCAAGAAAAATAATATTAGGAGAGAAGAAAATGAGTCTGGATTTCATAGGAATACATTTAGACGACTGATTTGATTATAACTCACTCTAAGGTGAACGTATTTGCACAGATCTATGAAGCAACTTGCCATGTAAACCAAATGACTAACGTTGTGGTCGCCAGTTTTGGACATCATCTGTGTATATACCAAATTACCTCTGGTAATTTGGTATATACACAGATGATGATCAGTCAAAATGCAAAACATTCGGAGTTGAATTTAGATTGATAATAATAGTTTTTGATAATAATAGTTCTTGTTTTTCATTTTTCTCTTATCTCCATGGAGAAGTGGAACAGAATTCTTCCTCAGTAAGCCATGCGTGTTGTAAGAGGCGACTAAAATGCCGGGAGCAAGGGGCTAGTAACCCCTTCTCCTGTATATATTACTAAATTTAAACAGAATTTTTTTTGTTTGCATTGTTCCTTGATAATGTGAGTAGTCACGAAAGCGCTTGGAACTTCACTACTCTTTCACAGTGGTTGTTTTTGCATATTCTGAAATCACCTGTTTACTGTGATCTTATTGCATATATATATATATTATATATATATATATATATATATATATATATATATATATATATATATATATATATATATATATATATTTATAGGGAAATACCACCTCTATAGCTGGAATGGGGACCCTCATCCTCAGAGAAGACAATAAACGTACCTCAGGAAAAACTCAAGGTTCTACCCGGAGCTGTTTGAATATTTTCTTCTCCTACTACCCCCTATATATTTTATATTCTATGTGAACATTTATTAATAAACAGAATACATTTACAGAATACATTTACAGGAAAAACATAAACATGAATACAATGGCACAATGTATCAAAGATCATGAATTTCCTCCAGCTCCTCCGAGGCTGGACGCGAGCCAAGTATGCAGCAAGCATTTCCCCTCTGGATGGCTACGCTGAGGAGCTGGAGCATGAAAGTGGCTGCCCTTGGGTCCCTGGTGGTGTCGATGACTCTGGAACCCAATTCTTTAAGGAAACGTGTGGCATTTTTTCCTCATGATCCCAAGGTCTCTGATCCCACTGGGACAAATTGATACTGCTGGCTTATGTCCCTGTACTTGCTGATCTTGTACTCCTCCCTGTGGTCAGCAGCTCCTCCCTGTCGCCCGACACTGTGATGGATATAGGTGTCAGCCAGTGTGGACACACAGGTATAGTCCCATGCTAAGAGCTTGCCATTCTTCCAAGGATAGATGGTGATCCCGTTGGGGTGGTTTGCTGGGTTGTGGGTATTGTTGGCTGCTAGTGATCGGGGCTCCCTCTCGGTTGGGCATCCAGCTGTAGCAAGGGTTCTCTTAATGATGTCGTTGACCTCATTGTGTCTTGCATGCCAGCCCTTGGTTTTGGAACAGTTAAGACCATGTAGACCGTATTGGTCTGCTTGCACTTCGCCTCAAATACACGTATATTCTGTGTGAATTGGGGCAGCATGGCGAGAGCCACTGCAATACGGAGAGTCTTAGGGTCGAGTCGCGTTCCCATTGCCGATATGGGAACTGTTTGGAGGAAGTCCCCGGAGTGAGGTGCGCTCACAGCCTGGAGACGGGCAATCTCCCTATCTGATGTTGCAGCCCTGAGCATGTTGGAAAGTGCCTTTTCAGCAATCGGGCCATCCCAGCTTGACTGTGAGCCATGCTGCACTAGGGTTTGGTGCTGGAGTCGCAAGAGTCTCCCATTCGGTGATGGCACTGGCATAGCTAGGGTCTTCTATTCCTGCTGAGTCACTGAGGGTATCGGGAAGGATTTGTCTTATCAACTCGTTTGATGCTATGGAAGAGGATAGGAAAGCTGGTAGGGCAATCTGGGAGGATCTGCGTACTCCTAGTCCTCAAAGCCTGACCGGAAGTGAGGCTTGCAACCACTGTCCATCGTCAAGGGAAATTTTCAATACACTCTCTAGCATGGTCTTAAGGAGAGAGTCATATTCCTTGAGTTTTGGACTGCTGAAGGCTGGGGAGCATCTCAGAAAGTAGGTAAGTTTTGGGATTGACAGGCACCTGGTGAGTAGGTAGAAGGCATCGTGTGTGTCAATGTCTTTCATCCTGCTTTCCATCGTCCGGAGGTCTGAGACTTTTTTCTAGGATCAGATCGATGGCATTGGACCCAAGAGGAGCATCAAGGAGAGTGCTATTGGCTGGATCAATGGTTCGTGCTCCTGGTAAAATGGCACTAATATTCTGGATCATCTGTTGATTGGTAGAAACTATTTCACATTTGGTGGGGTTTAAAGAAAGGCCCAGGCTTTCTCCCATGTCTTTAATTTTACTGATGTCTTCTAGGAGAGATTCTGTTGTGCCAGCTAGGGTACCGTCGTCCAGGAACCAGATATTGAGCTCGCTGGAGAGTGCTTCCGTGACTTCCTTGATGACCAAACAAAATAGAAAGGGAGCGAGAGGGTCCCCCTGTTGCACGCCCTCACGTGAGTCAATTTCATATATATATATATATATATATATATATTATATATATATATATATATATATTTATATATATATATATATATATATATATATATATATATATATTATATTTTATATATATATATATATATAGTAGGTTGGTAGACAGCAACCGCCCAGGGAGGTACTACCGTCCTGCCAAGTGAGTGTAAAACGAAAGCCTGTAACTGTTTTACATGATGGTAGGATTGCTGGTGTCTTTTGCCTGTCTCATAAATATGCAAGATTACAGGTACCATCTTGCTACTTCTACTTACACTTAGGTCACACTACACATACATGTACACGTTTATTTATACACACTCATCTGAGTTTTCTTTGATTTTATCTTAATAGTTCTTGGTCTTATTACTTTTCCTTTTATATCCATTGGGAAGTGGAATAAGAATCTTTCCTCCGTAAGCCATGCGTGTTGTAAAAGTCAACTAAAATGCCGGGAACAATGGGCTAGTAACCCCTTTTCCTGTAATAATTACTAAAAAGAATAATAATAAGAAAATTGTCAAAGTGGGAAGTCTGAATGTGCGTGGATGTTGTGCGAATGATAAGAAAGAGATGATTGTGGATCTTATGAATGAGAAGAAGCTGGATGTCCTGGCTTTAAGTGAAACAAAGCTGAAGGGGGTGGGTGAGTTTCAGTGAAGAGGAATAAATGGGATTAGGTCAGGGGTTTCTAATAGAGTTAGAGCTAAAAAAGGAGTAGCAATAATGTTGAAGGATAAGCTATGGCAGGAAAAGAGGGACTATAAATGCATAAATTCAAGGATTATGTGGAGTAAAATTAAGGTTGGATGTGAGAAGTGGGTTATAGTAAGAGTATATGCACCTGGGGAAGAGAGAAGTATAGAGGAGAGAGAGAGATTTTGGGAAATGTTGAGTGAATGCGTGGGGAGTTTTGAACCAAGTGTGAGAGTACTTGTGGTTGGGAATTTTAATGCTAAAGTGGGTAAAAATGTTGTGGAGGGAGTAGTAGGTAAATTTGGGGAGCCAGGGGTAAATGAAAATGGGGAGCCTTTAATTGAGCTATGTGTAGAAAGAGGTATGGTAATAAGTAATACATATTTTATGAAAAAGAGGATAAATAAATATACAAGGTATGATATAGCACATAATGAAAGTAGTTTGTTAGATTATGTATTGGTGGATAAAAGGTTGATGGGTAGGCTCCAGGATGTACATGTTTATAGAGGGGCAACTGATATATCGGATCATTATCTAGTTGTAGCTACAGTTAGAGTAAGAGGTAGATGGGATAAGAGGAAAATGGCAACAACAAGTAAGAGGGAGGTGAAAGTGTATAAACTAAGGGAGGAGGAAATTCGGGTGAAATATAAGCAACTATTGGAAGAAAGGTGAGCTGGTGCAGGAATGAGTAGTTGGGGGGTTGAAGAGGGTTGAAATAATTTAAAAAATGCAGTATTAGAATGTTGGGCAAAAGTTTGTGGTTATAGGAGGGTGGGTGCAGGAGGAAAGAGGAGTGATTGGTGGAATGATATAGGAGGGTGGGGGCAGGAGGAAAGAGGAGTGATTGGTGGAATGATGAAGTAAAGGGTGTGATAAAAGAGAAAAAGGTAGCTTATGAGAGGTATTTACAAAGCAGAAGTGTTATAAGAAGAGTAGAGTATATGGAGAGTAAAAGAAAGGTGAAGAGAGTGGTGAGAGAGTGCAAAAGGAGAGCAGATGATAGAGTGGGAGAGGCACTGTCAAGAAATTTTTATGAAAATAAGAAAAAAAATTGGAGTGAGTTAAACAAGTTAAGAAAGCCTAGGGAACGTATGGATTTGTCAGTTAAAAACAGAGTAGGGGAGTTAGTAGATGGGGAGAGGGAGGTATTGGGTAGATGGTGAGAATATTTTGAGGAACTTTTAAATGTTGAGGAAGAAAGGGAGGCGGTAATTTCATGCACTGGCCAGGGAGGTATACCATCTTTTAGGAGTAAAGAAGAGCAGGATGTGAGTGTGGGGGAGGTGCGTGAGGCATTACATAGCATGAAAGGGTGTAAAGCAGTTGGAACTGATGGGATCATGACAGAAATGTTAAAAACAGGGGGGGACATAGTGTTGGAGTGGTTGGTATTTTTGTTTAATAAATGTATGAAAGAGGGGAAGGTACCTAGGGATTGGCGGAGAGCATGTATAGTCCCTTTATATAAAGGGAAGGGGGACAAAAGAGATTGTAAAAATTATAGAGGAATAAGTTTACTGAGTATACCAGGAAAAGTGTACGGTAGGGTTATTATTGAAAGAATTAGAGGTAAGACAGAATGGAGGATTGCGGATGAGCAAGGAGGTTTCAGAGTGGGTAGGGGATGTGTAGATCAAGTGTTTACATTGAAGCATATATGTGAACAGTATTTAGATAAAGGTAGGGAAGTTTTTATTGTATTTATGGATTTAGAAAAGGTATATGATAGAGTGGCTAGGGGAGCACTGTGGCAGATGTTGCAAGTATATTGAATAGGTGATAAGTACTAAATGCTGTAAAGAGTTTTTATGAGGATAGTGAGGCTCAGGTTAGGGTGTGTAGAAGAGAGGGAGACTACTTCCCGGTAAAAGTAGGTCTTAGACAGGGATGTGTAATGTCACCATGGTTGTTTAATATATTTATAGATGGGGTTGTAAAAGAAGTAAATGCTAGGGTGTTCGGGAGAGGGGTGGGATTAAATTATGGGGAATTAAATACAAAATGGGAAGTGACACAGTTACTTTTTGCTGATGATACTGTGCTTATAGGAGATTCTAAAGAAAAATTGCAAAGGTTAGTGGACGAATTTGGGAGTGTGTGTAAAGGTAGAAAGTTGAAAGTGAACATAGAAAAGAGTAAGGTGATGAGAGTATCAAATGATTTAGATAAAGAAAAATTGGATATCAAATTGGGGAGGAGGAGTATGGAAGAAGTGAATGTTTTCAGATATTTGGGAGTTGATGTGTCAGCGGATGGATTTATGAAGGATGAGGTTAATCATAGAATTGATGAAGGAAAAAAGATGAGTGGTGCATTGAGGTGTATGTGGAGGCAAAAAATATTGTCTATGGAGGCAAGGAAGGGAATGTATGAAAGTATAGTGGTACTAACACTCTTATATGGTGTGAAACATTATTTGGTGTAGCTGGTAGTGGGGAGTAAATGATACGTCTTCGGAGGCTTCTTACTTTATTTGTAACGTAGTGGTGTGTACACAGGCTTGTGTGTTGTGCCCATGGCCCAGGTAGGGCCATGCCCATGAGAGAGAGAGCCAGTAGGCCTTCTGTCTTGCTTCTAGGCTGCTGAGTGTGTGAGAGAGTGTGGGACCAGTGTCCCACAGACTTTGGGCTGGCTAGAGGGCAGCACTAGCATGGTGCAAAATATGAACTAAGCTGGCAGACAGTACAGGCTGTCTACATACGCTTGGCCACCTACCTAGCGTCATCCCGACGCGACAATACTGGTGGTAAAAAAACTCGGTCTCTGTCTTGTAGGAACAGGGCACAGAACACAAAATAAAAAGCATGTATATATATATGGACATGGAAAAAAAAAACTTCCTACAGGGAGGGAAGAAAAAAACATGTGGGGTGTGCTAAACATCGTGGTCATAGGCAGTGAGCGTCGAAGGGCATCACTGCAAGCCTTCCTGCGTCTGGACAGATACTACAACACAGGAGACATCGCTGCTGCTGAGAGGTGACGTAACAGGGTACGGTCTCCTCTGGAACGGTGAAGCAGACATCGTAGGGGTCACTGCATGTTTCACTCAACCTGGGGCACGACGTGCTGGTGCCCTCGAGTGAGGCGTCGTCAAAACTCGGACTTCTTCTGGCAAGCAACTCAGGACACTTCTCGACTGGTACTGTTGCTGGGCTGTCACTGCTGCGAGCGTGGGGTAAGTAGTGGAGCGAGTCGTGGCAGAGACGACTGGGCGAAACATCTGGGAGTCATAACATCATACACCAGACTGCAGTGAGCGAGCTAGCAGTCAAGGTGACATCTTCTTTGTGCAGGCTGCTCAATGAAGCTTGTGACACGAGGCTGACACTGCGCCTGCCGATAGGGTTACCCGCGGCTTGACAAGTGTCATTCTCTTGGCAGTTGGAGTTATAGCAGAGGTTAGTCTAAGCGTCCCCAGACTTGTTTCTCTACATATAACTGCACTCTGAAGGTTTGGTGGTGAAGTAAAACAAATCTCGATGGGAATAGTAGCAGGTGCGATTCTGCAGAACATCACTAGTGATGAACAATAAGAGCTTTCTGTACAAGAGGCTGGGGCTCAGGCTGACTGATATCAGCTGTCTAACACGCTGGTCACACCGGGTGACTAACACAATGGTGCTACACAAGGGTCTGACCGCAGACCTCACTGGACACACAGAAAACTTTACACACAGCAGTACATGCGGTACAACATGGCTTAAACTAGCAAATGATGCTTTTCAGTGCACAAAATTGACACTAAGCCATACACTAACATGTGAGAACATTGTCTGAGAGGAATTAACTAACACACGACATATATCTGGACCTGGAGTTTACCTGGAGAGAGTTCCGGGGGTCAACGCCCCCGCGGTCCGGTCTGTGACCAGGCCTCCTTAGGTCAGTGTCCCAGGATGCGACCCACACCAGTCGACTAACACCCAGGTACCCATTTTACTGATGGGGAACATAGACAACAGGTGGAAAGAAACACGTCCAATGTTTCTACTCTGGCTGGGAATCGAACCCAGGCCCTCACCGTGTGAAGCGAGAGCGTTAACCACCACGACAGTACTGAAATAATTACTAGAACACTCGATGTGACATCATGTGATGTCAGGCATGACGTCACAAGGTGACGTCAGCAGTACTGTGACATCAGCAGACATCTCGAGGTGACGTCAGGCAGACATCGTGACGTCATGAAGTCGGGCAGCAGCATCGGTGACGTCAACGTGATGTGGGTAGCAAACCACAGCATGAGGCCTGGGACATCTGGCTTGGTAACCCACGTGGCTTGTAGATTCATGTGACATTGCCCACACCCCACATGGCGTCGGGATCCACGTGGTGTCATGATCTATGTAGCATGCTCATCCACATGGCTT
>NC_069401.1:27783630-27866130 GCF_026875155.1 Cherax quadricarinatus | reverse complement strand
TGGCAGTAGTGGTGGTAGTAGAGCTTTGTGGCAGTAGTGGGGGTAGTAGAGCTTGTGACAGTAGTGGTGGTATTTGAGCTTGTGGCAGTAGTGGTGGTAGAAGCTTGTGACAGTAGTGTGGTAGTAGAGCTTGTGGCAAGTAGTGGTGGTAAGAGCTTGTGGCAGTAGTGGTGGTAGTAGAGCTAGTGGCAGTAGTGGGGGTAGTAGAGCCTGTGGCAGTAGTGGTGGTAGTAAGCGTGTGGCAGTATGGTGGTAGTAGAGCTTTTTGGCAGTAGTGGTGGTAGTAGAGCTTGTGGCAGTAGTGGTGGTAGTAGAGCCTGTGGCATTAGTGGTGGTAGTAGAGCGTGTGGCAGTAGTGGTGGTAGTAGAGCTTGTGGCAGTAGTGGTGGTAGTAGAGCCTGTGGCAGTAGTGGTGGTAGTAGAGCTTGTGGCAGTAGTGGTGGTAGTGGAGCCTGTGGCAGTAGTGGTGGTAGTGGAGCCTGTGGCAGTAGTGGTGGTAGTAGAGCTTGTGGCAGTAGTGGTGGTAGTAGAGCCTGTGGCAGTAGTGGTGGTAGCAGAACTTGTGGCAGTAGTGGTGGTAGTGGAGCTTGTGGCAGAAGTGGTGGTAGTAGAGTTTGTGGCAGTAGTGGTGGTAGTAGAGCTTGTGGCAGTAGTGGTGGTAGTAGAGCTTGTGGCAGTAGTGGTGGTAGTAGAGCTTGTGGCAGTAGTGGTGGTAGTAGAGCTTGTGGCAGTAGTGGTGGTAGTAGAGCTTGTGGCAGTAGTGGTGGTAGTAGAGCTTGTGGCAGTATGGTGAGTAGAGCTTGTGGCGTAGTGGTGGTAGTAGAGCTTGTGGCAGTAGTGGTGGGAGTAGAGCTTGTGGCAGTAGTGGGGTAGTAAAAGCCTGTGGCAGTAGTGGTGGTAGTAGAGCTTGTGGCAGTAGTGGTGGTAGTAGAGCTTGTGGCAGTAGTGGTGGTAGTAGAGCTTGTGGCAGTAGTGGTGGTAGTAGAGCTTGTGGCAGTAGTGGTGGTAGTAGAGCTTGTGGCAGTATGGTGGTAGTAGAGCTTGTGGCAGTAGTGGTGGTATAAGCTTGTGGCAGTAGTGGTGGTAGTAGAGCTTGTGGCAGTAGTGGTGGTAGTAGAGCTTGTGGCAGTAGTGGTGCTAGTATCATCACTTATCTGTATATCCATCAACTTGAACCAAAACAACAGTTTCTATAACATAACTGAACCCCTCGCCAAGAAACTTCTTCATCGTTATCCCACATAACTACATACGCACCCGCCAGTCCTATGCAGGTTCTCATCAGATCCAACCTACCCAGCATTCTCCACCTGACTCCATCCTATAAATTCTCACGTACCTTTCACCCAGGTAGATCTGTTTGTTGGTAGGTAAGACACATAGGCAACAGTTAGGCAACTTTATTCCGAAACGTTTCGCCTACACAGTAGGCTTCTTCAGTCGAATACAGAAAGTAGGCAGGAACAGTAGAGATGTGAAGACGAAGTAATCAGTCCATCACCCTTGAAGTCGTAGAATTTGAGGTTGTCAGTCCCTCGGCCTGGAGAAGTTCAGTTCCTGACTATGGAACTGAACTTCTCCAGGCCGAGGGACTGACAACCTCAAATTCTACGACTTCAAGGGTGATGGACTGATTACATCGTCTTCACATCTCTACTGTTCCTGCCTACTTTCTGTATTCGACTGAAGAAGCCTACTGTGTAGGCGAAACGTTTCGGAATAAAGTTGCCTAACTGTTGCCTATGTGTCTTACCTACCAACCTGTCGGTATTGTATACCATTTTGATGTTCATCAGATCTGTTTGTGACTTGATAAAACCCACTGTGTGGGCGAAACGTTGTCAATAAAGGATCACATTATACTGCTCATGTGTTTATTTTTCCATTATGTCGGTACTTTATACCATTTATTTCCAGTGGTGGAAGTAGTAATAACAGTAGCAGCCGTGGTATTAATAGTAATGGAAAATATTGGAAAGTCATTGATGAAGATGGGAAGAGGAAGAAGAGAGGAAATAAGAATGTGGATGTGAATGTTGATTGTTCTTAGCGCCATTAAAAAAAATAGAGACGATTGAGGAAACCAAAATAACTAGGAAGGAATATAGTTCTGGGGATTAGGGAATGACCAGTAGGGTTTTTTCAAGAAATGTTGGAGGGAGAGGGTAAGGAAGGCTTTGAGGACTACGGGCTTGGACATTTAACAGGCTTGTTTGCATTTCTGAAGCAACTGGAGAGAGATTTTTTCTCAAATTCAATCCTTGAAGATGTAGCTTTGGTTACTAAGTTGTGGTTCATGAGGCAACCTACAGCTTAGTAACTAATTGGTGGGAGTTCGTTATCAAAGTGAATATGTATCAGGGTTAAATCTCTGTTATCCAAGAGCCTGTGTTTTTGCTAGTATGAGACTCTCAACTCCCAAAACCACTACTCCATTTGACCATTCCCGGTGACAGTCCGAGTGCCTGATTGATGCAGGAGGTTCTCTGGAGGTCTCTAGCTCAAAGGGAAGAAAGCCAGAATATATACGAGAAGTGGGGGGAGGGGGGAACGGGAGGAGGGAATGGAATAGTAGTAGTAGTATTAGTTGTAGTTAGTAGTAGCACTAGTAGTGGTGGTAGTTAGTAGTAATCAGTCCCTCAGCCTTGAAGGTGGTGTTAAGAGCACCGTGGTCGTGAAGATTCTGGACCACAGGCTAAATTTTTCAACTTGTCAGTATTGTATACCGTCCATGTACAACTTGTCAGACACTGCAACATCATTGAATCTTGCTTCAGAGGACATCCACATCACCTCTTCACAGCTGCTACTACTACGACTACTACTACTGCGACGATTACTACTACTACTACTACTATCACCACTAACCAGTGCCTCGGGTGTGACCTACTTCCACTGGTGATTCCCACCCACCAGTGACTGTGCCCCCTATCTTCCGCCAATATAAAAGCAGTAGCCTTCTTACCTGTGGTCCAGAATCTTCATGACCACAGTGCTCTTAGTAGTAGCAGTAGTAGTAGGTAAGACACATATGCAACAGTTAGGTATCTTTATTTCGAAACGTTTCGCCTACACAGTAGGCTTCTTCAGTCGAGTACAGAAAAGTCGATAGAAGCAGAAGATACTTGAAGACGATGTAATCAGTCCATCACCCTTAAAGTTTTGAGGTGGTCAGTCCCTCAGTCTGGAGAAGAGCATTGTTCCGTTGTCTGAAACAATATGAAGTTGAAGTGACAGGATGGAGCCTTTATATAGTGCCAGGAGGTGAGACGGAGGTTGCTTTGGGAGGGCAGGTCCCTCTCAAACCCAGCCGTTCTCACTAGTAGAGGTCGAAGTTGATGGTCTGTACCAAGATACCCTTGTGTTGCAGTGTCTGACAGAATGAACATTAAAATGGTATAAAATGCCGACAGATTGTTAGGTAAGACACATATGCAACAGTTAGGTATCTTTATTTCGAAACGTTTCGCCTACACAGTAGGCTTCTTCAGTCGAGTACAGAAAAGTTGATAGAAGCAGAAGATACTTGAAGACGATGTAATCAGTCCATCACCCTTAAAGTTTTGAGGTGGTCAGTCCCTCAGTCTGGAGAAGAGCATTGTTCCGTTGTCTGAAACAATATGAAGTTGAAGTGACAGGATGGAGCCTTTATATAAAGGCTCCATCCTGTCACTTCAACTTCATATTGTTTCAGACAACGGAACAATGCTCTTCTCCAGACTGAGGGACTGACCACCTCAAAACTTTAAGGGTGATGGACTGATTACATCGTCTTCAAGTATCTTCTGCTTCTATCAACTTTTCTGTACTCGACTGAAGAAGCCTACTGTGTAGGCGAAACGTTTCGAAATAAAGATACCTAACTGTTGCATATGTGTCTTACCTAACAATCTGTCGGCATTTTATACCATTTTAATGTTCAGCAGTAGTAGTAGTAGTAGCAGTATTAGTGGTAGTTAGCAGTAGTAGTCGTAGTCGTAGTAGTAGCAGTAGAAGTAGTGCAGTAGCTAAAATTCAACATATTCAACCAAGATTATGTTGGTATAATTCAGGTCTGTGCATTGTGATAAATTAGACACATGTGCAACACTTGGGTATCTTTAATGAGGAAACGTTTCGCCACACAGTGGCTTCATCAGCCCATACAAAGGAGAATGATAAAGAACAGGAGGAGTTTGAGGTAATCAGTCCCTCAGTCCATCAATCTTGAAAAGAATATGGCATATGTGCGAAGAAGTAGCTTATGTACTGTAAGCAGATGGTGAAGTGCAGCAGTCATAGGTGGTAACACATTTGTTCAATATGGAAATAAATCGTACCCAAGGGTTAGGCAAGTGAAGAATTCCCAAGTATTAAGATCACAAGATGTAGTAGTGTCAGACAGAATTGTAGATGAATGGTTCAGAGAACCGACATGTTGATAAATTAGACACATGTGCAACACTTGGGTATCTTTAATGAGGAAACGTTTCGCCACACAGTGGCTTCATCAGTCCATACAAAGGAGAATCGTGAAGAACAGGAGTTTGAGGGCACGACCTACTTCCACACTGGACAAATGTGTTACCACCTACGACTGCTGCACCTTATTTTCTACCTACAGTATATAAACCACTTCTTCGCACATACGCCGTATTCTTTTCAAGATTGATGGACTCAAGGCTGAGGGACTAATTACCTCAAACTACTCCTGTTCTTCACGATTCTCCTTTGTATGGACTGGTGAAGCCACTGTGTGGCGAAACGTTTCCTCATTAAAGATACCCAAATGTTGCACATGTGTCTAATTTATCAACTTGTCAGTTCTCTGAACCATTCATCTACAATTCTGTGCATTTTGCATCTGAGGAGAAGCTTCAGTGGTTCAGTACAGCGTCTGAAGTAGAGAAGCATCAATTACTTTTGAGATACGTGGCGAGGGAGCAGTTTAATGTTTCTGAAATTTCTGGTGCCGCCGGTCCCTGGCATGATTGGTGCTGGTTGTTTGTCTCTCACAGTGCCTTAAATCTATCAGGGATGGAGGGGAGGAAAAGGATGGAGGAAATTGAGTTCCGTCAGCTCACATGTTTCTTTGATGAGGCCAAACAACCCCTGAGCCGGTTAAGTTAATTGAAGTTATCACCTCCTGGTGATAACTTCCTACAGAAAGGAATTATCTGAATGCGTTTTGATTTTTTTTTTTTGGAGGGGGGGGGGGCTGGAAGGGGGTTGAGATAAAAGAAGACGTGAGAGTTGTTAACTTTGAACTAATAACAGATGCAGTTATAAGTCTGCGTGACTATGTTGAATTTTAAAGGCTGATTTTCTATAAGAAAGGTAGAGACATTAATTGTAATAAAGCCCTTTAGTGGTACAGTTTTTCATCCATGGGTGGGATTTTTCAAATAAATAAAAAAAAAAGTAAAAATCTGAAAATAGGACAACAGTGCCTAACCCTGCACAATAAAGCTAACATAGTATCTGAATTTATTCCAAAAAGCACATGTATAAATGTCATAGTTAGACCTTATGTAAAGATAGTATAATGCATATATTTACTTTGAATATAGTATGTTTGTTTGTATATTTATGTATTACCAGTTATCCAAAAGTATTTTAAGCCAGGGTATTTTAGAGACAGGAACAAACACTGTAAATATCTGTTATATGTTTTGTAATTTATCACATATGCTCTTGTGTTCATTTATTGCTATAATATTATCAGTGGTTATGTTAGGTAGGAGAGTTAATATGTGTCTATGCTCGTCCTTGTTCTATACAAGTGGAGAAAAGAAGTTCCACATATTTGAATGCTCACTGCTTCTCTCACAAGCTGAACTTAACATTAGTTGTTTGTATTCACAACATTCAGACAGTAGCCGAAGTCTCTGGCACAGTCCAGAATTCGTGCAGTTTTGTTTTCATGGTTAATTTTGCTCAAAAGATTTATGAAAAAAAGACAAAAACAGAAGGAGCTTCACTCTTCAAAAGATCCAATGTAATTAGAGAGACTATCAGACACTGTATGGTCATACCATTAAACCGCTTGTTCTGCAGTGAGTAATATTGCCTGCAATTTCTACAACCCTTTTAGACATCATGTAAATTTCTGATACATATACGGTAACAGAAACAATCCAATCTCACTCGTATATCATTTGTAATCACTCAATGGTAATGATTTTACTGAAAAATAAGTAAGTCACTGCCTAATCACTATCAGTCCTCTCACCTGGCTTTTGATGTGGCTTTTGTTAGGTCACTTTCGCCTGAACATCAGGAAAAACGATGTGATAAATAGCAAGATATCTGGCAAAATGTTGTTCATCTACATGAAGCGGATGGCAGTAATGTGCAGCAAGAAGTGGTGTGACAACACTCTCAGCCACATCATTGACTAGAGTTTATGTTTGATTCTCAGCATGGACATCACGAAAAAAAATGAAATCTTCTCATGAATTCTTTATGCATAGTTACTGTCTTGTCATAAATAGGTAAGTCAATGAATTAAACAGAAGATGCATCAATACTAAATCCTCAACAAACTTCATTCCCAGAGAAACCTTGTATTCTAGAGATTTTTAAATGTAGTATCAAAGATGAAAATTTTAGTGCTGAGCTTTAACAATTGCAAAGTCTTCTTGAGGAAAAAGAGCAGGATCGTACCATTTATCCTCCATTCGAATTTGCTGTTTAAACCATATTGTGATGGTTTCCGTGATCTGTGAAAAAGCTGGTATATATCAGTGTGGCTTTGCTTAGTTAATTTTGCAGTGAGTGAAGTAGCTCTTCCTGTCCACGACTGAAGAAAAATATTTGAGGAATAGAAACAGAAAAAATATTATATCTATAAATTCGAAAAGAGCCCAGGCACTGAATATTTCAGGTATCATTGATGCTTTTGCTTCGAACCACATCAGAAACATTATGTGTTTACTGTTTATTATTACAGTAAGAAACACTATAACGGAGGGATTTGGACGTGTTTCTTGTGTGTTGTAGATTCGTATATTTTAAGACATTTTTTGTCCCTATGAATTTTACCGCAACTTTCTTAATAGTGAACCACCCTCTTCTAAGTCTAGAGAGACACTGTTTTCCGCCTCAACTCTTAACTTTCCTTGGGAAGGAATAGCAAGGGTTTTTTAATTCGTTACTTTTGGATAATGATGAGCTTCTCTATTGAACTGGGACAATGTCAACAATTTTATGTGCTCTATAAAGAATATATTTTATCAAAATATTAAGAATACTGTGTTTGTGTATTACCCAAAAGTGATTTGTTCAGCCAAGAATTGGACCAAGGTGAATACCATTATTTTGATGACTTGGTAATAATTTTCTTTCATGTAAATGTTGTTCTTATTCTCTGAGATGGACAGTTCTTTTCACACTCTTATACGAAGTTTGAAAAAAAAAAAAGATCTTTAGCAAACATTGTTATTTTTATTGATTTGTATTACACTTTCTGAGTAAGAAAGCATGTTTTCTGTGCAAACAGCCCACTAGCCGCCCTTCCAACCAAACAGCAATAACTAAGCCCCTCCAACATACAAAATTCAGGAGCAGCTGCTGTATATGAAGTGATCTGCGAAGCTTCAGAGGTTCTCAAGAAGGTTAAAATGGATTGATTACCAGGAGAGAGACACAAGGAACTTAATCTAAAAATGCTTTATCAGATTAGGACAAAACCTTTCGAGAATCTATATAGAGCTTTAGGCTATATAGTCAATAGGCTTTCTGTGTTGCAATGAGATTTAATCACAAGAGAGAGCTAAAGATAAAGACGAGGGTCAGGGACGGTAATAAATATTTTTTTAGAATCGAGTAAGTAAATGGATACTACAGAAAGAGTAGGTAGTGGTAGTGTACACAGTGCTCAGTGGAATGATGAGTAGGTAGGAGCAGGATCTTAGGTACGAACAGGATCTGAAAGTCTATGATAATTAAGAGGCAGTTAATAGGCATTAGTCTGACTCATGCAAACACACCTGGATGATGACAAACAAGACACTTCTGCAACACTTGGGAATCTTTATTCTGAAAATGTTTCTCCAACCAGTGTCTTCTTCAGTCCAATGCAGAGAAACCGGGGAAGACGAGGAGGGTTTTGAGATAATCAGTCCCTCAGCCTGGAGATGTTGAGCATACCCATAAGAAAAAATTAATAAATCCCCTGATACGCACAACTGATCATACACAGTAACACTTAATTACCAGCTTCCTGCAATAAGCCACGCTGATAATCTAATCAATCTGAATTTAAATATTCCACCAAAGAATACTAAGTCATTCCCCTGCTTAGTATTCCCAGGTTCAGAGTTCTATTAATTAAAATTACTGGTCCACTAACTTTTGAACATGGATGCCAGAGTTTCAACGCTTTTACGTGCGAACACAAGTACGGTCTGTCTAATTAAATTAAGGTTGAAAAAAAAAAAGTTTACAAATGCGCAAAATTCTGACATTTCAAAATACATTTCAGACCCCGGCGAAAATGATATAACGTATATACAGATACACATACACACACACACACACACACACACACACACACACACACACACACACACACACACACACACACACACACACACACACACACACACACGTGAAGAGGTATCACAGTGGGCGCCTGTTACGAGCGGGGTCCCACAGAGGTCAGTTCTAGGACCAGTGCTATTTTTGATATATGTGAACGACATGATGGAAGGAATAGACTCTGAAGTGTCCCTGTTCGCAGATGATGTGAAGTTGATGAGAAGAATTAAAGCGGACGAGGATGAGGCAGGACTGCAAAGAGACCTGGACAGGTGGTCCAGCAACTGGCTTCTCGAATTCAATCCAGCCAAATGCAAAGTCATGAAGATTGGGGAGGGGCAAAGAAGACCGCAGACAGAGTATAGGCTAGGTGGACAAAGACTACAGACCTCACTCAGGGAGAAAGACCTTGGGGTGACCATAACACCGAGCACATCACCGGAGGCACACATCAACCAAATAACCGCTGCAGCATAAGGGCGCCTGGCAAACCTGAGAATAGCGTTCCGATACCTTAATAAGGAATCGTTCAAGACACTGTACACTGTGTATGTTAGGCCCATACTGGAGTATACAGCACCAGTCTGGAACCCACACCTGGTCAAGCACGTCAAGAAGTTAGAGAAAGTACAAAGGTTTGCAACAAGGCTAGTCCCAGAGCTCAAGGGAATGTCGTACGAGGAAAGGTTAAGGAAATCGGACTGACGACACTGGAGGACAGAAGGGTCAGGGGAGACATGATAACGACATACAAGATACTGCGGGGAATAGACAAAATTAAAAAAAAGGGGGGCCCCGGGGGGGCCCCTTTTTTTGGGGTTTTTTTTAAAAAAAAAAAAAATTTTTTTTTTTTAAAAAAAAAAAAAAAGGGGGGGCCCCAAAAAAAGGGGCCCCAAATTTTAAAAAATTTTTTGGGGTCAAATTAAAAATTTTTTAAAAAAAAATTTTTTTAAAAAAAAACCTTTAAAAAAAAAATTTTTTTTTAAAAAAAACCCAAAGAAAAAAAATTTTTTGGAAAAAAAAAAAAAAATTTTGGTTTGGTTTAAATAAAAACCCTTTGGTTTTTTTAAAAAAAATTTTTTGGGGAAAAAATTTTAAAAAAATTTTTTTTTTAAAATTTGGGCCCCTTTTTAAAAAAAAAAGGGAAAACCCCCTTTTTTTAAAAGGGGTAAAAAAATTTAAAAAACCCCCCCCAAAAAAAAAGGGAAGGGGTTTAAATTTCCCAAAGGGGGGGGAATTTTTGAAAAAAAAAAAAAAAAAAGGGTTTAAAAAAATTTTTTTTACCCAAAAAAATTTAAAATTTTTTTAAAAAAAAATTTTAAAAAAAAAAAAGGGGGGTTTTTGGAAAGGGTTTTTTGGGGGAAAAAAAAAGGGGGAAAAAAAAAAAAGGGGTTTTTAAAAAGGGGAAAAAAAAAAAAAATTTTTTTTTTTAAAAAATTTTGGGGGGTTTTTCCCCCCAAAAATTTTTCCCCCCCAAAATTTTTTTTTTAAAAAAAAAAAAATTTCCCCCTTAAAAAAAGGGGGGGGTTTTCCCTTTCAAAAATTTTTTAAAAAAGAAAAAAAAAATTTTTAAAAAAAATTTTTTTTAAAAAAAAAAAAAAAAAAAAAGGGGGGGGAAAAAAAAAAATTTTAAAAAAATTTTTTTTTTTTAAAAAAAAATTTTAAAATTTTTTTAATCTTTTTTTTAAAAAAAACCCCCCAAAAAAAGGGGGAAAAAAATTTGAAAAAACCCAAAAATTTTCCCCCAACCTTTTTTTAAAAACCCCCCCCAAAAACCCAAAAAAAAAAAAATTTTTTTTTTTTTGGGGGTTTTTTCCCCAAAAAAAAATTTTCCGTTTAAGGGGAAAAAGGGGGTTTCCCCGAATTTTTTTTTTTCCAAAAAAAAAAAAAAAATTTTTTTTAAAAATTTTTTTAAATTTTTTTTTAAAAAAAATTAAAAAAAAAAAAACCCCCCCGGGGGGAAAAAATTTTTTGGAAAAAAAAAGGGGGGGTTTTTTTGGAAAGGGAAAGGGGGGAAAAAAAAAAAATTTTTAAAAAAAAATTTTAAAGTGGGGGGTTTTTTTTTAAAAAACCCTTTTTTTTTAAAAAAAAATTTTTTGGGGGAAAAAAAAAAAAATTTTTTGGTTTTTTAAAAAAAATTTTTTAAAAAAAAATTTTAAAAAAAAAAAAATTTTTGGGGGGGGAAAAAAATTTTTTTAAAAACCCTTTTTAAATTTGGGAAAAAAAAAAAATATAAAAAATAAAATTTTAATTTTTTAAAAAAAAAAAATTTTTTGGAAAAAAATTTTTTTTTAAAAAAAAAAACTTTCCAAAAAAAAAACCCCTTTTTTAAAAAACCCAAAAAAAAGAAAAATTTTTTCCCCCCCCCTTTTTTTTCCCTTTGCCCCTTTTTGGGTTTTTTTTAATTTTTAAAAAAATTTTTGGGGGGGGGGGGTTTTTAAAAAAATTTTTATAAAAACCTTTTTTGGGGTTGGGGTTTTTTTTTTTTTAAAAAAAGGGGGGGGGGGTTTTTTTTAAAAAAAAAAAATTTAAAAAGGGGAAAAAGGTTTTTTTAAACCGGGGGTTTTTTTTGGGGGGTTTTTTTTTTTTTCCCCCGGGGGGGGTTTTTTTTTTTTTTTTGGGAAAGTAAAAACCCCCCAAATTTTTTAAAAAGGGGGGTTTTTTTTTTAAAAAACCCCCCCAAAAAAAAAAAAAACCCCCCCCAAAAACCCCCCCCAAAAAAACCCCCCCCCAAAAATTTAAATTTTTAAAAAAAATTTTTTTTTTAAAAAAAATTTTTTTTTTTTAAAAATTTTTTTTTTTTAAATTTTTTTTTTAAAAAACCCAAAAAAAAACCCCAAAAAAAAAAATTTAAATTAAAAAATTTTTAAAATTTTTTTAACCCTTTTCCTTAAAAAAAAAAAAAAAGGGGGGTTTAAAAAAATTTCCCCAAACCCAAAAAAAAAACCCCCCAAAAAAAAACCCCCAAAAAAAAAAATTTTTTTTTTTTTTTTTTTTTTTTTTTTTAAATTTTTTTAAAAAAAATTTTTAAAATAAAAAAAAAAAATTTTTTTTTTTTAAAAATTTTTTTTAAAAAACAAAATTCAATTTTATTCCTGTCGACCATGGACTTTCTTAAAACAACTTTCTAACTTTTTGAAATCAATTGGAGGGGTTTAAAAACTCTCACTGAATAAAAGAGCAATTTGGGGTCTTTTCCAGGTTTTAATGCATATTTTGTTGTTTTTAAAAATTATTTTAAAATTTTTTAAAACCCGTTTTAAGTAATTAAAATTTTTCGCAAATTTTCAAAAGGGAAACCTTTTAGAACCCCATCCATCAGCTTTTTTGGGGGGAAAATTTTTTATAAAAAGTTTTTTTTTGTATCAAGATTTTTTAAAAACCCAAATTTGGGTATTAAAAGTCCCTTAAAAAGAGAAAGGGATATCAACCAAGTTTTTATGGAAAGGGGGAACCCAAAATTTTTTTTGTTGAATAAGGTTATTGTCCCTTTTTGAAATTTTAAACAGTTTTCTTCCCAAATTTTAAAAAGATTTTTTTTAATTAAAAATTTTTTGGATATTTTAGATCATTTCTTTTTTTCATAAATTTTTGGGGATTTCTTCATCTATGAATTCGGACTAGAAATACGCAAAAAATTTCAAAAACATTTATTAGAATCCGACAGTTTAAATCTATCATGTGTGAAAATAGCGTATTCTTGGGAAAAGTTTTTTGTTTACTTTCCGAAAATTTTTAATTTTTTAAAAACGTTTTTAACCCCTTTAAAAATTAAAAAATCTAGGGAAAGGGATTGAGTTTTTTTTCTTCGAACTCAACAATAGAAAATTTAAAAAAATTTGGGTAAATAATTTTTTTTAACGAGGAAAATGGCTTATATTTATTTTTTGGGGTTGAAAAAATATTATCCCAAAATATTGTACCACTTAGCCTATTAGGAAAGGATTTAAAATTAAGCAATCTTGGGTTAAAAAAAATTTTTTGTAAAAAATTACTAAGGGAAAAGGGGGGAGAGAGGGTTTCCTGTTGCCCCAAAAAAAACGGCTTTAGTGTTTAAAAATCGTCATTAAACCAAATTTTGCATCAACAATACAAAGTTAATACGAAAAGTAACAATGGCAATGGTAAATCGGAATTAACCAAATTCTTCAGTAAGAAACTTAATAAAAAATCAACTGGGAAAATTTTGTAAACCAAAGGGAATTTAAAATCATTTTCAGTGTTAAAATGGGGGGGGGTTTTCCCCAGTTCCCCGGGCCCTTTCCCCAAAGGGGTTTTTGGAATAAAAACTCTTCGTACCCCTTCCGATCGTTAAGCTACAAATGCCCAAAGTCGTAGTGTGTTTGGGTGGGGGCTCTTGCACCTAAACAAAGGTACATCCCCCAAATATTTTTGGGCCCAGCTGGGGGGTTGAGACTTTGGTGGGGGGTTTTAAAAATTTTTTTTCCTTTGGGTTTTTGGGGTACGCAGGAATAGACGTATGTGGCACGGGAATTTTTCCCAGGATTGCGCAGCCCATGAAAACATTTTTTTCCTCGCTGCGCAAGGGAAAAGCTTGTTTTTGAAAACCATAACCCTCTAAAGGGGGGTCCTGTCTGTGCGTTAGGTAGATGCTTGTGTTAGTTACTGTTTTGGGTTGTATCCTGGGGAAAAAAAGTGGGAGGGGAAAAAAGTTTGGGTAGTTCCCTATAAAGGACCAAAATTTTTAAAAGGCGACAGGGTCCCACATCAGAGACTATTGAGGAAATTAAAGCACATGGAATAGGAGGAGAAATTTTTTTCCTGGATAGAGGCATGGTTGACAAATAGGCAGCAGAGAGTTTGCATAAATGGGGAGAAATCAGAGTGGGGAAGTGTCACGAGCGGTGTTCCACAGGGGTCAGTGTTGGGCCCCCTGCTGTTCACAATCTACATAAACGACATAGATGAGGGCATAAAGAGCGACATCGGCAAGTTTGCCGATGACACCAAAATAGGCCGTCGAATTCATTCTGACGAGGACATTCGAGCACTCCAGGAAGATTTGAATAGACTGATGCAGTGGTCGGAGAAGTGGCAGATGCAGTTTAATATAGACAAATGCAAAGTTCTAAATGTTGGACAGGACAATAATCATGCCACATATAAACTAAATAATGTAGATCTTAATATTACGGATTGCGAAAAAGATTTAGGAGTTCTGGTTAGCAGTAATCTGAAACCAAGACAACAGTGCATAAGTGTTCGCAATAAAGCTAATAGAATCCTTGGCTTCATATCAAGAAGCATAAATAATAGGAGTCCTCAGGTTGTTCTTCAACTCTATACATCCTTGGTTAGGCCTCATTTAGATTATGCTGCACAGTTTTGGTCACCTTATTACAGAATGGATATAAATTCTCTGGAAAATGTACAAAGGAGGATGACAAAGTTGATCCCATGTATCAGAAACCTTCCCTATGAGGATAGACTAAGGGCCCTGAATCTGCACTCTCTAGAAAGACGTAGAATTAGGGGGGATATGATTGAGGTGTATAAATGGAAGACAGGAATAAATAAAGGGGATGTAAATAGTGTGCTGAAAATATCTAGCCTAGACAGGACTCGCAGCAATGGTTTTTAAGTTGGAAAAATTCAGATTCAGGAAGGATATAGGAAAGTACTGGTTTGGTAATAGAGTTGTGGATGAGTGGAACAAACTCCCAAGTACCGTTATAGAGGCCAGAACGTTGTGTAGCTTTAAAAATAGGTTGGATAAATACATGAGTGGATGTGGGTGGGTGTGAGTTAGACCTGATAGCTTGTGCTACCAGGTCGGTTGCCGTGTTCCTCCCTTAAGTCAATGTGACCTGACCTGACTAGGTTGGGTGCATTGGCTTAAGCCGGTAGGAGACTTGGACCTGCCTCGCATGGGCCAGTAGGCCTTCTGCAGTGTTCCTTCGTTCTTATGTTCTTATGTTCTTATGTGATATCACAATATACAAGAAACCACTGTGATAGAATAGCGAAATTCTAAGCGCTTTCTTGACTTCTCACAGTATCAAGGAACTACAGGAAGGCATATAAGGGAAAGATTACACCTCACAGTCGCGTCACAACTCCCGACTCCGTGAAATACAACCGGTACTCTACCCAAGCATTAATATTTTTTACTTGTTTAATGTATTATTAAATTTTTCCCAAATTTTATTAATTATAAATGAATCCAATTTATATAAACAAAAAGAAATATTCATATTATTTTCAAAATTGCTTTTTATGAAACAAGATTCAGTTATATTCCTGTCGACCATGGACTTGCTTAATACAACTTTCTCAACTTTTTGAAAATCAATTGGATGGTTAAAATCTCTCACGTGAATAAATAGAGCATTGGAGTCTTGTCCAGTTCTAATGCTATATTTATGTTGTTTTAATCTTAGTTCAAGACTTTTACCAGTTTAACCGTAATAAACTTTATCGCAAATTTTACAAGGAATCTTATAGACACATCCATCAGCATTTTGGGGAAAATTCTTTATCAAAAGTTTTTTTACTGTATCAAGATTTTTAAATACAACTTTGATATTAAAAGTCTTAAGAAGAGAAGGCATATCAACCAAGTTTTCATGGTAAGGGAGAACCAACATATTTTTAGTTGAATAAGGTATTGTCCCTTTTTGAATTGTAAACAGTATTTCTAGCAATTTTAAAAGATTTATCAATTAAATTTCTTGGATATTTTAGATCATTAGCTATTTCATAAATTTTTGAGATTTCTTCATCTATGAATTCTGGACTAGAAATACGCAAAGCTCTCAAAAACATTGATTAGAATACCGACAGTTTAACTCTATCATGATGTGAAGAATAGCAGTATTCATGGGAACAGTTATTTGTTGACTTTCCGTAAATTTAAATTTTAAAATCGTTGTTACCCTTAATAATTAAAACATCTAGGAAAGGCAATGAGTTATTTTCTTCGAACTCAACAATAGAATTTATAGATTTGGCTAAAGTATTTAATTTAACGAGGAAATGGCTTATATCTATATTTTTTGGCATATGACAAGATATTATCAACATATCTGTACCACTTAGCTCTATTAGGAGGTATTATATTAAGCAATCTTGTATCAAAAAAATTCATGTATAAATTACTAAGAAAAGGTGAGAGAGGATTTCCTGTTGCCATACCAAACGTCTGAGTGTAAAACTCGTCATTAAACACAAATTTTGCATCAACAATACAAAGTTTAATACGATAGTAGCAACTGGCAATGGTAAATCGTAATTAACAAGTTCTTCAGATAAGAAACTTAATAAACCATCAACTGGAACTTTTGTAAACAAGGAAGTGACATCATTTTCAGTGTTAAACTGGGTTGAGTTCTAGTTCCCGGCCCTTTTAAGGGTTTTGAACTACAGCTCTTCGTACTCTTCCGATCGTTAAGCTACAGATGCCAGACGTCGTGAGTGTGTTTGGATGAAGCTCTTGCACCTCATCAAAGTGTACATCTCCAAATATTGGACTAGCTGGGTGGGTTGAGACTTTGGTGGTTCAACTATTATTCCTTTGCGTTTATTGGAGTACGCAGGACTAGACGTATGTGGCACGGGAATGTCCTAGGATTGCGCAGCGATGAAAACATTTGTTTTCCTCGCTGCGCAAGACTGCTTCGTTATGAGAGCCATAACCCTCTAAAGGCGGTCCTGTCTGCTGCGTTAGGTAGATGCTTGTGTTAGTTACTGTTGTGGGTTGTATCCTGGAGAAAGAAAGTGGGAGGAAGAAAGTGGATAGTATCCATATATAGGACCAAGATTTTAAAAGAGCGAAAGTCACATCAAACTTTGAAATATAAGCAACTAAAAAAAGTGTTTATGATCATGAAAAATAAAATTCACCTATTATAAACTCGATTTTCAGAAAACGTGTAATAGAGTTTGGAAATTATAACTTTCTTTGATTAGTTCGGATGTTTAGGAACTGACGTTATACTTGGATTGAGTATTTCCCAGTATCTTCCTGCTGGGTATCTATGATGACAACTTCGCAAGAAATACACTATAAGCATCTACTTTTTCTCCTCTTGACTTTTCCCTCACTTGAGTCTCGTTTTTTTTTCCGCGGGCTAAGACCAAATTGATTTTCCCCGGTCTTTTTCGGGAAACATGACTTTTGGTAAAAAACGTTTTTTTCCCCCCCCAGCGGGGGAAACAGATTTTTCTCCATGAGCGCAGAACACCATAATGACCCGTGCATCAAAATTTCGACGAAAACCCAATCAAAATATTAGCCCCCTTTAAATATTATTTACCCTATATTTTCCAGAGAGGTTTCCAATTCAGTTATTAATTCTCGGGGGAATGCGTTTTTGCATATGAATTTGCTAACCCAGGTGCCGGGGGTTGAGCATCTATAAACAAGCAGCAGGCGACCTGGCGACAAGAAGTAAAAAAATAGGGAAAAAATTTTTGCAGGATGGGGCGGGATATGGGATTTCCAAGAGGTTTAAAATATAACCTTTCTTTATTCATTTAATAAATTTTATCATTATTTATATTTGATTGAATTTTGGTTTTTTTGTTTTTGCATATCTACACACACACACACATAAATACATGCTATAATAATATATAATATATATATATATATATATATATATAATATATATATAAATATATATATATATTAAAAATTATATATATATATATATTATATATATATAACTTATATTATATAAAATTTTAAAATAAAATTATATATATAATATATATATATATATTTATAAATATAAATTTTATGTGAACATTTATTAAAAAGGGCCTCTGCAGTGTTCCTCCTTTCTTATGTTCTTATGTTCTTATAAACAGAATACATTTACAGAAAAAAATGAACATGAACACAATGGCACAATGTATCAAAGATCATGAATTTCCTCCAGCTCCTCCGAGGCTGGACGCGAGCCAAGTATGCAGTAAGCATTTCCCCTCTGGATGGCTACGCTGAGGCGCTGGAACACGAAAGTGGCTGCCGTTGGGTCCCTGGTGGTGTCGATGAGTCTGGAACCCAGTTCTTTAAGGAAACGTGTGGCATTTTTTCCCCATGGTCCCAAGGCCTCTGATCTCACTGGGACAAATTGATACTGTTGGCTTATGTCCCTGTACTTGCTGATCTTGTACTCTTCCCTGTGGTCAGCTCCTCCCTTTTCGCCCCACACTGTGATGGATATGGGTTTGGTCAGCCAGTGTGGCCCACACAGGTATAGTCCCATGCTAAGAGCTTGCCATTCTTCCAAGAATAGATGGTGATCCCGTCGGGGCGGTTTGCTGTGATGTTGGTATTGTTGGCTGCTAGTGAGTGATCGGGGCTCCCTCTCGGCTGGGCATCCAGCTGTAGCAAAGGTTCTTGATGATGTCGTTAAACCCTTTTTATTTTCTCCCCGCCCCTCTTCTGTGTAGGTCTTTCTCCTCCTCTCTCTGGAGTTGCTTCCGGTGCTCACTGACTTTTCGAAAACTGAAACCTCAAAATGGATTGAAATATAGTGGCTAGCATATAGCGGGTCAGTACACGAGAAATGTAGTTTGGTTATAGAGAATTAATATCTCTGTCTGTCTCTCTGTCTCTCTCTCTCTCGCTCTCTTTGACTGGCCATCACATACATTTCAACTTAATTTTTTGAGTAAAAGAATATTTACATCGCAATGCGAGTAGAGGAAAAAAAAGTCGCAATACCGTGACTGAAAGAATTCACTTATAAACTTGCACTTAACAGAGGCAACTTGCACCAAAGAAAGGAAACTTACACTTAAGAGAGGAATCTTGCACTTGAGAGATTAAACTTATGCTTAAGAGAGGAAACATAACTAAGACGACACATCCTGGACTATTTTGAAGTCACATTATTCACTTTATTGTTAGTGTTGTACCTAGGTAGGGAATGTTTCCTCCCTAAGTCGCTTGATTTCATCACCGGCCTTTCTAGGTTCTGCCTCGCTAGAAGTAAGAGTTGTAACTGCAGTGTTGTGCGTGTTGGCATCAGTAGCAGCAGCTGCTGAAGCAACACAAGAGACGAGAAGTAAAGGCTGTAAAAGAATTATTAACTCTATGGTCAGTGTCCTACTTTCCTGGAGTATACCTAGAGAGGGTTTCGGGGGGTCAGCGCCCCCGGGGCTCTGTCTGAGATCAGGCCTCGTGGTGGATCAGGGTCTGATCAATTAGGCTGTTACTGTTGGATGCACGCAAGCCGACGTTACGAACCAGACCCCGCGGGTCAGGTTACGGACTTCAGGTGCCTGTCCAGCGCCTTCTTGAAGACAGCCAGGGGCTGTCTTCCAGACACTTATTGTGTTGTCTCTCGGTGTACTCGTGGCGCCTCTGCTTTTCATTGGTGGGATGATGCATCGTCTGCCGAGTCTTTTGCTTTCATAGGGAGTGTTTTTTCGTGTGCAAGTTTGGTACAAATCCCTCTAGGATTTTCCAAGTGAATATTAAGGAATCGTTTCAGGGCCCTTTTATACCGTGTACTTTGGGCCTATATTAGAGTATGCAAGCACCAGTTGGAACCCACACATACCCAAGCACGTAAGGAAACTAGAGAAAGTGCTAAGGTTTGCAACTAGACTAGTCCTAGATATAAGGGGTATGTCCAAACGAGGAGAGGTTAAGGGAAATCGACCTAAACAACACTGGAGGACAGGAAAGATAGGGGATATGATGATGACATATAAAATACTGAGAGGAATCGACAAGAAGGACAGAGACCAGAATGTTCCAGAGATGGGACACAGCAACAGGGGGTACAGTTGGAAGCTGAAGACTCAGATGAATCACGG
Source organism: Cherax quadricarinatus (assembly GCF_026875155.1). Classification (NCBI taxonomy): domain Eukaryota; kingdom Metazoa; phylum Arthropoda; class Malacostraca; order Decapoda; family Parastacidae; genus Cherax; species Cherax quadricarinatus. Next base: position 27,846,816 of record NC_069401.1, on the reverse strand, counting down.
GGATGTTAGGAAGTTTTTTCTTGAGTCACAGAGTTGTCGGAAGCGGAATAATCTGAGAAGTGATGTAGTGGAGACAGGATCCATACATAGCTTTAAGAAGAGTTAATGATAAAGCTCATGGGGCAGGCACGAGGACCTAATAGTGACCATAAAGAGGCGGGGCCAGGAGCTGTGACTCGACCCCTGCAACCCCAACTAGGTGAGTACAAGTAGGTGAGTACAACACACACACCACACACACGCACACACACACACACACGCACACACACACCACACACACACACACACACACACACACACACAAACACACACACACACATACACACACACACATAAACACACACACACACACACACACACAGGGGACACAGCAACAAGGGGACACAGTTGGAAGTTGAAGACACAGATGAATCACAGGGATGTTAGGAAGTATTTCTTCAGCCACAGAGTAGTCAGGAAGTGGAATAGTTTGGGAAGCGATGTAGTGGAGAAAGGATCCATACATAGCTTTAAGCAGAGGTATGATAAAGCTCACGGTTCAAGGAGAGTGACCTAGTAGCGACTAGTGAAGAGGCGGGGCCAGGAGCTTGGACTCGACCCCTGCAATCTCAACTAGGTGAGTACACACACACACACAAACACACAAACACACACACACTGATGATGTGAAGTTAATGAAGAGAATTAAATCGGATGAGAATCAGACAGGACTACAAAGAGACCTGGACAGGTTGCGAGCCTGGTCCGGCAACTGGCTCCTCGAATTTAGCCCCGTCAAATGCAAAGTCATGAAGATCGAGGGAGGGCAAAGAAGACCGCATACAGAGTATAGGCTAGGTGACCAAAGACTGCAAATCTCACTCAAGGAGAAGGATCTTGGTGTGAGTATAACACTGAGCACATCTCCTGAGGTGCATATCAATTAGATAACTGCTGCAGCATATGGACGCCTGGCAAACCTAAGAATAGCGTTCCGATACCTTAGTACACCGTGTACGTCAGTCCCATATTGGAGTATGCAGCACCAGGTTTGTGACAAGGTTAGTTCCAGAGCTAAGGGGAATGTCCTACGACATGCTAAAATATCGAGGGGCTCGATTTCGATTCCCGGCCAGTCGCAGCAATGTTACATATATATTATATATATATATATATATATATATATATATATATATATATATATATATATATATATATATATATATATATATATATATATTCTTTCTTTCAACACACCAGCCGTATCCCACCGAGGTGGGGTGGCCCAAAAGGAAAAACAAAAGTTTCTCCTTTCATATTTAGTAATATATACAGGAGAAGGGGTTACTAGCCCCTTGCTCCTGGCATTTTAGTCGCCTCTTACAACACGCATAGCTTACGGAGGAAGAATTCTGTTCCACTTCCCCATGGAGATAAGAGGAAATAAACAAGAACAAGAGCTAGTAAGAAAATAGAAGAAAACCCAGAGGGGTGTGTATACATATGCTTGTACATGTATGTGTAGTGTGACCTAAGTGTAAGCAGAAGTAGCAAGACGTACCTGAAACCTTGCATGTTTATGAGACAGAAAAAACACCAGCAATCCTACCATCGTGTAAAACAATTACAGGCTTACGTTTTACACTCACTTGGCAGGACGGTAGTACCTCCCTGGGCGGTTGCTGTCTACCAACCTACTACCTAGGTAATATATATATATATATATATATATATATATATATATATATATATATATATATATATATATATATATATATATATATATATATATATATATATATTTGTAAACTTTTATAAAATGCATTTAGTTGGATTAAATTGCGCTTGTTATAATAAGGCTCTTTTGGTACAAAATATATATATATATATATATATATATATATATATATATATATATATATTTATATATATATGTCGTGCTGAATAGGTAAAACTGGTCAATTAGCAGGAACTCATTTATAATTAAGTCTTTTCTAAAATTGTCTCTTATATTTTTAAAGACATTTTTCATTTATGTAATATAAAATTAATGATTTTGTACCAAAAGAACCTTAGGAAACTTACCTAACCTTATTATAACAAGCGCAGTTTAATTTAGCGTTGCTATTTAAGACAAAATCGCAAGTTATACGTATTCGCAAGTTATACGTACAGCAACGCTCTGCTTGCCGAATAAGTCAAGTGGAAATTTGTGCATGCAATAATTTCGCAAAAATCATTCTGAATGTAACGAAAAAAAAATATATTTAACTGTGTTTGTTTATTATTAAATTTTTGTAAACTTTTATAAAATGCATTTTGTTGGATTAAATTGCGCTTGTTATAATAAGGTTCTTTTGGTACAAAATTATTAATTTTTACATTAATATAAATGAAAAAAATATATCTTTAAACATATAAGAGAAAATTTTTAAAAGGACTTAATTTTAAATGTGTCCCAGCTAATTGGCCAATTTTAGCTACTCAGCATTACATATACATATGTAACATATTATTATTATTATTATAATCAAGGGGGAAGCGCTAAACCTGGAGGATTATACAGCGCCTGTGGGGGGGGATGTGGAAGGCATTCAGGCTTAATTCGGGGAACTGGAGCACAGATCCAATTCCCTAAATCAAGAGCCCCTCACCAACATCAAGGAACCTTCCTTGAGGGGACATATGTAACATAACTGCGACTGCCCGGGAATTGAGCTCCTCGATATTTTAGCAGATCTCCTGGTAAGTCCGCTAAAATTCCGTGACCCCTTAGTCCACTCGGCCATCAATGCTTCAAACATCAGGTACCAAGTACCGCTAGACATGTCATCCCTGATGTGAGCACATACGTGACCATGGAAGCTACGGGACTAATTTTATTCTACTCCCGTTTGGAATACCATTCTTCACGAGCAGTACACATAATTATGCATCCACGAATTCGTGGTTTTAAGCAATTAACAATACTGCGACTGGCCGGGAAGGAAGCTCGCCAAAATTTCGAGACGCCTTAGTACAGTCGCAGTATTATTTGCTTAAACCCACTCGTTCGTGGATGCATTAATATTGTGAAGATTGGTATTCCAAACGGGAGGAGAATACTAACATTTTATCGTACCTTTATTACCCCTACCTCCTCCCTGTTCCCTTTCCCACAGCTCCTCATCTTGACTTACCCTGTCATGACCCATGACTCCTCCCGCACATCTTGACTTACCCTGTCATGACCCATGACTCCTCCCGCACATCTTGACATACCCTGTCATGACCCATGACTCCTCCCGCACATCTTGACTTACCCTGTCATGACCCATGACTCCTCCCGCACATCTTGACATACCCTGTCATGACCCATGACTCCTCCCGCACATCTTGACTTACCCTGTCATGACCCATGACTCCTCCCGTACATCTTGACATACCCTGTCATGACCCATGACTCCTCCCGCACATCTTGACTTACCCTATCATGACCCATGACTCCTCCCGTACATCTTGACATACCCTGTAATGACCCATGACTCCTCCCGCACATCTTGACATACCCTGTCATGACCCATGACTCCTCCCGCACATCTTGACATACCCTGTCATGACCCATGACTCCTCCCGCACATCTTGACTTACCCTGTCATGACCCATGACTCCTCCCGTACATCTTGACATACCCTGTCATGACCCATGACTCCTCCCGCACATCTTGACTTACCCTGTCATGACCATGACTCCTCCCGTACATCTTGACATACCCTGTCATGACCCATGACTCCTCCCGCACATCTTGACTTACCCTGTCATGACCCATGACTCCTCCCGTACATCTTGACATACCCTGTCATGACCCATGACTCCTCCCGCACATGTTGACATTTGCTGCCTCCTCCTCCCTGCTCTAGCCTTCTTGACTTCCAAATTAAACAAACTATAAGACTCTGCATGACAGGTTATATATACTTTGATTTCTCTTGTGTTTAGGAAATTTTTAATGTTAATCCTAGTGTAAGTTTTAAAAAAATGTAGAGTTTAATCCTTTTCCTCAGATAACATTCTGTTGTTCAGAACTTAAAAAAAAAAGTGGCAAATAACCCCCACCTTAAATCAACGGGAATGTTTTATTGATGTTCGTAATAGAAACAGCATTGTAAATATTGTAAAGAGTACACAAACACTGGATATAATGTTTTTCAAACCCTAATAAATATCCACATCGAGAGATATTTTTTCATAAATATCAAAAGAATGTAATGAGTAGTTTAGTGGTCTTGTAACGAGTCTGTGGAACAAAATATTAAACTACGTAGTTGTTGCAGTAACACCGACAGTCGCTAGTGTAGCAGCGATCACATAACAGGTGTCAGATCACTGGCTCATTGGCTTTCAATTATTGGCATTTAGCTCACCATCAATAGTTGGTAAAATATTAATAACAAAAGTTTTAAATTTACTTCATGTACTGATTTACAACAAGAGCTGGATTTAGACATTAGGTGGACCGGGACATTTTAGGTTAAGGGGCCCTCAACATGGATGTTAAACTGAATCACATATAAGAAATGAACTAAAATGAAAGATAAACAGCAGTTTTTGAAAAAAAAAATATGTTAGGTTTCGAAGAAGACATCTGATTTTATTTTTCTCAATTTTATTGACTTCAAGAATAACTATAATTTTCAGTTAGTAATATTCTATCGTATTCTAGGTGATTTGCCGGTATGGATCCCGGCCCGGGTCTCTACTGTGTAATATATTCCATCTACACAATATTAAAAATACCGATGGGTATTTATTTATATCTTCGGTGTCACGCTTTCGGTATCTATATATATATCTATCTATATATATATATATATATATATATATATATATATATATATATATATATATATATATATATATATATATATATATATATATATTATATATATTTTATTATTTTTTATTATCACACTGGCCGATTCCCACCAAGGCAGGGTGGCCCGAAAAAGAAAAACTTTCACCATCATTCACTCCATCACTGTCTTGCCAGAAGGGTGCTTTACACTACAGTTTTTAAACTGCAACATTAACACCCCTCCTTCAGAGTGCAGGCACTGTACTTCCCATCTCCAGGACTCAAGTCCGGCCTGCCGGTTTCCCTGAATCCCTTCATAAATGTTACTTTGCTCACACTCCAACAGCACGTCAAGTATATATATATATATATATATATATATATATATATATATATATATATATATATAATATATATATATATATATATATGCAAGGAATTCGCGAGAGCATGCGAAATAATACACAAACACTGATCTCTGGCTGAAGGAGACTCGAACCTACGAACCTTAGGACAAGGTACGCAGTGCTTTACCAATCTACCCACACTGGACCAATACCTTGGCGTGTAGCATGAGCTACACGTTTGATCCAAGGCAGCCAGCTTTCAGGGAGAAGGCTTACAGCTTTTCATCCATCCCCTGCATGCATCAGCCTTACTAGAGATTTGAACAATGCAAGGAATTCGCGAGAGCATGCGAAATATACACAAACACTGATCTCTGGCTGAAGGAGACTCGAACCTACGAACCTTAGGACAAGGTACGCAGTGCTTTACCAATCTACCCACACTGGACCAATACCTTGGCGTGTAGCATGAGCTACACGTTTGATCCAAGGCAGCCAGCTTTCAGGGAGAAGGCTTACAGCTTTTCATCTCATCCCCTGCATGCATCAGCCTTACTAGAGATTTGAACAATGCAAGGAATTCGCGAGAGCATGCGAAATATACACAAACACTGATCTCTGGCTGAAGGAGACTCGAACCTACGAACCTTAGGACAAGGTACGCAGTGCTTTACCAATCTACCCACACTGGACCAATACCTTGGCGTGTAGCATGAGCTACACGTTTGATCCAAGGCAGCCAGCTTTCAGGGAGAAGGCTTACAGCTTTTCATCTCATCCCCTGCATGCATCAGCCTTACTAGAGATTTGAACAATGCAAGGAATTCGCCAGAGATCAGTGTTTGTGTATATTTCGCATGCTCTCGCGAATTCCTTGCATTGTTCAAATCTCTAGTAAGGCTGATGCATGCAGGGGATGAGATGAAAAGCTGTAAGCCTTCTCCCTGAAAGCTGGCTGCCTTGGATCAAACGTGTAGCTCATGCTACACGCCAAGGTATTGGTCCAGTGTGGGTAGATTGGTAAAGCACTGCGTACCTTGTCCTAAGGTTCGTAGGTTCGAGTCTCCTTCAGCCAGAGATCAGTGTTTGTGTATATTTCGCATGCTCTCGCGAATTCCTTGCATTGTTCAAATCTCTAGTAAGGCTGATGCATGCAGGGGATGAGATGAAAAGCTGTAAGCCTTCTCCCTGAAAGCTGGCTGCCTTGGATCAAACGTGTAGCTCATGCTACACGCCAAGGTATTGGTCCAGTGTGGGTAGATTGGTAAAGCACTGCGTACCTTGTCCTAAGGTTCGTAGGTTCGAGTCTCCTTCAGCCAGAGATCAGTGTTTGTGTATATTTCGCATGCTCTCGCGAATTCCTTGCATTGTTCAAATCTCTAGTAAGGCTGATGCATGCAGGGGATGAGATGAAAAGCTGTAAGCCTTCTCCCTGAAAGCTGGCTGCCTTGGATCAAACGTGTAGCTCATGCTACACGCCAAGGTATTGGTCCAGTGTGGGTAGATTGGTAAAGCACTGCGTACCTTGTCCTAAGGTTCGTAGGTTCGAGTCTCCTTCAGCCAGAGATCAGTGTTTATATAATATATATATATATATATATATATATATATATATATATATATATATATATATATATATATAATTTGTTAATGGACCGACCGACCGACTAGACATTTAAGTTAAAATAGTGTAATTTATGAAATAAAGAAATTAAAACCGTCTAAGATCAAGAAAGAAATTGATTCAATCTTTTTGTAAAAATTAAGCCTATTAGGAGAGGGCAGTTTATAACAGCCAAGAAAGACTTCTTCACCTGTTGTTTACTTTTTAGTTAATTTACTTTTGATCTTAAAGAACACTTCAAACATTAGTTATCTTATAATGGTGCACCTCCAGGACACTTTACTAACATCATACAACACCATCATAATTATAATATCTACGTTATGTTTATTCATATCTTTGGCGTAGAAGTTCTAGGAAAAGAATATATTATTATTATTATTATTATTAAAATCAGGGGGAAGCGCTAAACCCGGAGGATTATACAGCGCCTGGGGGGGGGGATGTGGAAGGCATTCAGGCTTAATTCGGGGAACTGGAGCACAGATCCAATTCTCTAAATCAAGAGCCCCTCACCAACATCAAGGAACCTTCCTCGAGGGGAGAAAAAAAAAAGAGAGAGAAATAGTGGTATTCCATTTACAGGGATAAAAATGTATATCAAAGGAGATACAACAATATCAAAAGAGAAATTTTATTCCGATGAAAAGAAAATTGCATAATAATAATTTCAGAGAGAATGTATAAAATATAACAAGAATAAAAAGTATATGTTGCCTGGCTAAGATAACACAAGTATATGTTGCCTGGCTAAGATAACACAAGTATATGTTGCCTGGCTAAGATAACACAAGTATATGTTGCCTGGCTAAGATAACACAGGTATATGTTGCCTGGCTAAGATAACACAAGTATATGTTGCCTGGCTAAGATAGCACAAGTATATGTTGCCTGGCTAAGATAACACAAGTATATGTTGCCTGGCTAAGATAACACAAGTATATGTTGCCTGGCTAAGATAACACAAGTATATGTTGCCTGGCTAAAATAACACAAGTATATGTTGCCTGGCTAAGATAACGCAAGTATATGTTGCCTGGCTAAGATAACACAAGTATATGTTACTGGCTAAGATAACACAAGTTATGTTGCCTGGCTAAGATAACACAAGTATATGTTGCCTGGCTAAGATAACACAAGTATATGTTGCCTGGCTAAGATAACACAAGTATATGTTGCCTGGCTAAGATAACACAAGTATATGTTGCCTGGCTAAGATAACACAAGTATGTGTTGCCTGGCTAAGATAACACAAGTATATGTTGCCTGGCTAAGATAACACAAGTATATGTTGCCTGGCTAAGATAACACAGGTATATGTTGCCTGGCTAAGATAACACAAGTATATGTTGTCTGGCTAAGATAACACAGGTATATGTTGCCTGGCTAAGATAACACAAGTATATGTTGCCTGGCTAAGATAACACAAGTATATGTTGTCTGGCTAAGATAACACAAGTATATGTTGCCTGGCTAAGATAACACAAGTATATGTTGCCTGGCTAAGATAACACAAGTATATGTTGCCTGGCTAAGATAACACAAGTATATGTTGCCTGGCTAAGATAACACAGGTATATGTTGCCTGGCTAAGATAACACAAGTATATTTTTGCCTGGCTAAGATAGCACAAGTATATGTTGCCTGGCTAAGATAACACAAGTATATGTTGCCTGGCTAAGATAACACAAGTATATGTTGCCTGGCTAAGATAACACAAGTATATGTTGCCTGGCTAAAATAACACAAGTATATGTTGCCTGGCTAAGATAACGCAAGTATATGTTGCCTGGCTAAGATAACACAAGTATATGTTACTCTGCTAAGATAACACAAGTATATGTTGCCTGGCTAAGATAACACAAGTATATGTTGCCTGGCTAAGATAACACAAGTATATGTTGCCTGGCTAAGATAACACAAGTATATGTTGCCTGGCTAAGATAACACAAGTATATGTTGCCTGGCTAAGATAACACAAGTATGTGTTGCCTGGCTAAGATAACACAAGTATATGTTGCCTGGCTAAGATAACACAAGTATATGTTGCCTGGTTAAGATAACACAAGTATATATTGCCTGGCTAAGATAAAACAAGTATATGTTGCCTGGCTAAGATAACACAAGTATATGTTGCCTGGCTAAGATAACAAAAGTATATGTTGCCTGGCTAAGATAACACAAGTATATGTTGCCTGGCTAAGATAACACAAGTATATGTTGCCTGGCTAAGATAACACAAGTATATGTTGCCTGTCTAAGATAACACAAGTATATGTTGCCTGGCTAAGATAACAAAAGTATATGTTGCCTGGCTAAGATAACACAAGTATATGTTGCCTGGCTAAGATAACACAAGTATATGTTGCCTGGCTAAGATAACACAAGTATATGTTGCCTGGCTAAGATAACAAAAGTATATGTTGCCTGGCTAAGATAACACAAGTATATGTTGTCTGGCTAAGATAACACAAGTATATGTTGCCTGGCTAAGGTAACACAAGTATATGTTGCCTGGCTAAGATAACGCAAGTATATGTTGCCTGGCTAAGATAACACAAGTATATGTTGCCTGGCTAAGATAACACAAGTATATGTTGCCTGGCTAAGATAACACAAGTATATGTTGCCTGGCTAAGATAACACAAGTATATGTTGCCTGGCTAAGATAACACAAGTATATGTTGCCTGGCTAAGATAACAAAAGTATATGTTGCCTGGCTAAGATAACACAAGTATATGTTGCCTGGCTAAGATAACACAAGTATATGTTGCCTGGCTAAGATAACACAAGTATATGTTGCCTGGCTAAGATAACAAAAGTATATGTTGCCTGGCTAAGATAACACAAGTATATGTTGCCTGGCTAAGATAACACAAGTATATGTTGCCTGGCTAAGATAACACAAGTATATGTTGCCTGGCTAAGATAACGCAAGTATATGTTGCCTGGCTAAGATAACACAAGTATATGTTGCCTGGCTAAGATAACACAAGTATATGTTGCCTGGCTAAGATAACACAAGTATATGTTGCCTGGCTAATATAACACAAGTATATGTTGCCTGGCTAAGATAACACAAGTATATGTTGCCTGGCTAAGAAAACACAAGTATATGTTGCCTGGCTAAGATAACACAATTATATGTTGCCTGGCTAAGATAACACAAGTATATGTTGCCTGGCTAAGATAACACAAGTATATGTTGCCTGGCTAAGATAACACAAGTATATGTTGCCTGGCTAAGATAACACAAGTATATGTTGCCTGGATAAGAAAACGCAAGTATATGTTGCCTGGCTAAGATAACACAAGTATATGTTGCCTGGCTAAGATAACACAAGTATATGTTGCCTGGCTAAGATAACACAAGTATATGTTGCCTGGCTAAGATAACGCAAGTATATGTTGCCTGGCTAAGATAACACAAGTATATGTTGCCTGGCTAAGATAACACAAGTATATGTTGCCTGGCTAAGATAACACAAGTATATGTTGCCTGGCTAAGATAACGCAAGTATATGTTGCCTGGCTAAGATAACACAAGTATATGTTGCCTGGCTAAGATAACGCAAGTATATGTTGCCTGGCTAAGATAACACAAGTATATGTTGCCTGGCTAAGATAACACAAGTATATGTTGCCTGGCTAAGATAACGCAAGTATATGTTGCCTGGCTAAGATAACACAAGTATATGTTGCCTGGCTAAGATAACACAAGTATATGTTGCCTTGCTAAGATAACACAAGTATATGTTGCCTGGCTAAGATAACACAAGTATATGTTGCCTGGCTACGATAACACAAGTATATGTTGCCTGGCTAAGATAACACAAGTATATATTGCCTGGCTAAGATAACACAAGTATATGTTGCCTGGCTAAGATAACACAAGTATATGTTGCCTGGCTAAGATAACACAATCATATGTTGCCTGGCTAAGATAACGCAAGTATATGTTGCCTGGCTAAGATAACACAAGTATATTTTGCCTGGCTAAGATAACACAATCATATGTTGCCTGGCTAAGATAACGCAAGTATATGTTGCCTGGCTAAGATAACACAAGTATATGTTGCCTGGCTAAGATAACGCAAGTATATGTTGCCTGGCTAAGATAAGACAAGTATATGTTGCCTGGCTAAGATAACACAAGTATAAGTTGCCTGGCTAAGATAACACAAGTATATGTTGCCTGGCTAAGATAACACAAGTATATGTTGCCTGGCTAAGATAACACAAGTATATGTTGCCTGGCTAAGATAACACAATCATATGTTGCCTGGCTAAGATAACGCAAGTATATGTTGCCTGGCTAAGATAACACAAATATATGTTGCCTGGCTAAGATAACACAAGTATAAGTTGCCTGGCTAAGATAACACAAGTATATGTTGCCTGGCTAAGATAACACAAGTATATGTTGCCTGGCTAAGATAACACAAGTATATGTTGCCTGGCTAAGATAACACAATCATATGTTGCCTGGCTAAGATAACGCAAGTATATGTTGCCTGGCTAAGATAACACAAGTATATTTTGCCTGGCTAAGATAACACAATCATATGTTGCCTGGCTAAGATAACGCAAGTATATGTTGCCTGGCTAAGATAACACAAGTATATGTTGCCTGGCTAAGATAACGCAAGTATATGTTGCCTGGCTAAGATAACACAAGTATATGTTGCCTGGCTAAGATAACACAAGTATATGTTGCCTGGCTAAGATAACACAAGTAATATGTTGCCTGGCTAAGATAACACAAGTATATGTTGCCTGGCTAAGATAACACAAGTATATGTTGCCTGGCTAAGATAACACAAGTATATGTTGCCTGGCTAAGATAACACAAGTATATGTTGCCTGGCTAAGATAACACAAGTATATGTTGCCTGGCTATGATAACACAATCATATGTTGCCTGGCTAAGATAACGCAAGTATATGTTGCCTGGCTAAGATAACACAAGTATATTTTGCCTGGCTAAGATAACACAATCATATGTTGCCTGGCTAAGATAACACAAGTATATGTTGCCTGGCTAAGATAACACAAGTATATGTTGCTTGGCTAAGATAACACAAGTATATGTTGCCTGGCTAAGATAACACAAGTATATGTTGCCTGGCTAAGATAACACAAGTATATGTTGCCTGGCTAAGATAACACAAGTATATGTTGCCTGGCTAAGATAACACAAGTATATGTTGCCTGGCTAAGATAACGCAAGTATATGTTGCCTGGCTAAGATAACACAAGTATATGTTGCCTGGCTAAGATAACACAAGTATATGTTGCCTGGCTAAGATAACGCAAGTCTAAAAACTGAATTTCTCTATAAAAATTTAACCACGAACAGTTTAGTTTAATCCATCAAATTATAAAAAATATTGAATTTTAATCTGATCAAACAATTTCTAAAAAAATTCTCTCAAATAGTTTAGTGTGATTTATTGGATAAATCATTTAACTTTCTAGTAGTGATATAAATTACTGGTCTTCAGATAAGTTGTGGTGATATTATTGTTTAAACTGTGGACATCACTGCAAAGTCTTTCTTCTTTACATGTCGATATATAAGATGTAATTATATACACTCTAAATAAAATAAATACATAAATTCATGCATATTTACATTTCACATACATATTTACCCTAATACAAAAATACATACATATATACACTTTTGAAGTCATTAGACCGAGATAACTAAATTTCTTGTATAATTTTTCCAGTCTGCAGCAAATCACCAAATTTACAAATCAAGCATTACTTAAGTAACTGGAATTAAGAAACCCTACATCACATTTATGCAACACATGATCACACTGCCATATTTACAAAAAGTCTTTCTTTCTACGCTCAGCATCTGCCAAATCTTTAACTAACTCATCAAACTGTATCTTCTTGAGAACACAGCTCTCAACATCCAATAGGCACAAAACAGTTAGTCTTTCATGGGTCAGTGTCGTTCCCAGATCATTCTTTATCAGTGCCAATTTGCTGAACGACCTTTTTCCCGAACAACTAGTGACCATTATGCTCAAATATTAACACCTAGAAAGGTATCAGCAAGCCCTTCATCATGTAGCAAAACTGACTGTTGAGATGGAATGAGACATGACCTGAGCTTGGCAAAGGCTGCCAAAGGGACAATTTCCTCAGCAAAGACACTACTGAAGTCTTGAGGGTAAACACTAATAAGTTTCTTAGCTTTATTTTCTATCTTGGCATCAGGTAGACTGCATAAGTTGACTATTACATTGAATCTGTCATACAGTATTTGTTTTGCTACCCTGCGTTGTTGTAAGGCAACACACAACTGATCTAAAGTGACATTGAAAGTTTCACATCTGAATTTTTCTCTGGGAGACAAAACAACTTCCTCTGAGACTGATGTCAGGGTTATATCATATTGCTTGTTTCTCTTTCTTTGATGCTTGTAGTTGATTTGTAGTCTGTGTTGCCACAGATGTTCCTAGCATCCAGTTCCAGCTCTTCATACCTATCTCGAATTGATTTCAGAAACCTTTCCAGAGAATCAATTAAATCCACCATCTTTTTCAGGTCAACATCAACACATTGGAAAGCTTTGCTTGTACCGTTGAACCGTATAAATATTATGTTCCAGATCTTAGCCATCAGAGCAGTTTCAAGACAATCCATTGTGTATCCCAATGCCCGAGCTTCATGTCTTGCTTCGAGTGTTTGCTCCAAGCCACTTTCAATATCTCTAAGGTCATTTTGAATAGAGTTGTATCCATGTACAGTAGCATCAGGTCTTGCTGACCGACGAGTGCCTGAAAGAGACTTCACTGTTAGTGCTCTTTTCTGTCCTTCCAAAGACTTCATTAGATTTACCCATCTGCGTGTTGACCCAGAAAAAAGGTGTATAAGCTCTGTATAAAGCCAAAATAACTAACAGCTACACAGCACGAGGCAGCAGCCTGTCCTGCAAGATTCAGTGAGTGAGCAGCACAGGGAATAAAAACTGCTGCTGAGTTCTTATTTTTAAGTCTGGTCTGCGTTCCTGTGTAGCAACCGGACGTATTACTGGCATTGTCGTAGGACTCCCCTCTGCAGTCTTCAAAATTAATACCTTCTTTTCCTAGAAATTTCAGCAGAGATGCAAACAGCTTTTTATAAAAAGCAGTTTTGACAATAATATGAATATTTCCTTTGGTTTATATAAATTAGATCCATTTATAATTAATAGAATTTGGGAAGAATTTAATAATACACTGGACAAATAATCTTTAAAATTTCTTATTTCTTGGGTAGAATAGTTTGTGGGGTGAGTTGTGCCAAGGACCTTTCCAAGTTGGCTCGCCGCGCGTCACGTGTTTAAACCGTTGTGGGATCTGATAGTGAGGTGCCGACCAGACCCCTTATATAGCTTCCTTGGATGCTTTACTTTCATAGTTCCTTGATAATGTGAGTAGTCACGAAAGCGCTTGGAATTTCTCTATTCTTTCAGAGTGGTTGTTTTGCATATTCTGAAATCACCTGTTTACTGTGATCTTATTGCATATATATATATATATATATATATATATATATATATAATATATATATATATATATATATATATATATGTGTGTGTGTGTGTGTGTGTGTGTGTGTGCGTGTGTGTGTGTGTGTGTGTGTGTGTGTGTGTGTGTGTGTGTGTGTGTGTGTGTGTGTGTGTGATGTACATGCATGTGTAATGTAAGATGTAACTGCAAAATGATGATATATCACAAACGTTTGTGAGCAACACACATATCTAAAACATGGACACCACTGCCCTACACCATTGCCAAGCACTAAAAGTGGTCGACGAACACACACAGACACATATATAGCCCCAGGTCAGAAACTGACTAGTTGATCATTGACCTCTACACTGGCACTAACCCGAAATAGCCCTTCTGAGGTCGACATAGCTAGTTAAAGCCATACACGCAATAGCTACCTCGCACACACACACACACACGTGTATACACACCCTGGTCACCTCTGACCTCATGGTCTGGTTATTTACCTCTAAACTGAGGCTAACCAGAAATAGTTAAGTCAAGTTATTCAAGGGGAGAGGGGGTGGGGGCAACGCTTTCTTTCTAGTTTCTGATGCCCCCCCACACACTTTATTTGTTAATTCCCTTTATTAATTAAACTAATTTTTTTATTACATTTTGTTATAAAGGAAACCCTTCGTCTGGGGGCCCCTCTGGCAGGGGGCCCCTCTGGCAGGGGGCCCCTGGGCAGTTGCTCCCTTTGCCCCTTAAAAACTCGGCCCTGTTTACAACACGGTTAAACATGAGTGACTTTTTGACTTATGACTTTTATTTTATGAGTTGAGGTGAAATACTAAATTGAATTTTTAACACGAGTTTAAAATATATTTAATTTTCTATAGGCAAAAATGCAAAGTAAACATTTATAATTTGCTAATATTATTTAAATAAGTATATTTCGTTCAATGAAATGGTGAGTAACATGACCGACAACCATGAAAATAATTTAGTTTACCACCATTCATACGTCCAGGATGCCAGTTTTTCCAATCTTATTAAAGTAATTATATACGCTATGCAAAGTATACTTAGTTAAGTCAGGTTCCTGAACTACGAGAGAGGCTTTATAATCTCAAGTTTAATATATTACCCAAGAACTTGCCTCATCCACCAGGACAATCGTTCAAGTCGAGAGTAAACTGGTAGACAACTTATTAATTAAAAGATAACCTCTCTTTTTTGCCCGAAAACTTATGATGAAGAGGAGAGAGTTGAAGCTTAATTTAGTTATCGCCAATATATCATTTTCTCTTCCCTTAAATGATGAAATTCTTCAGTATTTTAAACACTGATATCCACACATTTTCCAAGGTCTTACAAGTGGGTGTTCCCTTATATTTTGACCTTAGTTTTGGAGTCTGAAAGCGCAGTTCTTTGGGAAAGAATAGGGAAAAGAGGAGAGAGGATTCTGACTGGGGACGGGAGAGACAAGGTTGTAAAGCCGGTGACGGGTGAAACTGGGCTTAGAGGTAGTGAGGGATGGTGTGAGTGGGGGGGGTGGAGGGCGTGGTGGGGGTGGAGGCGTGGTGGGGGTGGAGGGCGTGGTGGGGGTGTAGGGCGTGGAGGGGGGGTAGGGCGTGGTGGGGGTGGAGGGCGTGGTGGGGGTGGAGGGCGGGGGTGAGGGTGGAGGGCGTGGAGGGGGTGGAGGGCGTGGTGGGGGTGGAGGGCGTGGTGGGGGTGGAGGCGTGGTGAGGGTGGAGGGCGTGGTGGGGGTGGAGGGCGTGGTGGGGGTGGAGGGCGTGGTGGGGGTGGAGGGCGTGGTGGGGGTGGAGGGCGTGGTGGGGGTGGAGGGCCCTGGTGAGGGTGGAGGGCGTGGTGGGGGTGGAGGGCGTGATGGGGGTGGAGGGCGTGGTGGGGGTGGAGGGCGTGGTGGGGGTGGAGGGCGTGGTGGGGGTGGAGGGCGTGGTGGGGGTGGAGGGCGTGGTGGGGGTGGAGGGCGTGGTGGGGGTGGAGGGTGTGGTGGGGGTGGAGGGCGTGGTGGGGGTGGAGGGCGTGGTGGGGGTGGAGGGCGTGGTGGGGGTGGAGGGCGTGGTGAGGGTGGAGGGCGTGGTGGGGGTGGAGGGCGTGGTGGGGGTGGAGGGCGTGGTGGGGGTGGAGGGCGTGGTGGGGTGGATGGGCGGGGGGGGTGGAGGGCTTTTGGTGAGGGTGGGGGGCGTGGTGGGGTGGAGGGCGTGGTGGGGTGAGGGTGGGAGGCGTGGGGGGGGTGGTTGGCGGGTGGGGGGTGGGGGCGTGGGGGGGTGGAGGGCGTGGTGGGGGTGGAGGGCGTGGGGGGGGTGGAGGGCGTGGTGAGGGTGGGGCGTGGGGGTGGGGCGTGAGGGGGGTGGAGGGCGTGGTGGGGGTGGAGGCGTGGTGGGGGTGGAGGGCGTGGTGGGGGTGGGGGGCGTGGTGGGGTGGAGGGCGTGGTGGGGGGGAGGGCGTGGTGGGGGTGGAGGGGTGGGGGGTGGAGGGCGTGGTGGGGGTGGAGGGCGTGGTGGGGGTGGAGGGCGTGGTGGGGGTGGGGGGCGTGGTGAGGGTGGAGGCGTGGTGGGGGGGGGAGGGCGTGGGGGGGGTGGGGGCGTGGTGAGGGTGGGGGGCGTGGTGGGGTGGAGGGCGTGGTGGGGGGTGGAGGGCGTGGTGGGGGTGGGGGGGCGTGGTGGGGGTGGAGGGCGGGTGGGGGTGGGGGGCCCGGTGGGGGGGGTGGAGGGCGTGTGGGTGGAGGGCGTGTGGGGGTGGAGGCGTGGTGGGGGTGGAGGGCGTGTGGGGTGGAGGCGTGGGAGGGGGGGGGTGGTGGGGGTGGAGGGCGTGGTGGGGGTGGAGGGCGTGGTGGGGGTGGAGGGCGTGGTGGGGGTGGAGGGGGGTGGGGTTGGGGGGTGGAGGGGTGGGGAGGGCTGGTGGGGTGGGGCGTGGTGAGGGTGGGGGGCGTTGTGGGGGTGGAGGGCGTGGTGGGGGGGAGGGCGTGGTGGGGGTGGGGGGCGTGGTGAGGGTGGAGGGCGTTGGGTGGGGAGGGGGGTGGGGTGGAGGCGTGGGGGGGGTGGGGGGCGTGGGGGTGGAGGCGTGTGGGGTAAGGGCGTGGTGGGGGGGAGGCGTGGTGGGGGTGGAGGGCGTGGTGGAGGGTGGAGGGGCGTGGTGGGGGTGGAGGGCGTGGTGGGGGTGGAGGGCGGGTGGGGGTGGAGGGCGTGGTGGGGTGGACGTGGTGGGGGTGGAGGGCGGGGTGAGGGTGGAGGGCGTGGTGGGGGTGGAGGGCGTGGTGGGGGTGGGGGGCCCGGGTGGGGGTGGAGGGCGTGGTGGGGGTGGAGGGCGTGGTGGGGGTGGAGGGCGTGGTGAGGGTGGAGGGCGTGGTGGGGGTGGGGGCGTGGTGGGGGTGTACAAGTTGGGAAACGAAGAAAAGCTTGGAAGTTAATGAGTTTGTGAAGGTTAAAAAAAACACACAGAGCAAAAATTTTTTTGTAAGTGCGTAGATTAAAACGAAGTTTTAAAATTTAACAAGAAAATGAATATTTAAAATACTGGGGTTTTCTCTAGGGCGCCCAAGGAAGGTCATTGCTTGCATATACATATCTCTTCCTTGCCGGTTTCCTCTAAGTTCAAGCTATTGAAATTCACTTTACACTTAACTACATGTTATCCTTCCTGCCAGTACTTAGATACCTACTAGCGACAAACACACTATTTTTACAGTCTAACAAACCGGAAATAGATATAAATTTTGTTGGAACAGCAACGTCAACAAACGGGATAAGGAAAGCACTTATTGTTTCCTGTTGAGTTTTCATCCACAACTTACAGGTCGACTGAGGAAGCAGCAGATATTTTACCAACAGTGTTTGAAGAGAGAGTGGAGTAGTGAGAGCAGTTTTAGACTGTGGAAAATAAATTAGCGTCAAGACGGCAGAATTTGTGTGGTGAAAAGAAACAAAAGTCAGGAAGACGGGTGCGTTTGGGCAAAAAATAGCACAAATAAAGGTGAGAAGGCCTGGACGTGAGACGATTGTTAAAATATATGCTGCAGATTTTCTGTGGCAAGAAAATAAAGCGAAGTAAGAGTGAAGGATCGTGTTGTGCCCAAAATGACGTGAGTGGGAAAATATTCTTTTGAAAGGTGGGGAAAAATATGTAATGAAAACTTGCTTCTCTAAGTATTGCCAAAGGGCTGGTGAACTATTTATATATTCACTTCCCCCTAAAAAACCCACTGAGTTGCACATTAATAACTGGAAAAAAAACGAATCTAATTTTCAAGGGTTTGTAGATAAACATGAAAGAAACGTCATCACAGCGGCAGTCATTAAGTACAGAATCAAAAGGTTTTAAAATCGCATTGTCTTTTCCCCAGGAACTTCACAGGTGTGATGTTAGACATCAGCGACGCCGCCCAGTGACACCTGTGCCCCTTCTTGCTGTGACATGATTTAGAAGATAAACTATCAAATTAACCTTACTGTGGCTGGATCCCCGAAGGGTAACGTGTCTTTAATTGTTCATTATTATTTCGCTCATAGCTCGAGAACGTCTCATCCAGAGACTTTCAAATTTGCAACCTTGTGTACGTTGATGAGGACCAGGTTCTAGGATCACTTGGCATGTGCAGAAGCCCTATGACCAAACTATAGGTTTCATTTATAGCTTCAGAACGCCTTATTCATTCGACTTCAAATTTCACTCCCTTACTATCTAATACTTAGTTAAGAGTTGTATATCAATTAATATGTGCAAGTGCTCTCTGCTCATTTTTTTTTTATCGATCATTCATAAAACTGATTTCCCCTGAGAATTTTTTAAAGACCCGTTTTTGATGATTTTTCTCAATTTCAGGTATCCCCGAATGATTGACTTCTAAATCCTATTTGTTTAGTAATTACATAGATGCACAAGAACTTGATGGTAAGATGACCGACAAAGAATAAAACACTTTCACTGACACTCATTCAGTCAACGTCTTAACAGAATGGTGCAGAATCAAGGTTAGATGACCCTCCAAACCACAGTATTCCCACTTCTTCTTCAGAGTGCAGGCACTGTACCTTCCATCTCCAGGACTCAAGCCTGGCTAACTGATTTCCCTGAATCCTTTCCCATAAATGTTACCTTATTAACACCCAAAGCACCTCAAATTATCAAACCACTTGCCTCCCCCCAGTCCTATCTAATATGCTAACACAAGTCTGTTGGATGTCAGGCTCTAGCACTCAAAACTACCTTTATTCCCTCCCTCTAACCTTTCCCAGGACGACCCCCTGCCCTTCCTTTCCTCCCCCCCAAAAATATATGCCCTCCTAGTCATCCTGCTTTTCTTACTTCTCTTTAAATGTCTAAACAACTCCTCGGCTCTCCTAAACTCAACAAACTCCAAATTATCTCTACATTATAGTCACCCACATATTACCCTAAAAACACGACATCTGCGCTTTCCAGTCTCCTGCTCGTTGCAACATTCAAACCCCATGCTTCACACCCATGCAACAATGTTGGATACCACTATACTCTTTTACAGTCTCATTTATGCCTGCGTGGATAAATTCCTTCGTCTCCACAGATGCCTCAATACATCACCCTGATTTTTTCCATCGTCATTTTCTATGGTACACTTCATTTCTAGCAGAACCATCTAGCCACAAGTCCACTCCCAAATATATGAATACATTACTTCCTCTTCCCTTTTAATATCCAATCCCTTATTTGCCTTACGTTTATAATACTATCATAGTATTTTTCTTTTCTTATGCTAATTTTTAATTTTCGTTTTTACATACCCTTCTAAATTCGTTTACCATCCCTCAACATCTCTTCCGAAACTCCGAAAACAACCGTGTCACCAGCAAAAAGCAACTGTGACAACTCACACCTTGTAACAGAAACACCGACTTTTATTCCATATCTCTCCCCAACACCCCTACATTCACTTCTCTTGCAACTCGTCTATAAATATTTTAAACACTCATGGTGACATCAAGCATTACTGTCTAAGACTTACTTTTACTGAAAATAGCTTCCCTCTCTCCTAAATATCCTAACCATCGCCTCGGTTTTCTATCATAAAAGTTCCTTCTTTAATTATACATTGTTCATTATGTGCTTCAGTATAAACCTTTGTTTTAAACATTCCTACCTATCCTAATATCTTATTTTTCCTTTTCAATCCTACTTTCTGTTTAACCCATAATTCTTTTATTAACATCTCTGCCATCCATTTTACTGGTATACTCAACAGTGTACATGCAATAAATCATACTGGGTACATATATACATTCATATACACAAATACCTACAAACAAACACCAGTTTGGGAACCGACAAATGGTGAGGCATATCGAGAAACTAGAGATAGTGCAGAGGTTTTTCAACAAGACTAGTCCGGAGCTAAGGAATATGCCCTATGAGGAGAGGTTAAAGAAACTCAGCGTGATGACACAGGAAGACAGGACGACTAGGGGGAATATGACAACGAGAGGAAGGAACAGGGTGAACATGGACAGAATGTTTCAGAGATGGGTAATTGGAACGAGAGGGCACAGCTGGAAGGTGAAAACTCAGATGAGTCACAGAGATGTTATGAAGTATTTCCTTAGCCTTAGAATTGTCAGGAAGTTGAAAAATCTGGAGAGTGAAGTGGTAGAGGCAAGATCCATACACAGTTTTAAGAAGAGGTACGATAAGGCCCTTGAAGCCAGGACAGGAACCTAATGGAGACCAACGAAGAGGCGGGACCAGGAGCTGTGAATCAACCCTTGTAACTACATATAAGTGAACATTCATAAATACCAATTATACTGCACTATACTGCCTCCTTCTCTCCTGTTATTGTGACTTTGTAAATGGTCCAAGTCGGACGAAACGTCGTGGTAACCTCCTCCTATGTACAGGTTATTTGTGTATTGTTCCAGTCACGGTATTGTGCTTTTTTGTTACTTATAAGTGGTATGCCTGGGCTCTTATTCTCTGCTTCTCTCCTCCATCATTCTAGCAAAAACACTCGCTCTGAACGTGTTTGCTAGGATTTTATCCTCTTTCCTGCAACATTGCAAGCTTCTGATGATGTGTTGATTGCAACACGATAGGCCTGGACATATCTTTCAACTCGCCCCGTGATTGTTTGTATATATATATATATATATATATATTATATATATTATATATATATATTATATATATATATATATATATAAATATATATATTATATATATATATATATAATATATATATATATATATATATATATATATATATATATATTTATATTATATATTATATATTATATATGTATGTATGTATGTCGTGCCGAATATGTAAAACTGGTCAATTAGCAAGAACTCATTTAAAATTAAGTTCTTTCCGAAATTTTCTCATATACGTTTAAAGATATATTTTTTCATTAATGTTAATGTAAAAAATTTTAATTTTGCACACCTTAGAAAACTTACCTAACCTTATTATAACAAGCACAATTTATTATAGCCTAACCCAACTAAATATATTTTAGATTTGTTTACAGTAATTTAATACTAAACAAACACAATGAAATATATTTTTTTTCGTTAGGTTCAGAGTGATTTTTGGCGAAATTATTGCATACACAAATTTTCGCTTGTCCTATACGGCAAGATGTGCGTTGTAAGGCGCGGAGCCACTGCAGCCCTGAGTATGTTGGCAAGCACCTTTTCAGCGATTGGGCCATCCCAGCCTGAGTGTTTGTGAGCCAGTGCTGCACTAGGGTTTGGTGTTGGAGCAGCAAGAGTCTCTCGCATTCAGTGATGACACTGGCATAGCTAGGGTCCTGTATTCCTGCTGAGTCACTGAGGTTATCAGGAAGAATTTGTCTTATCAACTCGTTTGATGCTATGGAAGAGGATAGGAAAGCTGGTAGAGCAATTTGGGAGGATTTGTGTACTCCTAGCCCCCCAAGCCTGACCGGAAGAGAGGCTTGCAGCCACTGTTCATCTTCAAGGGAAAGATTCAATACACTCTCTAGCATGGTCTTAAGGAGAGAGTCATATTCCTTGAGTTTTGGACTGCTGAACGCTGGAGAGCATCTCAGAAAGTAGGTAAGTTTTGGGATTGACAGGCACCTGGTGAGTAGGTAGAAGGCATCATGTGTCAATGTCTTTCATCCTGCTTTCCATCGTCTGGAGGTCTGAGATTTTTTTTTCTAGGATCAGATCGATGGCATTGGACCCAAGAGGAGCACCAAGGACAGTGCTTTCTCCCATGTCTTTAATTTTACTGATGTCCTCTAGGAGAGACTCTGTTGTACCAGCTAGGGTACCATCATCCAGGAACCAGATATTGAGCTCACTGGAGATTGCTTCTGTGACTTCCTTGATGACCAAACAGAAGAGAAAGGGGGCGAGAGGGGTCCCCCTGTTGCACGCCCTCACATGAGTCAGTTTCATGGTCCCCAAACAATAGTTTGGAAGTCACACTATAACACGATTCTATGAAGGGATAATAGGATGAGAGGGAGTTTCTATAAACTGCTTAGGAAGCAGATCCCTTATATAATATAATTATATATATATTCTATATATATATATATATATATATATATATATAATAGATATAAATATTTATAATATAGAAAATCTATATTTATATATATATATATAGTAATATATATATATATATATATATATTATATATATATATATATATATATATATATATATATATATATATTTATATTAAATATATATATATATATGTATATATGATACCTATTATATGATATGATAACCCTATACTGCACGAATATGACAGTATCCTGAGGTAGGTTTTTACGAAAGTACTTAACCTTGCTCTAGAAGACGGGCAGTGGATCCAAGCTACACTTCCAGTCAAACTAGGAGGCGTTGGTGTCCACAGATTGCACTACCTGCTTTTTTGTCCTCATGTATTGCATCCAGAGGGCTTGTAGCAGCGATTCTCCCTGAACATCTTAGGGACAAGATTGGAGTCCAGGACCAAAAGTTCATTGACGGAGCCATGATCTGGGATAATCTAACGGGCTCTGAAACCAGACCTGCTCCCCCTAACAACTAGAAACAGTTGCACTGGGATGGCCCGATAGCGGAGAAAATAGCCTCAACAGTACTTCAGAGTGTGTCAGGGAAGGATAGAGCCCGCCTCCTGGCAGTGAGAGCTCCTCATGCAAGGGACTTTCTGTTGGCTGTTCCCAACTCCAGCCTTGGCACACGGCTCGAACCCACAGACCATCGCCATTGGTGATTTGCCCGTCCGACTTGCAGCCCCTAATTCTCAGGCCGAACACACAGGTGTATTTGTGGCAGAGAAGCAGCAGACCCGACTTCGGGGGCACCATGGTCTTGTGTGCCGTAAATCCGAGGGGAGAAAGATTTGGCAAGACATGAGAAGGTTAATAACATATAATCAAGAGGAGGCCTCACAAACACGCAGGATACCCAGCAGTAAAGGGATAGCCACCCCATTTATGAAATTTTTTTCAGTTTTTTTTCTGATGGCAGCCGAGGAACCCCCCGTTCCAAAGATGGTATCACACTTCAAGCCTGGACAGACCGGTAAGCATGGTTTGTAGGTCTACACCTGTCATCTAACCTTGGCTGATACCTATCTCCAATTACACCAGGGAGAAGGAGGGGCAGCTTGCCAGCTTCAGGGAGTCCCAATAAGTCCCCTAGAAGAATATGGAGAACTTTTGCCATCATTCATATTGTTGTTCCCATAGGCTCTGAGACCCTTGCTCATGGAAAGGTGCATCCTAAGTTTCCTTAAGGACAGGCCAAGACTCATCAAGGTAACTGGATCCCAGGCACAGTTTTCTGTTCCAGTACTCAGCGCTGCTGTTACAGAGGGTATGCCTGCTGTATTGTGTGCAGTGCCCAGTTCTGAAGGCTGTGATGAGATTTTGTTTTGCATTATAATCAGTGACAAACACGTAACATATGAGATTAGGACTTGTGTCTCACATCTCATTGTATGTATATGCTCTTTATATATATATATATTTTATGTTGATATTATATTATATTTGATTATTATATATATATATATTAGTATTATATATCATATATTATATATATACTATTGATTATTTATATATATTTTATATATATTATATATTATATGATATAATATATAGTGTGTGTGTGTGTGTTGTGTGTGTGTGTGTGTATAATATGAAATATGGCAGTAGGTTTACAGAAGAGATGAGAGTGGTGGAGGAATGGGTCGGGCGGGATGAAGAGTTTCTTCAAGGACTGAGCTAAATCCAGCAGCGATGAAGACAGTTTTCGCCACACTGACTCACGGAAACTTCTGCTATTGGCAGATGGAAATACTTAGGCAGTAGTTGGATTGGAACATGATCGCCCTATGGACTACATATCACCAGGCGTGGCTGGCAGTTCCATTGATGCTGTCGGAGGCGCTTGTACCTGCCTCACACACTCCGGGGTAATGATCAACTTGTCAGTGTCCTTTATCACATAGCTCCTGCAGCCAAGGAAGACTTTCTTTATATGAGAAAAATTTGGTAATGTTTCTACCACCAGCAAAAATATTTTTCTCATAATTATTGTGCCAACTGTAGTGCACTAAGATACTTGTTGAACTGAGTCCAACGTAAGTACCTGAACCCAGTGAATGTCTGTTAAATAATGACTGTTAGCTGACAAATGGCAGTAGAAAAACTTCACAAACCTTTTGTTTCTACAAAAGTTTGAACTACTGAGTATTTTATCAGGTACTGATGAAGCTCCAAGTGAGCGGAACCTTGCCTAAATTATAGGTATTGTGCTATGTCTTTCTACTACAGCGGGTGTCTGACAACAGAATTACTCAAGAACTCTTGTGCGGATTTGAATGACACTATATCGAAATCCTTCTGCCGTGGTCCAGCCCAGTCTACTTTAATTTCCACTTTCTTTTCCCTAAACACATTCCTGTAGTGTTCCTCCATTTACATCTATTTTTCCAGCTCCAGATTCAGCCATTCCTAAACAATTCTCCCTATCCACACTTTTTAAGGCTCATTTTAAATCCTCATGGTCTTCCTTGACCTTCTACTGCGCTATTCAGACAAGAAGATCTACTTCGGCCCTCTAAAATCTATTCAACATTTTAGCACTCTTCACAAAATGATACGGTGCTCTTTGACCCAACAAGTTCCTTCACAACCCACTAAAACTTATTAGTCATCTACTAACTTTCCTCTCCTCTGATTCCCTTCTCAATCCTCAAATGCTGTCTTCTACTTTCTAAAGCTCTCTTGAAACCTAAGTCTTTCCTCAGCCTTCTAAAGCTCTCTTCAACTCTCTGAAGCCTTTTCGAATCAGCAAAAGTGCTCTTTTGAAAATCTGAAGCCCTTCTCAACCATTTGAATCTCTATTTAGACCTCCGAAACCTTTCCCAACCCTATTAAGTTTTCCTTAATACTTTGAATCTCTCTTCAGAACTCTGTAACTCTCCTCTCATCAATCTCGTTAAAAAAATTTTGCCAACCCCTTAAAACCCTCTTTATCCATCTGAAACCCTCGTCAATTTTCTAAAGTTCTTTTCAAGTCTCTACAAATCCTTATCAACCCCATAAAACTCCAACCCTTCAAAGTATTTCTCAATTCCCTGAAACCTTCCTCAACCCTCTGAAACCCTTTTCAACCCTCTGAATCCATTTGAATGCCCCTCTAACTTTCTGAAGGCCTTATCAAGTCTCTAAGTCTGTTCTGAATCCTCTAAGGTATTCCTCAATCCCTTGCATCCTCCCAGACTGAGCTTGTTGCCAGCATCCGCCTTCCCTCTTGCAGCATGTTGTTCGACGCTGTGAGAGACATTCATTTAATATTAGCTGATTTAGAGTAAGATTACCTCTCTGAATATCCACATAAGATTGCGTCAGCAGCAGCATGCACGCGAAGACACAGCCACACACACACACACACACACACACACACCACACACACACACACACACACACACACACACACACACACACACACAAATTTGAGACAGTAAAAAAACTACTAGGCACAACATTGTTACGTATTAAGGATATACAAATTAGACGACTTTTCGATGGAAAATATGGCGAAAATAAAGGATTTAATAAGAACATTAAGACATTAAATGAAGATAAAAGTGAGGAAGCAACGAAGTTTTTTCTATTTACAAAGTAACAGGACCCAACCGTCCTACTATATAATTTCTCAAAGAAACTAACATAGGATGGAGAGCAACCAAACTAAAACAAATAGAAAAGATAGAGTGAGAAGAAAACCGTCTGTAAATATTTTGTATACTTATATAAATATAGAAATTTTAAGAAAATTAGAATCATGAACATTTCAAATGAGAAGAAACTTAATTCAGTCCAATTGAAATTATACGAGGTTGAATCCGATGGAAATTATTTACTGTAGAGACGAGAAAGAGTAGGGAAGAAAAAGTAGGGAAGAAAGAGTAGGGAAGAAAGAGTAGGGAAGAAAGAGTAGGGAAGAAAGAGTAGGGAAAAAAGAGTAGGGAAGAAAGAGTAGGGAAGAAAGGAAAGGGAGTAACATGGGTAAAAGAAATAGTTCACGCTAAGTAAACTATAGTGATAATCAAAGCGACAGAGATAAGATAAGATTTCGTTCGGATTTTTAACCCCGGAGGGTTAGCCACCCAGGATAACCCAAGAAAGTCAGTGCGTCATCGAGGACTGTCTAACTTATTTCCATTGGGGTCCTTAATCTTGTCCCCCAGGATGCGACCCACACCAGTCGACTAACACCCAGGTACCTATTTGCTGCTAGGTGAACAGGACAATAGGTGTAAGGAAACGTGTCGGAATTTCCACCCGCCGGGAATCGAACCCGGGCCCTCCGTGTGTGAAGCGGGAGATTTAGCCACCAGGCCACCGGCGACTCAAAAGTTAGTATATACTAGTGTATACCTACTTTTATGAGTTAAAAGTTAGTATACTTTTATGAGTTAGTGTATACTATTATGAGTTAGCGTATACTGACTTTTAAGGTGGTTCGGATATGTAGAGAGAATGGAACAAAACAGAATGACTTCGAGAGTGTATAAATCTGTAGTGGAAGGAAGGTGGGGTAGGGGTCGGCCTAGGAAAGGTTGGAGGGAGGGGATAAAGGAGGTTTTGTGTGCGAGGGGCTTGGACTTGGAGTGTGAGTAAAGTAACATTTATGAAGGGGTTCAGGGAAACGGCAGGCCGGACTTGAGTCCTGGAGATGGGACGTACAGTGCCTGCACTCTGAAGGAGGGGTGTTAATGTTGCAGTTTCATAACTGTAGTGTAAATCACCCCTCTGGCAAGACAGTGATGAAGTGAATAATGATGAAAGTTTTTCTTTTTCAGGCCACCCTGCCTTGGTGGGAATCGGCCGATGTGTTAATAAATAAATAAAATAAATAAAATAATTTTGATATGATAAATGAGGAACTACATAATATACAATGGAAATTAACGATGAAAAGTGAAAAAAAAGCTACAAATAAATAAAGTGAGCAACTACGAGGCTGAGGCTACACGTACACGCTCAGTAGATGTCCTAAACATAGCGACTTCGTTATGCTGAAAAGCAGAAACTTGAGACGACGTTTCGGTACATACTGGACCATTATCCAGTCGTGACTTGATAACTGAACTTTTAAAGATTAAAACAAGCAATTTTTAACTTGTGGTCTATATGTGAAACGCAGCCTTAATGCCACTAGCGTAGTAGACGCGACGAACAACATCTTTCAGCCAGACATACCTGTAATTTATTGCCATAAAATTATATTAGTTATGTAATAACACCACATAAATAAAGCCGGCAGTAAAAGACTGAAACTTTAACCGAGTCAGACATCTGAAGACTTTACTGTGACTTTGTAAATGGTTCAAGTTGGATCGAAACGTCGTGGTAAGCTACTCTCTCCTATGTGCACGTTATTTGTGTATTATTCCAGTCACGGTATTGTGTTTTTTTTTTGTTCGTTTTAGAGGTTTTGTACTGGAGTGGTCCTGGAGCTATACAATTAGTGACGTGTGCTAACGACGTTTATGATTTCCTGGGACCTAAACGTGCACGAAGGTAGAGAAAGATAATTAGTTTGACGCGGGATAGACCAAGAAAAGGGAATTGATGTCACTTTAATAAAAATGTACCCAATATTATTATTTTTATTAAATTCATAGGGAAGCGCTAAACCCATAAAGGTTATACAGCCCCTTTGGATTGGAAAGTAGTCAGATTTTATTCGAGATAATAGATAGAAGCTCCAGTTCACTGGATCACGAGCCCTTCATTAATGTTAAAGCATCCACTCGATGGGGAAAAATACCAATAGGACATCATAGAGAACTTTGTCAGAATATTGGCGATGCATAAGTAAACTCGTGAGAAATATAGTAGAGATAGCTTCTATACAGAGAGTTTAATTAAGTGATACAAGACGAGGAGTTAGAGAGGAATCGCACCGAAGAGAAATTATGTTTCTTCTCGACAGACATTGATTTTGTTATTCGATATTGGTTTTAGTCTGCTGGTCAGTCACTGCTGGTCAGTCACTGCTGGTCAGTCACTGTCGGTCAGTCACTGCTCGTCAGTCATTGCTGGTCAGTCACTGCTGGTCAGTCACTGTCGGTCAGTCACTGCTCGTCAGTCATTGCTGGTCAGTCACTGCTGGTCAGTCACTGTCGGTCAGTCACTGCTGGTCAGTCACTTATGGTCAGTGACTGCTGGTCAGTCACTGTCGGCCAGTCACTGCTTGTCAGTCACTGCTGGTCAGTCACTTATGGTCAGTCACTGCTGGTCAGTCACTGTCGGCCAGTCACTGCTTGTCAGTCACTGCTGGTCAGTCACTTATGGTCAGTCACTGCTGGTCAGTCACTGCTGGTCAGTCACTGCGGGTCAGTCACTTATGGTCAGTCACTGCTGGTCAGTCACTGCTGGTCAGTCACTGCTGGTCAGTCACTGTCAGTCAGTCACTGCTCGTCAGTCACTGCTGGTCAGTCACTTATGGTCAGTCACTGCTGGTCAGTCACTGCTGGTCAGTCACTGCTGGTCAGTCACTGTGGGTCAGTCACTTATGGTCAGTCACTGCTGGTCAGTCACTGCTGGTCAGTCATTGCGGGTCAGTCACTTATGGTCAGTCACTGCTGGTCAGTCACTGTTGGTCAGTCACTGCGGGTCAGTCACTTATGGTCAGTCACTGCTGGTCAGTCACTGCTGGTCAGTCACTTATGGTCAGTCACTGGTGGTCAGTCACTGGTGGTCAGTCACTGGTGGTCAGTCACTGGTGGTCAGTCACTGGTGGTCAGTCACTGCTGGTCAGTCACTGCGGGTCAGTCACTTATGGTCAGTAACTGCTGGTCAGTCACTTATGGTCAGTCACTGGTGGTCAGTCACTGGTGATCAGTCACTGGTGGTCAGTCACTGGTGGTCAGTCACTGGTGGTCAGTCACTGGTGGTCAGTCACTTATGGTCAGTCACTGGTGGTCAGTCACTGGTGGTGAGTCACTGGTGGTCAGTCACTGGTGGTCAGTCACTGATGGTCAGTCACTTATGGTCAGTCACTGCTGGTCAGTCACTGCTGGTCAGTTACTGCGGGTCAGTCACTTATGGTCAGTCACTGCTGGTCAGTCACTGCTGGTCAGTCACTGCTGGTCAGTCACTGTCGGTCAGTCACTGCTCGTCAGTCACTGCTGGTCAGTCACTTATGGTCAGTCACTGCTGGTCAGTCACTGCTGGTCAGTCACTGCTGGTCAGTCACTGTGGGTCAGTCACTTATGGTCAGTCACTGCTGGTCAGTCACTGCTGGTCAGTCATTGCGGGTCAGTCACTTATGGTCAGTCACTGCTGGTCAGTCACTGCTGGTCAGTCACTGCGGGTCAGTCACTTATGGTCAGTCACTGCTGGTCAGTCACTGCTGGTCAGTCACTTATGGTCAGTCACTGGTGGTCAGTTACTGGTGGTCAGTCACTGGTGGTCAGTCACTGGTGGTCAGTCACTGGTGGTCAGTCACTGCTGGTCAGTCACTGCTGGTCAGTCACTGCGGGTCAGTCACTTATGGTCAGTAACTGCTGGTCAGTCACTTATAGTCAGTCACTGGTGGTCAGTCACTGGTGATCAGTCACTGGTGGTCAGTCACTGGTGGTCAGTCACTGGTGGTCAGTCACTGGTGGTCAGTCACTTATGGTCAGTCACTGGTGGTCAGTCACTGGTGGTCAGTCACTGGTGGTCAGTCACTGGTGGTCAGTCACTGGTGGTCAGTCACTGGTGGTCAGTCACTGA
Source organism: Cherax quadricarinatus (assembly GCF_026875155.1). Taxonomy (NCBI): domain Eukaryota; kingdom Metazoa; phylum Arthropoda; class Malacostraca; order Decapoda; family Parastacidae; genus Cherax; species Cherax quadricarinatus. The sequence goes on along the minus strand of NC_069401.1, from coordinate 27,816,249 downwards.
TGGTCAGTCACTGGTGGTCAGTCACTGCTGGTCAGTCACTGCTGGTCAGTCACTGCGGGTCAGTCACTTATGGTCAGTAACTGCTGGTCAGTCACTTATGGTCAGTCACTGGTGGTCAGTCACTGGTGATCAGTCACTGGTGGTCAGTCACTGGTGGTCAGTCACTGGTGGTCAGTCACTGGTGGTCAGTCACTTATGGTCAGTCACTTATGGTCAGTCACTTATGGTCAGTCACTGGTGGTCAGTCACTGGTGGTCAGTCACTGGTGGTCAGTCAGTGGTGGTCAGTCACTGATGGTCAGTCACTGGTGGTCAGTCACTGCGGGTCAGTCACTGCTGGTCAGTCACTGCGGGTCAGTCACTGCTGGTCAGTCACTGGTGGTCAGTCACTGCTGGTCAGTCACTGCGGGTCAGTCACTTATGGTCAGTAACTGGTGGTCAGTCACTTATGGTCAGTCACTGGTGGTCAGTCACTGGTGGTCAGTCACTGGTGGTCAGTCACTGCGGGTCAGTCACTGCTGGTCAGTCAATGCTGGTCAGTCACTGCTGGTCAGTCACTGCTGGTCAGTCACTGCTGGTCAGTCACTGCGGGTCAGTCACTTATGGTCAGTAACTGCTGGTCAGTCACTTATGGTCAGTCACTGGTGGTCAGTCACTGGTGGTCAGTCACTGGTGGTCAGTCACTGCTGGTCAGTCACTGCTGGTCAGTCACTGCGGGTCAGTCACTTATGGTCAGTAACTGCTGGTCAGTCACTTATAGTCAGTCACTGGTGGTCAGTCACTGGTGATCAGTCACTGGTGGTCAGTCACTGGTGGTCAGTCACTGGTGGTCAGTCACTGGTGGTCAGTCACTTATGGTCAGTCACTGGTGGTCAGTCACTGGTGGTCAGTCACTGGTGGTCAGTCACTGGTGGTCAGTCACTGGTGGTCAGTCACTGGTGGTCAGTCACTGATGGTCAGTCACTGGTGGTCAGTCACTGCTGGTCAGTCACTGCTGGTCAGTCACTGCGGGTCAGTCACTTATGGTCAGTAACTGCTGGTCAGTCACTTATGGTCAGTCACTGGTGGTCAGTCACTGGTGATCAGTCACTGGTGGTCAGTCACTGGTGGTCAGTCACTGGTGGTCAGTCACTGGTGGTCAGTCACTTATGGTCAGTCACTTATGGTCAGTCACTTATGGTCAGTCACTGGTGGTCAGTCACTGGTGGTCAGTCACTGGTGGTCAGTCACTGGTGGTCAGTCACTGATGGTCAGTCACTGGTGGTCAGTCACTGCGGGTCAGTCACTGCTGGTCAGTCACTGCGGGTCAGTCACTGCTGGTCAGTCACTGGTGGTCAGTCACTGCTGGTCAGTCACTGCGGGTCAGTCACTTATGGTCAGTAACTGGTGGTCAGTCACTTATGGTCAGTCACTGGTGGTCAGTCACTGGTGGTCAGTCACTGGTGGTCAGTCACTGCGGGTCAGTCACTGCTGGTCAGTCAATGCTGGTCAGTCACTGCTGGTCAGTCACTGCTGGTCAGTCACTGCTGGTCAGTCACTGCGGGTCAGTCACTTATGGTCAGTAACTGCTGGTCAGTCACTTATGGTCAGTCACTGGTGGTCAGTCACTGGTGGTCAGTCACTGGTGGTCAGTCACTGGTGGTCAGTCACTGGTGGTCAGTCACTGGTGGTCAGTCACTTATTGTCAGTCACTGGTGGTCAGTCATTGGTGATCAGTCACTGGTGGTTAGTCACATATGGTCAGTCACTTATGGTCAGTCACTTATGGTCAGTCACTGGTGGTCAGTCACTGGTGGTCAGTCACTGGTGGTCAGTCACTGCTGGTCAGTCACTTATGGTCAGTCACTTATGGTCAGTCACTGCTGGTCAGTCACTGGTGGTCAGTTACTGGTGGTCAGTCACTGGTGGTCAGTCACTGGTGGTCAGTCACTGGTGGTCAGTCACTGGTGGTCAGTCACTGGTGGTCAGTCACTTATGGTCAGTCACTTATGGTCAGTCACTGGTGGTCAGTCACTGGTGGTCAGTCACTGGTGGTCAGTCACTGGTGGTCAGTCACTGGTGGTCAGTCACTGGTGGTCAGTCACTGGTGGTCAGTCACTGCGGGTCAGTCACTGGTGGTCAGTCACTGCGGGTCAGTCACTGCTGGTCAGTCACTGCTGGTCAGTCACTGGCGGTCAGTCATTGGTGATCAGTCACTGGTGGTTAGTCACATATGGTCAGTCACTTATGGTCAGTCACTTATGGTCAGTCACTGGTGGTCAGTCACTGTTGGTCAGTCACTGGTGGTCAGTCACTGCGGGTCAGTCACTGGTGGTCAGTCACTGCGGGTCAGTCACTGCTGGTCAGTCACTGCTGGTCAGTCACTGCGGGTCAGTCACTGGTGGTCAGTCACTGCGGGTCAGTCACTGGTGGTCAGTCACTGGTGGTCAGTCACTGGTGGTCAGTCACTGGTGGTCAGTCACTGGTGGTCAGTCACTGCGGGTCAGTCACTGCTGGTCAGTCACTGCGGGTCAGTCACTGCTGGTCAGTCACTGCTGGTCAGTCACTGCAGGTCAGTCAGTGCTGGTCAGTCACTGTGGGTCAGTCACTGGTGGTCAGTCACTGGTGGTCAGTCACTGCTGGTCAGTCACTGCTGGTCAGTCACTGCGGGTCAGTCACTGCGGGTCAGTCACTGCTGGTCAGTCACTGCGGGTCAGTCACTGGTGGTCAGTCACTGGTGGTCAGTCACTGGTGGTCAGTCACTGCGGGTCAGTCACTGCGGGTCAGTCACTGCTGGTCAGTCACTGCTGGTCAGTCACTGCGGGTCCGTCACTGCTGGTCAGTCACTGCTGGTCAGTCACTGCGGGTCAGTCACTGCTGGTCCGTCACTGCTGGTCAGTCACTGCTGGTCAGTCACTGCGGGTCCGTCACTGGTGGTCAGTCACTGCTGGTCAGTCACTGCGGGTCAGTCACTGCGGGTCAGTCACTGCTGGTCAGTCACTGCTGGTCAGTCACTGCGGGTCCGTCACTGCTGGTCAGTCACTGGTCAGTCACTGCGGGTCAGTCACTGCGGGTGAGTCACTGCGGGTGAGTCACTGCTGGTCAGTCACTGCGGGTCAGTCACTGCGCGTCAGTCACTGCTGGTCAGTCACTGCGGGTCAGTCACTGCTGGTCAGTCACTGGTGGTCAGTCACTGGTGGTCAGTCACTGGTGGTCAGTCACTGGTGGTCAGTCACTGGTGGTCAGTCACTGCTGGTCAGTCACTGCGGGTCAGTCACTGCTGGTCAATCACTGCGGGTCAGTCACTGGTGGTCAGTCACTGGTGGTCAGTCGCTGGTGGTCAGTCACTGCGGGTCAGTCACTGCGGGTCAGTCACTGCTGGTCAGTCACTGCTGGTCAGTCACTGCTGGTCAGTCACTGCTGGTCAGTCACTTCTGGTCAGTCACTGCGGGTCAGTCACTGCTGGTCAGTCACTGCGGGTCAGTCACTGCGGGTCAGTCACTGCTGGTCAGTCACTGCGGGTCAGTCACTGCGGGTCAGTCACTGCGGGTCAGTCACTGGTGGTCAGTCACTGGTGGTCAGTCACTGGTGGTCAGTCACTGCTGGTCAGTCACTGCTGGTCAGTCACTGCTGGTCAGTCACTGCTGGTCAGTCACTGCGGGTCAGTCACTGCGGGTCAGTCACTGCTGGTCAGTCACTGCGGGTCAGTCACAGCGGTTCAGTCACTGCGGGTCAGTCACTGTGGGTCAGTCACTGCGGGTCAGTCACTGCGGGTCAGTCACTGCTGGTCAGTCACTGCTGGTCAGTCACTGCTGGTCAGTCACTGGTGGTCAGTCACTGGTGGTCAGTCACTGCTGGTCAGTCACTGCTCGTCAGTCACTGCTGGTCAGTCACTGCGGGTCAGTCACTGCGGGTCAGTCACTGCTGGTCAGTCACTGCGGGTCAGTCACTGCTCTTCAGTCACTGCTGGTCAGTCACTGGTGGTCAGTCACTGCGGGTCAGTCACTGCGGGTCAGTCACTGCTGGTCAGTCACTGCGGGTCAGTCACTGCTGGTCAGTCACTGCTGGTCAGTCACTGCTGGTCAGTCACTGCGGGTCAGTCACTGCTGGTCAGTCACTGCTGGTCAGTCACTGCGGGTCAGTCTCTGCGGGTCAGTCACTGCAGGTCAGTCACTGCGGGTCAGTCACTGCTGGTCAGTCACTGTGGGTCAGTCACTGCGGGTCAGTCACTGCGGGTCAGTCACTGGTGGTCAGTCACTGGTGGTCAGTCACTGGTGGTCAGTCACTGCTCGTTAGTCACTGCTGGTCAGTCACTGCTCGTCAGTCACTGCTGGTCAGTCACTGCGGGTCAGTCACTGCGGGTCAGTCACTGCGGGTCAGTCACTGCTGGTCAGTCACTGCGGGTCAGTCACAGCGGGTCAGTCACTGCGGGTCAGTCACTGTGGGTCAGTCACTGCGGGTCAGTCACTGCGGGTCAGTCACTGCTGGTCAGTCACTGCTGGTCAGTCACTGCTGGTCAGTCACTGCTGGTCAGTCACTGGTGGTCAGTCACTGCTGGTCAGTCACTGCTCGTCAGTCACTGCTGGTCAGTCACTGCTTGTCAGTCACTGCGGGTCAGTCACTGCGGGTCAGTCACTGCTGGTCAGTCACTGCGGGTCAGTCACTGCTCTTCAGTCACTGCTGGTCAGTCACTGGTGGTCAGTCACTGCGGGTCAGTCACTGCGGGTCAGTCACTGCTGGTCAGTCACTGCGGGTCAGTCACTGCTCGTCAGTCACTGCTGGTCAGTCACTGCTGGTCAGTCACTGCGGGTCAGTCACTGCTGGTCAGTCACTGCGGGTCAGTCACTGCGGGTCAGTCTCTGCGGGTCAGTCACTGCGGGTCAGTCACTGCGGGTCAGTCATTGCGGGTCAGTCACTGCGGGTCAGTCACTGCGGGTCAGTCTCTGCGGGTCAGTCACTGCGGGTCAGTCACTGCGGGTCAGTCACTGGTGGTCAGTCACTGCTGGTCAGTCACTGCTGGTCAGTCACTGCTGGTCAGTCACTGCGGGTCAGTCACTGCGGGTCAGTCACTGCTGGTCAGTCACTGGTGGTCAGTCACTGGTGGTCAGTCACTGCTGGTCAGTCACTGCTGGTCAGTCACTGCGGGTCAGTCACTGCGGGTCAGTCACTGCTGGTCAGTCACTGCTGGTCAGTCACTGGTGGTCAGTCACTGGTGGTCAGTCACTGCTGGTCAGTCACTGCGGGTCAGTCACTGCTGGTCAGTCACTGCGGGTCAGTCACTGCTGGTCAGTCACTGCGGGTCAGTCACCATGCTGGTGTTTCATACTCGAGGAATGTTTTTCCTAATTTGTTAAATTGTAGTTTTAAAACATACTTGTTTGTATAATGTATACGTCTTCTACTCTAGCACTGATATTAATGTATGTACAATGAAGATATGCCAAGTATATTGACCAATCACCTTATTTTCATATATTACATGACTTTTTGAGGTGTTCCTTAGCTCGATCGCTAGCGCACTCAGCTCTCACACTGAGGTCCGGAGTTCGAATCCCCGGTACGACTGGAAAATATTAGGACGTGTTTCCATAAGACATCTGGTGTCCATGTTCACCCATCAGTATAAAATAGGTACCTGGGTGTTAGTCGGCTTGTGTGGGTCGCATCCTGGCACAAAATTGACCTACTTTGCCCGAAACGCTCAGCATAACAAGCGACTTTCTATATAGTAGTATGTCATTGATGTCAGCTAGGACTGTATACGTTGTACATGTACTTGTAGAAATAAAGATATTATTTTATATTATTATTTTCTTGAGAGAGAGAGAGAGAGAGAGAGAGAGAGAGAGAGAGAGAGAGAGAGAGAGAGAGAGAGAGAGAGAGAGGAGAGAGAGAGAGAGAGAGAGAGAGAGAGAGAGAGAGAGAGAGAACAACGGATGGGAACGAATGAGGAGTAAGACAAAAAACACGATCTCTGAGGATGGAAGCAAATTTGAGCACAGATGAATAACATGCACACGAAGTCAATTTTTCTGCTGAGCGGTGTCGGGTAATAACAGGGAACAGAGTGGACGGTACTGCCCGTTGTCCTCAGTAAGAGCACCATTAAGGAGGTTCACTACTCACGTCAGACACTTTCATTCCCAGACATCCCCCCCCCTTCTCCCACCACCACCTTAGGAGACCGAGCTCTCCCACTGCGGTGTTTCAGTTGCTTCAGTATACGTCTGTGAACCTGGGTGTGTACTCACTGATAGGTGTGAAGTTGAAGCTCCTCAACTGTCCTCAGCAAGAAATGTCAGGTTGTGTGCAGTGACTGCTTCCGATTTCTACACCTAATTTGTCCAGCTTTACTGGTTTCTGTGCTTTTGATTTTTTTCCATGCAGAAAACTGGGTGTTGAAATTGCCTCCACAACTTCGTCCTACCTTTTTCCACTCTTGTATCACGAAAAGTTAAATTGCTTCCAAAAATCCCTATAGCTTATCAGTGTACTTATTTACCATCTTTGTTCTTTTGTCCTTGTTCCTCGCAGTTCAAATACTTATACACTCTCTATCAATTATCCTTAATATTTTTGCACATTGTCAGCATGTGTATGATATTCAGTGTCTCTGCTAGAGTCGTCAAATTAATTTCTTTAAACCTCACACTTTATAGTGCATTCCTTTCAGTACCGGCAGTAGTCCAGTTGTAAATTTTTGAATATTTTCCAGTTTGTGCGCATGGTTCTTCAGGTGGGGTCTTCCCACTGGCGTTAAATACTCGATGATGGTCTAGATTTAAGTTGTGTATAAAATACTGAAGAATTCGTTGTTGCTTTTTCTGCATGCTGTTTTAAGGGTTGTTAGTCTTGCATATTGCTGAAGTTATATTGTTTTCTGTATACCTCTCATTACATGTTTGATGTAAAACTTATGCCCAATTATTTTTTGTTCCTTTACTGATAATTACAGTTGATACACCTAGGTTATTTTATGTCCCAGGTTTTCCTCCACTTCATTACTCATAAATTTGCTCTTTCTTGGAGTGATTTGGGAATCCATTGGATGCACCACGCCTGCTGCTTGTCCAGATCTATTTGGAGTTTATGTAAACTCTCTCGTTTATCACTCGTTGATTTTGCATAATCAACAAAGACAAATGCATAAGGCTTTTGGCAAGTCACACATATCAGGAACAGTATTAGTCGTGGCCTTCAGTTCTGTGGGTCACAATTCCTTACCGTCTCTTACCCTTATACTTCATTCCACGATGTCACTCTCACTCTTCTATCGTTCATGATCTCTCTGCTTCCCTAAGTAATGAATATTTTATTCTTGTCTGGTCTTTTAGTTACTGAGTTATTTCTGATGGGCTACCTAGTCGATTTTTTTTTTGCAGTGAAGGAAAATGCCACCCATCTTTCTTGTTTTATCAGTATAACTTCATTGTAAAAAAAATCCTTTAATTTTTTTTTCGAGAGAGCCTCCCATCGACATATCCATGTAGATTTTTTTAAAAATATCCTTTCCGTTCCATGTGTTCCAATTACTTTTTATTTTTACAATATTCTATTCTCCAGAAATCTGGATAGTATGCTATGATATTGTTCTGTACTTAATGTACGGTGTATATGTAATATTCACATTGACGTCTTCCAGTTGTTTGGTAGTTATTGTATTTCGAGCGACTGACTGAGGATCTCTGTAATGTCACACAGCGGCCCTGCTCAGTTTTCTAGTACCCATAGATATAGTATGCTGTAGTACACTGTAGTAGTATGCTGGAGTACATTGTAGTAGTATGTAGTAGTAGTATGCTGGAGTACATTGTAGTAGTATGTAGTAGTAGTATTCTGGAGTACATTGTAGTAGTATGTATAGTATGGCTGGGGTACATTGTAGTAGTAGTTTAGTAGTATGCTGGGGTAAAATTGTGTATAGTAGTAGTAGTATGCTGGAGTACACTGTAGTAGTATGTAATAGAGTTGCCCGTAGTACATGTAGAGTAATGTAGTAGTAGTGTGCTGGAGTACATTGTAGTAGTATGTAGTAGTAGTATGCTGGAGTACATTGTAGTAGTATGTAGTAGTAGTATGCTGTAGTACATTGTAGTAGTATGTAGTAGTTGTAGCTGGAGTACATTGGGAGTAGTATGTAGTAGTAGCTGCTGGGGTACATTGTAGTTGTATGTAGTAGTAGTTTGCTGTGTACATTGTAGTAGTATGTAGTAGTAGCCATGTGGAGTACATTTGTAGTAGTATGTAGTAGTAGTATGCTGGAGTACATTGTAGTAGTATGTAATAGTAGTATGCTGTAGTACATTGTAGTAGTATGTAGTAGTAGCATGCTGTAGTACATTGTAGTAGTATGTAGTAGTAGTATGCTGTAGTACATTGTAGTAGTATGTAGTAGTAGCATGCTGGAGTACATTGTAGTAGTATGTAGTAGTAGTATGCTGTAGTACATTGTAGTAGTATGTAGTAGTAGTGTGCTGGAGTACATTGTAGTAGTATGTAGTACTAGTATGCTGGAGTACATTGTAGTAGTATGTAGTAGTAGTATGCTGTAGTACATTGTAGTAGTATGTAGTGTTGTATGCTGGGAGTAATTGTTTGTAGTATGTAGTAGTAGCATGTGGAGTACATTGTAGTTGTATGAGTAGTAGTATGCTGAGTACATTGTAGTAGTATGTGTAGTTTGATGCTGGAGTTACATTGTTGTAGTATGTAGTAGTAGTAGCTGGAGTACATTGTAGTAGTAGTAATAGTAGTATGCTGTAGTACATTGTAGTAGTATGTAGTAGTAGCATGCTGTGTACATTGTAGTTGTATGTAGTAGTAGTATGCTGTAGTACATTGTAGTAGTATGTAGTAGTAGCTTTCTGGAGTACATTGTAGTTAAGTATTAGTAGTAGTATGCTGTAGTACATTGTAGTAGTATGTAGTAGTAGGATGCTGTAGTACTTTTTAGTAGTATGTAGTAGTATATGCTGGAGTACTTGTAGTTGTATTAGTAGTAGTATGCTGTAGTACATTGTAGTTGTAATGTAGTTTTGTGCATGCTGGAGTACATTGTAGTAGTATGTTTTGTATTAAGTATGCTGTAGTACATTGTAGTAGTATGTAGTAGTAGTATGCTGTAGTAATTGTAGTAGTATGTAGTAGTAGCATGCTGGGGGTACATTGTAGTTGTATGTAGTATAGTATGCTGTAGTACATTGTAGTAGTATGTAGTAGTAGCATGCTGTAGTACATTGTAGTAGTATGTAGTAGTAGATGCTGGAGTACATTGTAGTAGTATGTAGTAGTAGTATGCTGGAGTACATTGTAGTTGTATGTAGTAGTAGTATTGCGTAGTTTCATTGTAGTAGTATGTAGTAGTAGTATGCTGTAGTTCATTGTAGTTAGTATGTGTAGTTGTAATGCTGTAGTACATTTTAGTAGTATGTAGTAGTAGTATGCTGGAGTACATTGTAGTAGTATGTAGTAGTTTGATGCTGTAGTACATTTTGTGTAGTAGTTTGTGTATGCTGTAGTTACATTGTAGTAGTATGTAGTAGTAGTATCTGTAGTACATTGTAGTAGTATGTAAATAGTAGTATGCTGTAGTACATTTTAGTAGTATGTAGTAGTAGTATGCTGGGTACATTTTAGTAGTATTTTAGTTGTAGTATGCTGTAGTACATTGTAGTAGTTTTGTAGTAGTAAGGTGCTGGGAGTACATTGTAGTAGTATGTTAGTAGTAGTATGCTGTAGTACATTGTAGTAGTATGTAGTAGTAGCATGCTGGAGTACATTGTAGTTGTATGTAGTAGTAGTATGCTGTAGTACATTGTAGTAGTATGTTTTTGTTTGTAGCATGCTGGAGTACATTGTAGTTGTATGTAGTAGTAGCATGCTGGAGTACAAATTTTAGTAGTAAAGTAGTAGTAGTATGCTGGAGTACATTGTAGTTGTATGTAGTAGTAGTATGCTGGAGTACATTGTAGTAGTATGTAGTAGTAGTATGCTGGAGTACATTGTAGTAGTATGTAGTAGTAGTATGCTGTAGTACATTGTAGTAGTATGTAGTAGTAGTATGCTGTAGTACATTGTAGTAGTATGTAGTAGTAGTATGCTGGAGTACATTGTAGTAGTATGTAGTAGTAGTATGCTGTAGTACATTGTAGTAGTATGTAGTAGTAGTATGCTGGAGTACATTGTAGTAGTATGTAGTAGTAGCATGCTGGAGTACATTGTAGTAGTATGTAGTAGTAGTATGCTGGAGTACATTGTAGTAGTATGTAGTAGTAGCATGCTGGAGTACATTGTAGTAGTATGTAGTAGTAGTAGTATGCTGTAGTACATTGTAGTAGTATGTAGTAGTAGTATGCTGGAGTACATTGTAGTAGTATGTAGTAGTAGCATGCTGGAGTACATTGTAGTAGTATGTAGTAGTAGTATGCTGGAGTACATTGTACTCCACTCATACAATTTCATTACTTCATCCTTCACTGTGAGAATAATTTTTCTCCCCTGGTTTGTCCTGACTAAATTTACTGCTTTTAACCAACTTTCTTCCTTCTTCAGTGAAGACTTAGTTTCGTCGCGGCAGTCCTCGCATAAGAACATAAGAACATAAGAAAGGAGGAACACTGCAGGAGGCCTGCTGGCCCATACTAGGCAGGTCCTTTACAATTCATCCCACTAACAAAACATTTACCCAACCCAATTTTCAATGCTACCCAAGAAATAAGCTCTGATGTGAAAGTCCCACTCAAATCCAACCCTTCCCACTCATGTACTTATCCAACCTAGATTTGAAACTACCCAAAGTCCTAGCCTCAATAACCCAACTAGGTAGACTGTTCCACTCATCAACTACCCTATTTCCAAACCAATACTAACCCATACTTCTCGATCACACTATGTTGATGCTCTTCTCTTTCTTTTCAGACTTGTCATTTAGTAATTCACGGAAATATTCCTTATTATGTTGCCACGGAGTAACTTTGGTAACATTTTCGCCTTTGACTCTATATCATTTTCAAACTCTATCTCATGTGTTCGTTTCGTCGCATGGTCGTTCCGCGCTCTTTAGCAAAGTTGGTTAATTTCTGTCGTTCCTTATGGTCTGTATTTCTTCCATTTTCTTTAGAAGTTTATCTTGGGGTTTCTGAATTTATGACTGAGTTACTGGCTTTTTATATTTTTTATTAATTTCGTTATTTTCAGTGGAAAAGCAAACGTTTGGTACTTTTGTCTAATATCTCTATCAGCTCTTGTATTGTGTATCAATGTTATACAGTACCGACAAGATAATGAATTAGACACATGTGCAACATCTGGGTAGCTTTAATTTGTAGACGTTTCGCCATCCAGTGACTTTATCAATACAGTACATGGACATAATCTGAAGACTAGAAGTATATGAAAAAGACAGTGGAAGATGAGGTAATCAGTCCCACAGTCCTCTTTAAGAGTACGGTGCTCATCACCTCCTAGGCTGAGGGACTGGTTACCTCGTCTTCCACTGTCTTTTGTATATGTATTCCTACAGTCTTCAGATTATATCCATGTACAGATGTGGCACATGTACAGATGTTGCTTTTGTCTTGCTGTATCATCCAGTTCCTTTACCATTAATTTTTAATGTCCTCTCATCGTCCTCTCTTTTGGAGTCTGGTTTTACAGATGTCTCTATCTTTCTTTACTAGCTCCAGATTCATTTCTACTGAATATCTGAAGCTTAGTACATAGTTTTAGCTGGAACCTGGTGGTTCTCCATAGTTAGATAAAGACACTTTCTCCGCATTTCAGGACAATTATTAAAAGAAAACGTGGCGAAAACGTTTCCTATAATAATTCTCCTGAATAGGTGTTTATACCCACAACTCGTCAATGTTTATACCCACAACTCGTCAATGTTTATACCCACAACTCGTCAATGTTTATACCCACAGCTCGTCAATGTTTATACCCACAGCTCGTCAATGTTTATACTCACAGCTCGTCAATGTTTATACCCACAACTCGTCAATGTTTATACCCACAGCTCATCGATGTTTATACCCACAGCTCGTCAATGTTTATACCCACAACTCGTCAATGTTTATACCCACAGCTCGTCAATGTTTATACCCACAGCTCGTCAATGTTTATACTAACAGCTCGTCAATGTTTATAACCACAGCTCGTCGATGTTTATACCCACAGCTCGTCAATGTTTATACCCACAACTCGTCAATGTTTATACCCACAGCTCGTCAATGTTTATACCCACAGCTCGTCAATGTTTATACTCACAGCTCGTCAATGTTTATACCCACAACTCGTCAATGTTTATACCCACAGCTCGTCGATGTTTATACCCACAGCTCGTCAATGTTTATACCCACAACTCGTCAATGTTTATACCCACAACTCGTCAATGTTTATACCCACAGCTCGTCAATGTCACGTAATCATTTACACTCAAATGATGTGTTGCAGTCTTGCTTTATTTCACTTTTCTTTCCGTTATGTGAGGACTCAGAATCTTCTTCATCGCTGCCTCCATTAGATTTGCTCTCCGTGTTTCCAAGTTTCTGTGAGATTTCACGAATTTCCCTGTCAAAATATCTATGATCTTATGATGATAACACTAGTGCGGGTGCAGGTAGAGTAGAGAGGAGAGTAGTGGGTGCTCCAGTATGTAGAGGGGAGGGAGGTAGAGATCATGAACACGGATAAATAGAACTGGTGGAGAGTGGTTCAGAAAATATTAGATCATGGTGGGGAAGAAAGAGGGCGATAATATTAGAAGAGAGGAAAGGGGGGCTACCGAAGTGTGGGGTGAGGGCGAAGAAGAAGAGTGGGAATATATTAGACAGCGGAGAGGCAGGAGAGGGTTGGTGGTGTGAAGAGTGGCTTTTTATTACACCTTGGTACCCTTCTGTACTTCTTTCACACTCGAGTCAGCATGTACTTCCTGCTTCTTCACTCTTCTTCCCTCTTTCTTCTGCTTCATTTAGTTTGTATGTTTGCATATAAGCATGTGTGAAGGATAGAGGAAGGAGGGAGGATCAGAAGGAGTGGAAGAGGTCGTTATAGAAGTGGCCCCCTGCATGTAATGGAGGATACTGCCTTCATGGCTGCTCTCAAGTTGCGAGTTTTTGGTTTTTGATTCGAAGGCGCCCAGACAAAAATGATCCCTTTCCCCCTCCTTCCCCCATTTATCCGTCAGCTCTGAATTTGGAGGTCCCCCAGAATACAGCTTTTCTATGCATGTAAATTTATTATACAGATGGGGGGGGGGTTGTGTGTGTGTGTGTGTGGTGTGTACTACCTAATTGTATAAACTATTGTGGTTGCAGGGGTCATTCATAGCTCATGGCTCACCTCTTCAGGTCGCTACTGTGTCTCCCCTAGTGTATGTGTGTGCGCGCGTACGTACTCCCCTATGTGTGGTGAGAGGCACCGTGTTGAAAATGGCGACCCTCAGCTTTCTCCCCCAAAGGGATCTAGTTCATTCTCTTAGGGCTTGGAACACCCCACAAAAAACCCACACACACACACACCACAACACACCACAACACACACCACAAAACCACCCACACACACAACAAAACACATACACACACACACACACATACACACACACACCGTGCACACACACACACACACACACACACACACACACACACCCCAAAAAACATCCACACACACACACCACACCACACACACACCACACACACACCACACACCACACCCACAAAAGCTGGGGGAATAACAAATAAGGGGAGGATGGCATGAAAGATCAAAGAGGCATCCCCCACTCTTTACTCTCACAAAAACCAAGCTTACGGGGCATGATAAAGTTTGCCATCTTTCCACGGATACCCAAAACCTGAGGAAAAACAGAGGGAAAAGGGGGGGGGGAGGGGTGACATTGTGATCAAAAAACGCTGGAATTTTGATAGCTGGAGAGGGAGAAGCGGAAAAAGTGATTAAATAGAGGAGCTTCACTCTGGAGGTCCCCAAAGGGGGTAATAGCGTGATGTATAACCCACCACAGAACAGCGGAGGCCAAGGCAAGAGTACGACGAGAGCATGGCGATGGGGTTAAACACGGCTAGAGTGGCCAGAAGAGGTCATGCATGCAGGGGAAACTCCTGATATGGGTGACTTTAACCACAAGGAGATCGATTTGGGGGAAATTGGGCCCCCATGGGGGGCCCGATACTTGGGGTAAGATGGGAGGTTTTACTGGAAAAATTATGTACCAACACATAAGGGACATCAAGAGAGGGAGGGGGGAGGATGAACCGCAAGCTGGACTTGTATTCCCTTTAGTAGTGCAGATATGAGGACACACATATGAAAGACCCCCTTGGGGGGCAGTGACCTGTGGTTTTAAGCTTCGAATAATGTAGAGTACCCAAGGGAGGGGGAAAGAGGAAGGCCAGGACAAGAAGCTAAACACAAGAAAGGGGGTACACAGGGATGGAAATTCCTGAAAGGGGTTTTGGGGACAGAGAACTGGCTGGGAAGCCATTAATGAGATGATGGATTTTTGTAGCACAAATGCAAGGAAATGAGGAAGGTTTTTTCCCCAAGGGGGAACAGGAATAATGAAAAAACCGGAGAGCCCATGGTTCACCCAAAGGTGCAGGGGGGCAAAAAAGTGGTGGGAATGAAATAAATATGAAGGGCAAAAAGGGCCCGGAGAATGGGAGAGTCATAGAGCCAGAAACGAATTGCACAGATAAAAGGGAGCCCAAAGCAATATGAAAATGACATAGCAGCGAAAAACCCAAAATTGACCCGAAAAATGTTGTACAGCCACATCAGGAGGAAAACAACAGTCAAGTACCAGGTAATCAGGCTAAGGAAGGAAGGAGGAGAGACAACAAGAAATGACCGTGAAGTATGTGAGGAACTCAACAAGAGATTCAAAGAAGTGTTCACAGAGGAGACAGAAGGGGCTCCAGAAAGACGGAGAGGGGGGGCCCACTCCACCATGTGCTGGACACAGTGCACACAACCGAGGAAGAAGTGAAGAGGCTTCTGAGTGAGCTAGATACCTCGAAGGCAATGGGGCCAAATAACATCTCCCCATTGGTATTGAGAGAGGGAGCAGAGGCGCTATATGTACCCCTAACAACAATATTCAATACATCTATCGAAACAGGGAGATTGCCTGAGGCATGGAAAACAGCAAATGTAGTCCCAGTCTTTAAAAAAGGAGACAGACATGAAGCATTAAACTACAGACCAGTGTCACTGACATGTATAGTATGCAAAATCATGGAGAAGATTATCAGGAGAAGAGTGGTGGAACACCTAGGAAGGAATGATCTCATCAAAAGCAGCCAACATGGTTTCAGGGACGGGAAATCCTGTGTCACAAACCTACTGGAGTTCTATGACATGGTGACAGCAGTAAGACAAGAGAGAGAGGGGTGGGTGGATTGCATATTCTTGGACTGCAAGAAGGCGTTTGACACAGTTCCACACAAGAGATTGGTGCAAAAACTGGAGGACCAAGCAGGGATAACAGGGAAGGCACTACAATGGATCAGGGAATACTTGTCAGGAAGACAGTAGCTAGTCATGGTACGTGGCGAGGTGTCAGAGTGGGCACCTGTGACCAGCTGGGTCCCACAGGGGTCAGTCCTAGGACCAGTGCTGTTTCTGGTATTTGTGAACGACATGACGGAAGGAATAGACTCTGAGGTGTCCCTGTTTGCAGATGATGTGAAGTTGATGAGAAGAATTCACTCGATCGAAGACCAGGCAGAACTACAAAGGGATCTGGACAGGCTGCAGACCTGGTCCAGCAATTGGCTCCTGGAGTTCAATCCCACCAAGTGCAAAGTCATGAAGATTGGGGAAGGGCAAAGAAGACTGCAGACGGAGTACAGTCTAGGGGCCAGAAAGGGCTACAAACCTCACTCAAGGAAAAAGATCTTGTGGTGAGTATAACACCAGGCACATCTCCTGAAGCGCACATCAACCAAATAACTGCTGCAGCATATGGGCTCCTAGCAAACCTCAGAACAGCATTCCGACATCTTAATAAGGAATCGTTCAGGACCCTGTACACCGTGTACGTTAGGCCCATATTGGAGTATGCGGCACAAGTTTGGAACCCACACCTAGCCAAGCACGTGAAGAAACTAGAGAAAGTACAAAGGTTTGCAACAAGACTAGTCCCAGAGCTAAGAGGTATGTCCTACGAGGAGAGGTTAAGGGAAATCAACCAGACGACACTGGAGGACAGGAGAGATAGGGGGGACATGATAACGACATACAAAATACTGAGAGAAATTGACAAGGTGGACAAAGACAGGATGTTCCAGAGATTGGACACAGTAACAAGGGGACACTGTTGGAAGTTGAAGACACAGATAAATCACAGGGATGTTAGGAAGTATTTCTTCAGCCACAGAGTAGTCAGTAAGTGGAATAGTTTGGGAAGCGATGTAGTGGAGGCAGGATCCATACATAGCTTTAAGCAGAGGTATGATAAAGCTCACGGCTCAGGGAGAGTGACCTAGTAGCGATCAGTGAAGAGGCGGGGCCAGGAGCTCGGACTCGACCCCCCCAACCTCAACTAGGTGAGTACACACACACACACACCACCACCACCAACATGTTAAGGACACTACCAGAGTGAGAGGGGAGGATGAACCAGCAAGATTAGACCTTGTGTTCACCCTGGGCAGTTCAGACACTGAGAACATCACATATGAGAGTCCCCTAGGAGCTAGTGACCACGTGGTTCTGTGCTTTGAATACATAGTAGAGTTGCAAGTGGAGAGTGTAACAGGAGTTGAATGGGAAAAACCAGACTATAAGAGAGGGGACTACATAGGTTTGAGGAACTTCCTGCAGGAGGTTCCATGGGGCAGAGAACTGGTAGGAAAGACAGTAAATGAAATGATGGAATATGTAACAACAAAATGCAAGGAGGCAGTGGAAGGGTTTATTCCCAAGGGCAACAGAAACAATGGGAAGACCAGAACGAGCCCCTGGTTTACCCGACGGTGTAAGGAGGCAAAAACAAAGTGCAATAGAGAATGGAAAAAGTACAGAAGGCAGAGAACGTATGAAAATAGCGAGATTAGTCGCAGAGCCAGGAACTAGTATGCACAGGTAAGGAGGGAGGCCCAGTGACAGTATGAAAATAACACAGCATCGAAAGTCAAGACTGACCCGAAACTGTTGTATAGCCACATCAGGAGGAAGACAACAGTCAAAGACCAGGTGATCAGATTGAGGACAGAAGGTGGAGAACTCACAAGAAATGATCAGGAGGTATGTGAGGAGCTAAACAGGAGATTTAAGGAAGTTTTTACAGTAGAGACAGGAAGGGCTCTGGGAAGACAGCACAGAAGGGAACATCAAGAGGGAATATACCAACAAGTGTTGGATAACATACGAACAACCGAGGAGGAGGTGCAGAAGCTGCTAAGTGACCTTGATACCTCAAAGGCGATGGGACCGGACAACATTTCCCCTTGGGTCCTTAGAGAAGGAGCAGAGATGCTGTGCATGCCCCTAACCACAATCTTCAACACATCCCTTGAAACTGGGCAACTACCTGAGAAATGGAAGACAGCAAATGTAGTCCCCATATTTAAGAAAGGAAACCGAAACGAGGCACTAAACTACAGACCTGTGTCTCTGACATGTATAGTATGCAAAGTCATGAAGAAGATTATCAGGAGAGTGGTGGAACACCTGGAACGGAACAAGATTATAAATGAAAACCAGCTTAGGGTTCATGGAAGGCAAATCCTGTGTCACAAACCTTCTGGAGTTTTATGACAAGGTAACAGAAGTAAGACACGAGAGAGAGGGGTGGGTTGATTGCATTTTCCTGGACTGCAGGAAGGCCTTTGACACAGTTCCTCACAAGAGATTAGAGCAGAAGCTGGAGGATCAGGGAGCGTACTGCAATGGATCAGGGAATACTTGACAGGGAGGCAACAACGAGTCATGGTACGTGAAGAGCGGGGTCCCACAAGGGTCAGTTCTAGGACCAGTGCTATTTTTAATATATGCAAACGACATGATGGAAGGAATAGACTCTGAAGTGTCCCTATTCGCAGATAATGTGAAGCTGATGAGAAGAATTAAATCGGATGATGATGATGCAGGACTGCAAAGAGACCTGGACAGGCTGGACACGTAGTCCAGAAACTGGCTTCTCGAATTCAACCCTGCCTAATGTAAATTCATGAAGATTGGGGAGGGGCATAGAAGACCGCAGACAGAGTATAGGCTAGGTGGACAAAGACTACAGACATCACTCAGGGAGAAAGATCTTGGGGTGACCATAACACCGAGCACATCAGCGGAGGCTGCAGCATATGGGCGCCTGGCAAACCTGAGAATAGCGTTCCGATACCTTAATGAGGAATCGTTCAAGACACTGTACACTGTGTATGTTAGGCCCATACTGGAGTATGCAGCACCAGTCTGGAACCCACACCTGGTCAAGCACGTCAAGAAGTTAGAGAAAGTACAAAGGTTTGCAACAAGGCTAGTCCCAGAGCTCAAGGGAATGTCGTACGAGGAAAGGTTGAGGGAAGTCGGACTGACGACACTGGAGGACAGAAGGGTCAAGGGAGACATGACAACGACATACAAGATACTGGGGGAATAGACAAGGTGAACAGAGATAGGATGTTCCAGAGAGGGGACACAGAAACAAGGGGTCACAACTGGAAGCTGAAGACTCAGACGAGTCACAGGGACGTTAGGAAGTATTTCTTCAGTCATAGAGTCGTCAGGAAGTGGAATAGCCTAGCAAGTGAAGTAGTGGAGGCAGGAACCATACATAGTTTTAAGAAGAGGTATGATAAAGCTCAGGAAGCAGAGAGAGAGAGAGGACCTAGTAGCGATCAGTGAAGAGGCGGGGCCAGGAGCTGAGTCTCGAACCCTGCAGCCGCAATTAGGTGAGTACAATTAGGTGAGTACAATTAGGTGAGTACAATTAGGTGAGTACACACCACACACACAGCTGATGGACTTTGTTCATGTCTCTTATACTTCAGTTTTATTTACTAACATGTTATTCTACTGTTCTAGTATATTACTGCAATGTTCTTCTGTGTTGTTGTAGAGTTCTATGTTACTGATCTGTTCTTATGTACTGCTATATTGCTCATGTGTGCTAATGTTCCTGTTCTTACCCATTACTTTACCCTTCTTTCATGTTACTACATCAGCATACATTTTTGTATGTTGATGTAGTGCTCTTTCACATTGCTGTACTTACCTACAACATCTTCTACAACAGTGTCTCCCACACTGGCGTTCATGTCTCCCACACTGGCGTTCATGTCTCCCACAACAATTATGTTGACTCAAAATTCCCAGAAGTTTCACTTAAAAATCTCCTGGAGTAAAGCTGACCATCATGGTATTCTTGATCTATTGACGAGAAAGATTTCAGCAGCCCATCTTGCAACCTGACAAATTCATCTTACTGTTAATGTCTTCGATCTTACTGTATTTATTTACTTCTGTGCCACTTACTTACGTGTTGCTCTACTGTACATTTACAACTCTGGCAACACAGTCTTTTGTAACAATTCACTTCTTTAATTTACTGTACTTAACGTTTGCTAAATAATGTTGATGCACACATACCGTTCCCTTTCTTAACCTGGTCGGTACTTTATTAGTTATATTTTCTCTTCTCTGTCATTCTGTCAATCACAATTATAACAAATATATTGGCTGGTACACTCGGCAGACAAACACCAATGGTTTACTTTACTTAAAACATTTTATTATTATTCTATCTAACACTGAGTCCAGTAGTTTTGATCTGTACCAGAAGTAAAGGGAGGGACTCAAGCTAGATTTGCATAGTGTGATGTGAATCTAGAGACGCCATTAAAACAGAGAAATTATTTTACTTCTGCAACATTAGTTTTAGAGATGACTTTACAACAATAGTTATCACAGTTTTAAAGACATCTTTCACAAATATATTTTCATTCTACATGAGAAATAATCAAATTATAAATCATAATACTATCAACCAGTAGATAATCACACTAACCACACCACGGGTGGGGTTACAACCTGCGATCAGAGAGTCTCAAAACTCCAGACCGACATGTTACGCACCCAGTGGCTAACGCGTTGGTCTGGAGTTTTGAGACTCTCTGATCGCGGGTTCTAACCCCACCCGTGGTATGGTTTGTTTGCAATCGTGTCATTACGACTTCGTGAGTAATGATCACACTATGTCACATAATCACACTATGAGGCCTGGTCACAGACCGGGCCGCGGGGGCGTTGACCCCCGGAACTCTCTCCAGGTAAACTCCAGGTAAGTCCAACACTGGAGTAGTGACATAAAACCTACATTATACAGAGCTCTTAATTAAGACTCACATTAGTATGAAGTTATGCATCTCACTAGCACAGTACCACGAGTCCATACCGAGCATCTTGGTACACATACCATCTAATCAGAGAGTCTACATAAGTGTGTAGATACAATCTGAAACAGTTTATAATATACTTTACTATAGACTGAGTGTTGTTACTGATATATATATATATATATATATATATATATATATATATATATATATATATATATTATATATATATATATATATATATATATCAATAACAACATGCGACTAGCCGAGACTTGAACCCATGTCGGTTTGGCCCGCTTCAAGGTGAGCGAAAATCACATGACGCTCTAACCCACAGGATTACTTAATCCTACAAGAATCATGCACCCAGCAGACTAGGTGTTCTACCGTGATCCGAAGACATACAGTGATGTAGGTGCCTCTGAGCTAATTTCATTCTACTCCTCGTTTGGTGTGCTAGGCTCCACAAGCAGGTTCGAGACCTCGGCTAGTAGCAGTGGTGTTGTTATTCGTTAAATACCACTCGTTCGTGGTTACAATAATATATATACTGCTTGTGAAGGCTAGTGCACCAAACAGGGAGTAGAATGAAATTAGACCAGAGGCACCACACCACCGTATGTCATCGGATCATGGTAAAACACCTAGTACTGCTGGGTGCGTGACTCTTGTAGGATTGAGTGTTCCTGTGGGTTAGAGCGTCATGTGAGTTTTGCTCACCATGAGGCGGGCCAAAACAATATGGGTTCGAATCCTCGGCTAATCGCAGTGTTGTTATTGATTATATACCACTCGTTCGTGGTTACAATTATATATATATATATTAATATATATATAATATATATATATATATAATATATATATATATATATATATATATATATATATATATATATATATATATATATATATAATATATATATATATATATATATATATATATATATATATAAGTCGTGCCGAATAGGCAGAACTTGCGATCTTTGCTTAAATAACAACGCTCATCTTGCCATATAGGACAAGTGAAAATTTGTGTATGCAATAATTTCGCCAAAATCATTCTGAACCTAACGAAAAAAATATATTTCACTGTGTTTGTTTAGTATTAAATTACTGTAACCAAATCTAAAATATATTTAGTTGGGTTAGGCTAAAATAAATTGCGCTTGTTATAATAAGGTTAGGTAAGTTTTCTAAGTTCCTTTTGGTGCAAAATTAAAAATTTTTACATCAACATTAAAGAAAAAAATATATCTTTAAACGTATAAGAGAAATTTTTAGAAAGGACTTAATTTTAAATGAGTTCTTGCTAATTGACCAGATTTACATATTCGGCACGACATATACATATACAGTGAAACCTCTAGTCATGACCATAATTCGTTCCAGAACTCTGGTCGCGACCCGATTTGGTCGTGACCCAAACCTAATTTCCCCAATGGATTGTATATAAATTCGAATAATCCGTTCCAGACCCCTACGAACTGTATGTAAATATTGTTTTTTAAGATTTTTAAGCACAAAAATAGTTAATTATACCTCAGAATGCACAATATAATAGTAAACTAAATGTTAAAACCTTAAATAACACTGAGAAAACCTTGAACAACAGAGAACACTAACATTGCAACAGTTCTAATTATTATTATTATAATCAAGGGGGAAGCGCTAAACCCGGAGGATTATACAGCGCCTGGGGGGGGGATTTGGCAACAGTTCTAAGAGTTTTAAGCACAGAAAAAATAATCAAAGTTTGAAAAATCCTTAATTATACAAAATAATGCACAGTTTAATAGAGAAAAAAGCCTTAATAACAGAGTTAGGTGTATACAAACAACAGGAAGTGGGAAAAATTGGCGCGGAATGTGTTTGTTCGGCACCCGATTATGTGTTCATGACCAGATGCAAAAATTTGGCGAATTTTTTGGTCGTGAACCAATTTGTTTGTGTTTGTTTGTGTTCCACTGTATATATATATCTATATATATATATATATATATATATATATATATAATATATATATATATATATATATATATATATATATATATATATATATATATATATGTATAAATATATATATGTCGTGCCGAATAGGCAGAACTTGCTATCTTGGCTTAAATATCAACGTTCATCTTGCCATATAGAACAAGTGAAAATTTGTGTATGCAATAATTTCGCCAAAATCATTCTGAACCTAACGAAAAAATTATATTTCACTGTGTTTGTTTAGTATTAAATTACTGTAAACAAATCTAAAATATATTTAGTTGGGTAGGGCTAAAATAACTTGTTCTTGTTATAATAAGGTTAGGTAAGTTTTCTAAGATTCTTCTGGTGCAAAATTAAAATTTTTTCATTAATATTAATGAAAAAAATATATCTTTAAATGTATGAAAGAAAATTTCAGAAAGGACTCAATTTTAAATGAGTTCTTGCTAATTGACCAGTTTTACATATTCGGGACGACATATATATATATACATATATAATATATAATAATATATATAATATATATATATATATATATTATATATATATATATATACGTATATAATATATATATATATATATATATATATATAATATATATATATATATATATATATTATATATATATATATATATATATATATATAAATAGGGAAGTACCACCTCTAGAACTGTCCTGGGGACCCTCATCCTCAGAGAAAAGAATAAACTTGCTTTAGGGAAAACTCAAGGTTCTCCCTGAAGCTGTTTGAGAATGTTCTCCTACCAGATATGAAGGAGGTGAGAAGCCAAACTTCAAAAGGTGGGACTGTATAGGTATGAGGCAACGACAAAAAAAAAGTCTGCTCCAGGAGTCGAACCTGAGTCTGCTGCTTCAATTAAAGACTGACCGCTGCTCCTCGTGATTCTGTAGCGTGAACTGCAGGTGATGATGTAACCTGGACTACAAGTAATGATGTAACCTGGACTGCAAGCAATGATGTAACCTATACTACAAGCAATGATGTAACCTGGACTACAAGTAATGATGTAACCTGGACTACAAGTAATGATGTAACCTGGACTAGAGGTATTGACTTAGACCGAAACGTTCAATACAGGTGAAAGCATAAAATGCACAGGCGAAAGCATAAAGTATCTGTCGGATAAATAAAATGATTTCAGAGGAATGTAACCTGGATCTGAGAAGCGTAAAGACTCCGACTGTTGATTTCATGATGTGTACATGTCTCATGTTAGTGAGAAGTGCTAGATTGTACTAAAAGTGCAATTTATTAGGTAAAGATAGGGAAGAGGGTGATGATCCACAAACATATTATGCTTCAAAAGAAGACAGAGAAAAGGGTGAGTGTGCCGAAAATCCCAGGGAAGAAGTTGTTGTCCAACATAGTTAAGAGAGAGATAACCCACAGAGTGACGACAGTGTTGTCCCGCAAATGTACTGAAGAGGAGGATGTCTTCCCAACTTACAAAACCCTTAAGTAACTTTTGATTCATTCTTCACTAACAGTTCGAGGTACCTCCCTGGATAGTTACTATCTACAAGTATAAAACGTGTTGCAATTCCCATTTTGTCACCATTATTTATCAATAACGTCGGTGGATCCTTCCCTTAACGTCTTTGAAAAATTGTTATAACCTATCTGCTGCAGATATGCTCTGAAATACGAGAAGTCACAGATACTCTGAGATCTGAGTGAAATGGTATTAACTGTTGTCAACTTTTTATATCACAAAACTCGTGTATGGTCAAAAATATAACGTCTGTTACATTATGTGAAGCAGCTGATTATTCTACTTGTTCTGTATATTACTGTATCTTTCTTGTGTCTTATGTGTTGCTGTACTCTATTATGTGTTACTATTCAGCTTTTGCATATTATTGAACTGTTCTTGTGTGTTGCTGTGCTTTTATGCATATTACAGCATATTTTTTTGCGTCTTACTGTACCGTTGTGTCACTCTACCTTCCCTGCTGCATGTTGCACATCAGTGTCTCCCAAATTGGAATTCATGTCTCCCAGGATTCCATTATCTTAAATCTTTACTTATTTATCTATACAATATTAATTCAAATAATAGACAGGCACAAACTAATTTAAAGTTTATGAAGAGGTGGACTGGTAAGCCAGTGAAAGGCCTCGGTCAAATGATCAAAAGCTCCAGTGGTAAGTCATCATATGACTAAGACTCACGTCAGGAAAAACTTGTCCTATTTCCTGACGAATCTTACCTAACATAACTAAAAACAACCAATCTTCAAGAATTCTCCCGACCTGAAACCTGACATGTCCTCCACGTTGCTAATGCCTCTGATACTGCTGTTTTATAGTTATTTATTATAAGCACTAACAAAGCATCAAGCATCTCCATCGTCTTCAATCTCTTCTTCAGTCACGATTCTGTCATACACATTGCTTGCAATAAACAAACACATACTGTTTAATGTGCTTAAAAAATATTTTACAATTCTTTCTGATACTATGTCCAGCTATTTTGAACTGTATCAGAGGCAAAGTGTGGTACTCAAGCTTCTTTCTCTTCATAAACAAAAAGATGCTAGAAAAATATTCAGAAACAATTATTGTCGTAATTTCTATAAAATTCTTGAGTAGCTACGACAGTCACTTGGGTTACATTAGCTATCAAGAATTTACAGTATCAAGCTATCAAGATTTACGATATTTAAAAGAAAACGCTTGTAAGAGATGTAAGAATGTGGAAACAAGATTAGCGAAATACACTGGCTGCTCTTTACCTTATGAATGATGAAGAGACCACCAGAAATAATAATTAATTAATTAAACAAGTCTCTCTTTCTCTCTTTGTATCTTTTTCACGTTTTCATTTATCTCAGAGTCTCTTCCAGAGGTTGAGTTTCCAGTGCTGTTGATGGTTCTCTTGTCCCTCTTTCTCTTCTCTGGCATCATCGTCTAGGTACAATCTGTTGTACTTTCTGTCTACCTTAACTGATTCTCTGCTTGTCATACATCATTGAGTCTTTCATTTAGTCTCCTGAAGCCATGAATGACCAGAAACTCTCTTTCTCCTCTTCCCACTTACTTTCCATATAGATTCATGTGTCTGTTTTGAATACTTGTTTTTACTGTTTTTCATATCATCTCCAGCACCTCATAATATCCTGAAAGTTTTGTGCAAAGGTTCTGTTTGTTCTCTCTTTCTGCTGTCCCCTCAGCTGCTATTACTATTCCTGATCCAGTCTCATTATCTCTTCCCTTCATCTTCTCCACTTTTCTCATCTTCAGATCCTCTTCCAAGGTTTAAACCTTTGCCCCAGTAGCTACAGCCCTTCTCTCCCATTCTGTGCTGTCTGAAGATACTCCTCTGCCTTCTCTTCCATCGTTTTTTTTTTTTTTTTTTCACTAGACTTTTTTTTTTGCCGACTTATGTTCCATTTTTCACTTAGGCTCAGTTGTCATCAATTTCCTCTCAATCGCCTCATGCCCTGATTCTTCTTCCTCGGCTCTCCTTCCTCTTCTAGTTGCCTTTTGTGTTCCTATGTCTTCACACTTCAGGTCTCCTAATTAAGTACAATATCATCCTCAGACTGCACCTGACTGGTGGTCGAACCTTCAGTCGCTGTCCTTGCCCAACTTTGTATAGATCTGCTGTGCTGTGTGTGTGTGTGTGTGTGTGTGTGTGCTCACCTAATTGTGGATAAAGGGGTCAAGTCATAGCTCCTGGCCCCGCCTCTTAACTGGTCACTACTAGGTCACTTCCTCCCTGCCCCGTGAGCTTTATGATACCTCTTCTCAAAGCTATGTATGGATCCTGCTTCCATCATTTCTCTTTCCAGACTATTCCACTTCCTGACAACTCTGTGAATGAAGAAATACTTCCTAACATCCCGATGACTCATCCGAGTCTTCAACTTTCAATTGTTACCCCTTGTTGGTGTGTCCCATCTCTGAAACATCCTGTCTCTGTCCACCTTGTCGATTCCTCTCAGTATTTTATATGTCGTTACGATGTGCACCCTGTCCCTCCTGTCCTCTAGTGTCGTCAGGTCGATTTCCCTTAACTTCTCCTCGTAGGACATGCCCCTAGTCTTGTTGCAAACCTTTGCACTTTCTCTAATTTCTTGACGTGCTTGGCTAGGTGTGGGTTCCAAACCGGTGCTGCATACTCCAATATGGGCCTGACGTACACGGTGTACAGAATCCTGAACGACTCCTTACCGAGATGTCGGAATGCTATTCTTAGGTTTGCTAGTCGCCCATATGCCGCAGCAGTGATTTGGTTGATGTGCGTTTCAGGAGATGTGTTCGATGTTATACTCACCCCAAGATCATTTTCCTTGAGTGAGGTTTGTAGTTTTTGGCCTCCCTAGACTGAATTCTGTCTGCTGTCTTATTTGCCATTCCCCGATCTTCATGACTTTGCACTTGGAGGGGTTGAACTCCAGGAGCCATTTCCTGAACCAGGCCTGTAGCCTGTCCAGATCCCTTTGTAGTCCTGCCTGGTCCTCCTCCGAATGAATTCTCCTCATTAACTTGACATCGTCTGCAAGCAGAGACACTTCTGAGTCTATTCCTTCCGTCATGTCATTCACATATACCAGAAACAGCACTGTCTCTAGGACTGACCCCTGTGGAACCCCGCTCATCACAGGTGCACACTTCGACACCTCATCGCGTACCATGACTCGCTGCTGTCTTCCTGTTAGGGATTCTCTGATCCATTGCAATGCCTTCCGTGTTACACCTGCTTGGTCCTCCAGCTTTTCCACTAGTCTCTTGTGTGGAACTGTTTCAAATGCCTTCTTCCGGTCCAAGAAAATGCAATCTACCCACCCCTCTCTCTCTTGTCTTACTGCTGTCACCGTGTAATAGAACTCCAGAAGGTTTGTGACACAAGATTTCCCGTCCTTGAATCCGTGCTGGTTGTCGTTGATAAGCTCTGTGTGTGTGTGTGTGTGTACTCACCTAGTTGAGGTTGCGGGGGTCGAGTCCGAGCTCCTGGCCCCGCCTCTTCACTGATCGCTACTAGGTCACTCTCCCTAAGCCGTGAGCTTTATCATACCTCTGCTTAAAGCTATGTATGGATCCTGCCTCCACTGCATCGCTTCCCAAACTATTCCACTTACTGACTACTCTGTGGCTGAAGAAATACTTCCTAACATCCCTGTGATTCATCTGTGTCTTCAACTTCCAACTGTGTCCCCTTGTTGCTGTGTCCCATCTCTGGAACATCCTGTCTTTGTCCACCTTGTCAATTCCTCTCAGTATTTTGTATGTCGTTATCATGTCCCCCTATCTTCCTGTCCTCCAGTGTCGTCAGGTTGATTTCCCTTTAAACCCTTTCCCCGTAGGACAACCCTTTTGCAAACCTTTGAACTTTCTCTAGTTTCTTTACGTGCTTGGCTAGATGGGGTTCCAAACTGGTGCCGCATACTCCAATATGGGCTAACGTACACGGCCCCTACCGGGTCCTGAACGATTCCTTATTAAGATGTCGGAATGCTGTTCTGAGGTTTGCCAGGCTCCCATATGCTGCAGCAGTTATTTGGTTGATGTGCGCTTCAGGAGATGTGCCTGGTGTTATACTCACCCCAAGATCTTTTTCCTTGAGTGAGGTTTGTAGCCTCTGGCCCCCCCAGGGCTGTACTCCGTCTGCGTCTTCTTTTCCCCTTTCCCCAATCTTCATGACTTTGCACTTGGGGGTTTTAACTTCAGGACAATTGCTGGACCAGGTCTGCAGCCTGTCCAGATCCCTTTGTAGTTCTGCCTGGTCTTCGATCGAGTGAATTCTTCTCATCAACTTCACGTCATCTGCAAACAGGGACACCTCAGAGTCTGTGTGTGTGTGTGTGTGTGTGTGTGTGTGTGTGTGTGTACTCACCTATTTGTACTCACCTATTTGTGGTTGCAGGGGTCGAGTCCTAGCTCCTGGCCCCGCCTCTTCACCGGTTGCTACTAGACCCTCTCTCTCCCCGCTCCATGAGCTTTATCAAACCCGTCCTTAAAACTGTGTATGGTTCCTGCCTCCACTACGTCATTTTCTAGGCTTTTCCACTGCCTTACAACTCTATGACTGAAAAAATATTTCCTACTACTCTCACTCTTTTGTGTCTTCAACTTCAATTGTGCCTCTTGTTTCTGGTCCCCTCCCGGAGCATCCTGTCCTGCCACCTTTTCTATTCCAAGCAGTATTTTTTTATGTCTTTTCATGCTCCCCTGACCCCCTGCCCCGTGTCGCAGGCCGATTTCCCCTTAACTTTCTTCATAGGGCATTTCCCCTTAGCCGGGAAATAACCTTGTGCAAACCCTTTTTACTTTCTCTAGTTTTTTTGCGTGCTTTATCAAGTGCGGGTTCCCAAAAAGGTGCTGCATACTCCAGTAGGGCCTGACTACACGGGTACATGTTTGATGATTCCTTTCAAGGTGTCGGAAAGCTGTTCTCAGGTTTCCAGGCCCCATATCTGCAGCATTACTGTTGGGTTTGCTTTCCGGGGACATCCGGGGTTTACTCCCCCAAGATCTTTCTCCTTGATGAGGTTTGCAGTCTTTTGGCACCTAGCCTATACTCTGTCTGTGGTCTTCTGTGTCCTTCCCCTATCTTCATGACTTTGCTTTTGGGCAGGTTTAAATTCGAGAAGCCATTTGCTGGACCGGGTGTCCCAGTCGGGTCCAGGTCTCTTTGAAGTCCTGGCCTGGTCCTCATCAGATTTAATTCTCCTCATTAACTTCACAACATCTGCAAACAGGGACACTTCTGAGTCTAACCCTTCCGTCATGTCGTTCACTTTAACCAAAAATAGCACTGGTCCTAGGACCGACCCCTGTGGGACCCCGCTCGTCACGGGTGCCCACTGTGATACATCATTACGTACCATGACTCGTTGTTGCCTCCCTGTCAGGTATTCTCTGACCCAAATTGCAGTGCCCTTCCGTTATATGGCCCTGATGCTCTAGCTTCTGCACAAAATCTCTTGTGAGGAACTGTGTCAAAGGCCTTCTTGCAGTCAAGAAGATGCAATAAACCCCACCCCTCTCTCTCTTGTCTTACTTCTGTTATTTTATCATAAAACTCCAAAAGGGTTTGTGACACAGATTTGCCTTCCGTGAATCCGTCGGGTTTGGGCATTTATACTCCTGTTCCGTTCCAGGTGCTCCACCACTCTCCTCCTGATAATCTTCTCCATAATTTGCATACTATACACGTCAATGACACGGTCAAATAGTTTAGTGGCCTCTTTTCTGTCTCCTTTTTTGAAAAATGGGAACTACATTTCCCTGTCTTCCATACCTCAGTAGTTGCCCAGTTTCCAGGGATGTGTTGAAGATTGTGGTAAGTGGTATGCACAACATATCTGCTCCCTCTCTAAGGACCCATGGAGAGATGTTGTCCGGTCCCATTCCCTTTTGAGGTATCGATGTCCCTTAGCGTTTCTTCACCTCCTCCTCATCAGTAATGTATGTCTTTCCAACATTTGTTGGTGTATTCCTTTTTGTGTCCCCATCTGGTCTGTCCCCCCAAGTTCCTTCCTGTCTCTACTGTAAATACTTCCTTAAACTCGTGTTGAGCTCCCACATACCTCTTGAATCGTTTCTTGTGAGTTCCCCACCTTCTTTCCTCAGCCTTATCACCTGGTCCTTGACTGTTGTCTTCTTCCTAATGTGGCTAACAGCAGTTTCGGGTCAGATTTGACTTTCGATGCTATGTCGTTTTCATACGTCTCTGGGGCCTCCCTCCTTATCTCGCATACTCGTTTCTGGCTCTTCTACTATCTCCTTGTTTTCCTGGGTCCTATCCTCCGTACCTTTTCCATTCCTTTGCACTTACTTTTGCCTCCCTACACCTTCGGGTAAACCAAGGACTCGTCTTTGGGCTTCCTATTATTTCGTTTCCCTTGGGAACAAAACTTTCCTCTGCCTCCTTGCACTTTGTTGCCACATATTTCCCTCATCTCGTTTACTGATTTTCCTACCATTTCTCTGTCCCACGGAACCTCCTGCAGGAAGTTTCTCATACCCCGTGTAGTTCCCCCCTTTTATAGTTTGGCCTGTCCCCTTCAGTTCCTGTTACCTTCTCCACTTGTAACTCTACTATATATCAAAACTCAGAACCACATGATCGCTAGCTCCAAGGGGCCTCTCGTAAGTGATGTCCTCGATTTTTCTGAACTGCTCAGGGTGAACACAAGATCCAGTCTTGCTGGCTCATCCTCCCCCTCTCTCGGTTGTGTCCCTGACATGTTGATGCATGAGGTTTTCAAGTACCACATCCATCATCTTTGCTCTCCATGTTTCGGGACCCCCATGTGGCTCCAGGTTTTCCCAGTCGATCTCCCTGTGGTTGAAATCGCCCATTACCAGTAACTTTGCTCTGCTCGAGTGAGCTCTTCTTGCCACCTCAGCCAGTGTGTCCACCATCACCCTGTGTTTTCTTCGTACTCCTCTCTTGGCCTCCTGCAGTTCTGTGGTGGTTATACATCACTCCAATGACTACTTTATGTTCTCCGGACTGAACATAAAGTGTGTGTGTGTGTGTGTGTGTGTGTGTGTGTGTTGTGTGTGTGTGTGTGTGTGTGTGTGTGTGTGTGTGCGTGTGTGTGTGTGTGTGTGTGTGTGTGTGTGTGTGTGTGTGTGTGTGTGTGTGTGTATGTGTGTGTGTGTGTGTGTGTGGTGTGTGTGTGTTGTGTGTGGTGTGCGTGTGCGTGTTTTCACGTAAAAACTCAAGTAGTTTACCAAAGCTGTCATTGAATTATAAGCCAAGTATGCAAGATGTAGCTTAAAAACACATGTAAATGTGTATCAGAAATTGTGTGTTATTTTAGACGTCTCGGATGCATAGTATGGATGTGTAACATACATAGCGGGACATGGTAGTAACTATTTGGCATAAACTATTTGACTATATTAACCCTGCCAATCAGGCGAAGCGTTGTCCCAGTAAAGATCGCAAGTGCTGCTTGATCGCCACTGTCAGCTACTTCTATAAGAACATACAATAAGATTAGAACTCATGGTAATGATTTCATGTCACCCCCACACAAACAAGTCTTTAATGTTTACTTAACTGTTCATGGTTACAGAGGTCATCACCGTGTCCCGTGGCTTAGTCTCTGACTGCGCTGCCTAATTGCCTGATTAATCACGCTATTGACGCTAGCAGGACTAAGCCTCACGTGAACACCCAAGTGGTATTTTTCAGCCTGGTGACAAACCATACCACACATTGCAGCAAAGTGTAAAATTGTCCACAATTAGTTTCTGTCACGACCAACCAAGCATCCCACCATAGTTATGGTGGAAAATGAACCCCCCCCCCCCTTCAACACAAAAAAATACCATAGACATGAATCAGTTATCAGTCTCCCGTCGGAGATACATAGGCTCTAAACACAAACGAACATGGCCCTAATATGGCTCATTGAACACTAAAGCTCTAGAACGTAAATTAAAAAAAAAAAAGAATCGGAACTTAAAATTCCCTTTTACTAGTGAAAATCAGATCTGACCTAATTGAATCCTGGTTGATACCTAAACAAAATCTAAATTTAAAACACTTTATTTGCCACAAGAAGGACTTGACCAAATGGGAACCCTCGGCCCCCTCCTCCTCCTATTCCTCCTCCTCCTACTCCTCTTACTACTACTCCTCTTACTACTACTCCTCTTACTACTACTCCTACTACTATTGCTACTAACGCAGAACAGTTTCATATTTTAACCTTTAATACTAAATTAATGTCCAAATACATTAAATACTATCCTGCCTGAGTCCTGAGAGACACGAACACATATTTTTCATAGAAATATACAACCCAGAAGGAACGCTGAGCACACCTGCAATATATCAGCATCTACAGCACCTACAAACAAGTTATTATTAATTTATATCAAGACAATCTTGATCCACACCATCCAACATGAAGCAACGGCACTTACCATGTTCTTTCTGTGCTTTACTGAATATTTTAACTAAAACTGGCTACAAATCATCTCTCGATATATGATTAGGCTCGGTTTAACTTAAATATGAAATTAAATATTGTATTGGACCTGTCATTCACAGTGATTACAAACCACTTATGAAATTTCATAATTTCGAGTATGTGTGTATGTGTGTGTGTGTGTGTGTGTGTGTGTGTGTGTGTGTGTGTGTGTGTGTGTGTGTGTGTGTGTGTGTGTGTGTGTGTGTGTGTGTATGTATTCACCTAGTTGTGAGTACAGGGGTCGAGTTATACATAGTTCCTGGCCCCGCCTCTTCCTCGGTCGCTACTAGGTCCACTCTCTCCTTTCTCCACGAGCTTTATCAAACTTCTTCAT
>NC_069401.1:27741130-27778630 GCF_026875155.1 Cherax quadricarinatus | reverse complement strand
TTACTGTTCCCCTTTGGGAATGAACCTTTCCACTGCCCCCCTTGGGCTTTTTGTTGCTACAAAATTCCCAAACATTTATTTACTGGCTTTCCTCCCATTTCCTGTCCCACTGGACCTCCCGCAGGAATTTCTTAAACCCCTATGTACCCCCTCTTTTAAAAGTCAGGTTTTCCCCCATTCTACTCCTTTTATTCTCCCCAAACTTGCAGCTTACTATGTATTCAAAGCACGAACCACGGGTTTCTGCCCTTTTGGGGGAAACTCTCAACTTGATGCCTAAATGTCTGAGCTCCCCCGGGTGAACACAAGGTCCAATCTTGTGGTTCATCCCCCCCTCTCACCGGGGGTTATGCCCTTTTTAACTTTTTTGGGTGCATGAGGTTTTTCCAGCACCACGTCCAACACCCTGGCTCCCCATTTTTTTGGGACCCCCATGGGGCTCCAGGTTTTCCCCCAGTCAATCCCCCTGGGGTTTGGAAATCCCCCAAAACCCCGAAACTTTGCTCTGCTGGATTTGAGCCCCTTTTTTTCCCCACCCAGCAAGTGGTCCCCATTGCTTTTGTTGCTCTCTTAAAATTTTCCTCATTGGCCTCCGCGGGTTTTGGGGTGGATTTTTACATCACGGGCAAGGGGACCCTTTGTGTTCCCCAAAACAGAAGTGAAACCTGCTATTTAGTCTCTTTTTTCCCGTCCCCATCTTTTTCCTTTCCCCTTTTTTCTCAAAATTTCCATTGTTTTTTACGGCTTGGGAAAACCCACCTCCCCCCCTGCCCCTTCTATTTTTCCCCATGTCTGGTATCCGGGGTTGGGAAGTTTGCATCTGTTTTTTTGCTCCATGAGTTTTGTTTCTGACCTGCAAGGGTTTTTCTGGGGGATTTCTCTTTGGGATTCTTTCTTGCCTTTCCCCATGTTTTTCGTTTTTTCCATCTGCTTTTGGGTGTCCCAAAACCTTAAACTTCTGTTCAAAATACTGTAACTGGGGCGGGGGGGGGGTTAAACAGGGGGATCGGTTTTTTGTTGGTTTGGTTTGGATTTTCAGGTTTCCCTTGGGGGGTTTTCGTGGCTGGAGTCCTTCTGCGGTGTTTCGGGGGGGGGCGCTTGCCTTCCATTTGATTGGGTTTTTCTGTTTCCCCTTTTTTTCTTTTCCCCCCCATTTATCCTTTTTTTTTTGAACTCTCTTTTTCCCATTGTTTTCCCTTTTCCCGTCCTGTGTTTGTCTGGGTCGAGGTACACATTCCGGGAAAAAACCCCCCGGGTTTTTTTTGGGCCCCTCTAAGCCGTGCTTTCTTTGCGGGATTTTGGTTCGGGTTGATTCTGCCTTAAAAAATTACTTTGAGGGGCCCTTTTCCCTTTTTCTTTGTGAACCCCCCCAAATTCTCCGAAAATTTGCTACCTGGGTAATGTCCCCCTGGGCCCTATCCCCTTTTTTATGTTTTAAATCGCTTTTTTTTTTTCCCCCCCCCTTTCCCCCTTTCATCATAAGTTTCCCTTTTAGCCGTCTAGCCCTAGACAAACACGGTTTCCCCCCTCCCCACCCCCCACTGTACTCCCATTGCACCCTCTGTGTGTTTTATTCCCTTTCCCCGGGGGAGTTTTCCCCTTCCCTTCATCCCTTCCCCGTTAGGGCCCCCTATGCGTTTTGGGTTTTACCCTTTCCTCCCCTCACCTGCTCCTGGCCCCCCGGGTGTCGGTAAGCCTTGCACATTCCAATTTCCTTCAATGTTTTCCAAAACCCTCTTTTTCCTAGATTCTCCCGTCTTTTTTTTGGGCCCCCATTTTGGGGTTTGCCCAGCCCTCTGCATACAGTTTAGTTTCCAGGGTTTCCCCTTCGGCCCTTTTTGTCTGTTTTCGATGAAAGCCATTGCCGAGGGCTCTTCAAAAATATCTTTGTCTCTGTGCTTTTTCCCAGATGTCTAATCCTCTTTTTAATCTCTCTACTTGATTTCGCTCCCTGGGGGCCTTTTGTTCCACCTTTCTGCTTCTGCTGAAACCCCTCTTTTTCCATTTTCCCTTTTTCCAGTCATCTAGTTTTCCTTCCCCAGCCCCTTCCCCCCTTTTTTTTTGAGCTCTATCTCCCTTTCCCTCCCTCTCAGTTTCGTCCTTGGGCCCCTTGTCCTCTTCCTGGTTAGGGGGAGGGGAAAAAAGGTTTAGGAGAGGGGATGGGTTTTTGGGTTTTGGGGGGGGGGGGGGAGGGGTGGTTTTTGGAGGGGTTTGGATAGTTGGGGGGGGGAGTTAGATGGTTTGGGGGAGAGAGGGGATTTGGGTGGTTTTTGGGGAGGGGGTAAATGGTTATTGGAAGGGGGGGAGGTTGTTGGGCCCGGGGGTTTGACGGTTTTTGGGGGGGGGTTTTTGGGTTTGGGTTTTGGGGGGGGGGTAGGGGGGCTAAAGGTTTAGGTGGTTAGGGAAGGGGTGGGTTTCTGTTTGTGTCAAAGTTTTGTGTCAATTTGGTTTGGGGGGTGGTGTTTTGTGTGTGTGGTGTGGTTGTGTGTGTGTGGGTTGTGTGTGTGTGTGTTTTTGGGTGTTGGGATGTGGTGTGTGTGTGTGTGTGTGTGTGTGTGTTTTGTTGTGTGTGTTGGGGTGGGGGTGTTTGTGTGGGGTGTTTCTTTTTTGCGGGGTAAATTATGGCCGTAACTTCTTGTGACCTGGGCAACCCCCCCGGGCCGACCCCCAGCTTTGGGCTTACAATGTTGCCCTTAAAAACTTGTCCCACCTACCCTTTCCCCCACTCGGGCAAACCCCATATTTCATGTCTTTGCTAAATTTTTATTCTAATTCTGGTTTAAAAGCTTTGGGAAAAGGGGGGGGTGGGGGGACCATATCAAAAAAGTAGCAAGGCCAACCAGGGCCCTCAAAATGCAAACCCCAAACTAGGGAATAAAAATTGGGGGTGACAGGGTTTCCCCGTGC
The DNA here is from genome assembly GCF_026875155.1 of Cherax quadricarinatus. Taxonomy (NCBI): domain Eukaryota; kingdom Metazoa; phylum Arthropoda; class Malacostraca; order Decapoda; family Parastacidae; genus Cherax; species Cherax quadricarinatus. The sequence goes on along the minus strand of NC_069401.1, from coordinate 27,775,723 downwards.
TGATGACGAAGTAGTTTTCGTTTCGTAGGCCTTTAAAAACCCTATTTTGGAGATCCTTCACCCGTTTAAAGATTTTTAAACCAAAATATTTCGTAAAATTTCCCCCATCCCCACTTCACTTTCACTGATATAGTATAACTTCCATTTTTATACACTTTATTCATTTTGTAAAAATGGCAAAAACAACTTGTCGTGACGTGTGTGGTGTGTGTGTGTTTGGGGTGTGTTTTGTGTGTGTGCGGCGTGTTCCCCGTTGTGTGTGCGTTGTGGGGTGTGGGTGTGTTGTATTGTGTGTGTGTTTGTGTTTGTTGTGTGAGGTGTGATGTGTTTTGTTTTGGGTTTTTTGTGTGTGGTTGTGGTGTGGGGTGTGTGGGGTGTGGTGTGTGTGTGTGTGTGTGGGTGTGTGTGTGTTGTGTTTTGTGGGGGTGTGTGTGGTGTTGGTGTGTGTGTTTTGTGTGTGTGGGGTGGGGTTTGTGTGGGGTGTGTTTGTGGTGTTTGTGTGGGTGTGTGTGGGGTGTGTGTGTGGGGTGGTGTGTGGGTGTGGGGGGTGTGTGCGTGTGTTGTGTTTTTGTGTGTTGTGTGTGTGTGGTTGGGTTTTTGGGTGTGTGTTGGGTTGGTGGGGTGTGTGGTGTGTGTTGTGGTTTTGTGGTGTGGGGTGTGCGTGGTGGGGTGGGTGTGTGTATGTGGGGGTGGGGGTGTTTGGGGTTTTGGGGTGTTGTGTGTGTGTGTGTTGTGTGTGGGGGTGTTTGTGGGGTGTGTGTGTGTGTTGCGTGTGTGTGGTGTGTGTGTGTGTGTGTGTGTGTGGGTGTTTTTGTGGGGTGTGTTGTGTGTGGTTGTGTGTGTGGTGTGTGTGTTTTGTGTTGGTGTGGTTTTGTTGGTTTTTGTGTGTGTGTGGTGGGTTTTGTGTGGGGGGCGTGTTTTGTGTGGTGTGTTTTGTTTTTTGTTGTGTGTGTTGGGGTGTTGTGTTGTGGGGGTGTGTTGTTTTGGGGTGGGGTGTTGTGTTGTGTGTGGTTTTTGGTGTGTGGGGTGTGTGTTGTGTGTGTGTGTGTTTTGTGTGGTTGTGTTGTGTGGTGTGTGTGGTGTGTGGTTTTGTTGTGTGTGGTGTGTGTGTGTGTGTGGGGTGTGGGTGTGTGTGTTGTGTGTGTGTTTTGTTGTGTGTGTGTGTGTGTGTGTGTGTGTGTGTGCGTGTGTTTGTGTGTGTTGTGGTGTGGGGGTTTTTTTGTGTGGGGGTGGGGTGTTGTGTGTGGTGTTGGGTGTGTGTGTGTGGGTGTGTGTGTGTGTGGTGTGTGTGTGTGGGGTGGCGTTTGGCGCGGGTGTTTTTGTGTGTGGGGTGCGGTGTGTGTGTGTGTGTTGTGTTTGGGGTTTGGGTTTTTTTTGGTTTCTTTCGCTTGGGGCGGCCTTGGTTTAAATGGTGGGGTGGGGTGGGTTGTCAAAAATATTAAAGGGGCAATAAGTCGGGGGTTAAAAATTCTTAAAATAAAAGGTATTTCATGGGCGCTCCCATGTTAAAAAATTAAGGAATTAAGAAAGGTTAATACAGGGTTTTTTTTTGCCCGGAAAGCCGGGATCAGAAACCCTTTTATTTCCACCAGAACCGGTTACATACCCGGGCCCCGGGGGGGCCTTTTTAAAACCCCGAAACCCCCCTCCTTTTCCAGGTTTAACCATTTAAGCTTTAAAATTTCCCGGGAACGCTAAAACCTGCCCGAAGGATCAAACCCAAATTAACCCTATTTTAAGAAATTTGGGGGATCTTTAAATATATTTCCCCCTGAAACCCGGGGGAATTTAAAACCCCGCATCATTGTACCATGTCATTTTCCAAACATCATTGTACCCGTGTCACTTTTAAACCCGCCAAACATTGTACAGTGGGCAAAGGGACCAGCATCATTTTTAAAACCAGTTCCATTTACCAGCATTCCCTTGTACCCGTGTCACTGTAAAAGAAACATTGTCCAGTGTCATGTTTACCACATCATTGTACCAAATTCCAAAGTACCAAACAAATTTTACCCGTGCATTGTCCAGCCCTCATTGTACCAGGTTTTAATTTTACCACCCTCATTGTACCAGTGCCCTTGTACCCGCCCATTGTCCAAGTGTCATGTACCGCATTTATGTACCAGTTACCCCTTTTACCAGCTTATTGTACCTGTCACGTACCCGCTTTAATTTTTACCCTTTTTACTGTACCAGCATCATTGTACCAGTGTCTTTTAAACCCGCAAACATTTACCCGGGGGTCACCCGACCAGCTCATTGTACCTGTTTCACTGTTTTCCAGTCATTTTTTACCATGTTACTTTCCAGCATCATTGTTCCAAATTCATTTTACCCCATCATTGTACCGTCCATTTTACCCCGCATCATTTTACCAGTGTATTTTACCAGCATCTTTTGTACCCCGTGTCATTTTACCAGATCATTGTCCCGTGTCATTTTACCACATCAAATTTTACCAGTGAAATTTACCAGCATCAAATTTTACCCTTCATTTTACCGACCATTGTACCAAATGTCACTGTACCCCCCAAACATTGTACCAGTGTCACGGGACCAGGGAAAATTTTAAACCCTTTTCACGGGACCGCAAACATTGTACCAGTTCCCCTTGGGACAACATTTATTGTACCAGTGTAATTTTACCCGCATCATTGTACCAGTGTCACTGACCAAACATCATTTGTGTACCAGTAAAACCCTTTGGGGTTACTTTCCAGCAACAACGTACCAGTCCCTTTTACCAGCATCATTGTACCAGTGTCACTGTACCACATTTTTTACCAATTCCCTTTTTACCCCATCATTGTTCCAGTTTTCACTGTACCGCATCAAGTACCAGTAACATTGTACCAGCACATTGTACCCCGGGGTCATGTACCCGCCAATCCCTTGGAAAACCCGTTGTCCAAAAATTTTTACCAGCCCTATTTGTACCCGTGTCACTGTTACCAGTTTATCGTACCGTACCATTGTACCAACATCATTGTACCAAGGGGTTTAATTTTACCAGCTCATTGTACCCGTTATTTTACCCCCATCATTGTACCAGTTCCCCTGGGAAAAAAACTTCATTTTTTACCGTTGTCCAACTTTTACCAGATTTATCGTTTCCGTACCTTTTTACCAATCCCTTGTACCAGGTTTATTTTAACCAGCAACATTTACCATTTTCCCTTTACCAGCATATTGTACCCGTATCCTTTTACCAACATCAACGTACCAGTACCCCTTGTACCGCTTTTTTGAAAACCCGGTCACTGTACCAGATCATCGAAACCCGTACCATGTACACATCATTGTACCTTTTCCTTTCCATTGTACCGACCTTTGTACCAGTTTGTAACCAGCCCTAAAGTACCAGTACCCAAAGGGTTTAGCATCATGTACCCGTTTTCATTGTTCCAGCATCATTTTTTCCAACCCTTGTACCCGATCATTGACCAGGTTTATTTTTTCCAGAAACATTGTTTCCCCGAACCATTGTACCAGTACCCTTTTTAAACCCCATTTAAAACGAAATGTTTCTTTGGAATTTTAATTTAAGAATTGCCGCAATTTAACCCGGAAATTTTAAGCATTCATTTTGTACCCAGGATTTTTTTTAAAACATTTGTACAGACTTGGGGGAAATCCCTTGACGGTTCTTGCCAGAAAAAACATAATTAAAATTTTAGAATGATGGGGGGGGGAAAAGGTTTTCACAAATACTCTTTTTTAAAAATATCAGGGAATTTCCCCCTTAAATGGAAATCAAGTTGTTTTTCCTTTGGGTGATTTCATGGGTGAAAAATTACTTGGGGGCTGAATGGAAAATACACTAAGGGATATTTGGGAGGTTAATGATGTTTTGGGAAATTTTTCACCTAGTAAATTATGTTCCAAATAGGGAAAACGTCCGATCCTTTGGGTGAAAAATAGATTAAAAAATTATTGGTCAAAAGAAGGATAAAAGGCAAAAAAAAGAGGAGAGGGCAATTGAGTCAATATTCAGTTTGGGAAGAAAATAAAAAAAGGGAATTAAAAACAAAAAAAGATTATAAAAAAATTTTAAAAATTCAAGGGGAAAAAGGGGGATTTCCCAAAAGGGGATTTTTCGGTATTTTTTTTGGGGGGGGGGGGGGGGGGGATTATTTTTGATTTAAATTTTAAAGGAAAACAAGAAAACCCAAAAAAAGGTTCTCGGGTCAGCTCACTGACGTTTATAGGAAATGTTAAATTTTTAACACATACTTCCTCTCATTTTTATTTAGGGGATACCCGGATATTCCGTAACGTCATTATGAGAAAGACGATAATAAACTTGCCTATTTGGGGCACAAATAAATAGAAAAATTAAAAACCCAACAAACCCCCGGCCCGATGAACGTATAAGGGGTTTAAAGGAATGTAAAGAGGCTTAGCACACCTTTGGCTAAACTTTTAACATATCACTACAAAATGGGAAGGTGAGATAATGAAAATGGCAAATGGATATATTTTCAAAACAGGGGAAAGGTTTGCTTCGAATTAGACCAATAAGCCAACCTCCTATGGGAAAATTTATGGAATCAATAATTCCGGGCGTTCGAGCCCCCTTTAAAAACATAAATTTAAACAACGAACTCGCATGGTTTTTCAAAGGGGGTTCCTGCCTTAAATTTATTTAAATTTTTTCACTAAATTTAGGAGGTAGATCATGGGAATGATTGATTGTGTATATGGGCTTCAGTAAGGCTTTTGAAAAGGGTCCCTCATCAGAGACTATTGAGGAAAATTAAAGCACATGGAATAGGAGGAGAGATTTTTTCCTGGATAGAGGCATGGTTGACAAATAGGCAGCAGAGAGTTTGCATAAATGGGGAGAAATCAGAGTGGGGAAGCGTCACGAGCGGTGTTCCACAGGGGTCAGTGTTGGGCCCCCTGCTGTTCACAATCTACATAAACGACATAGATGAGGCATAAAGAGCGACATCGGCAAGTTTGCCGATGACACCAAAATAGGCCGTCGAATTCATTCTGACGAGGACATTCGAGCACTCCAGGAAGATTTGAATAGACTGATGCAGTGGTCGGAGAAGTGGCAGATGCAGTTTAATATAGACAAATGCAAAGTTCTAAATGTTGGACAGGACAATAACCATGCCACATATAAACTAAATAATGTAGATCTTAATATTACGGATTGCGAAAAAGATTTAGGAGTTCTGGTTAGCAGTAATCTGAAACCAAGACAACAGTGCATAAATGTTCGCAATAAAGCTAATAGAATCCTTGGCTTCATATCAAGAAGCATAAATAATAGGAGTCCTCAGGTTGTTCTTCAACTCTATACATCCTTGGTTAGGCCTCATTTAGATTATGCTGCACAGTTTTGGTCACCGTATTACAGAATGGATATAAATTCTCTGGAAAATGTACAAAGGAGCATGACAAAGTTGATCCCATGTATCAGAAACCTTCCCTATAAGGATAGACTAAGGGCCCTGAAACTGCACTCTCTAGAAAGACGTAGAATTAGGGGGGATATGATTGAGGTGTATAAATGGAAGACAGGAATAAATAAAGGGGATGTAAATAGTGTGCTGAAAATATCTAGCCTAGGCAGGACTCGCAGCAATGGTTTTAAGTTGGAAAAATTCAGATTCAGGAAGGATATAGGAAAGTACTGGTTTGGTAATAGAGTCGTGGATGAGTGGAACAAACTCCCAAGTACCGTTATAGAGGCCTGAACGTTGTGTAGCTTTAAAAGTAGGTTGGATAAATACATGAGTAGATGTGGGTGGGTGTGAGTTAGACCTGATAGCTTGTGCTACCAGGTCGGTTTGCCGTGTTCCTCCTCCCTTAAGTCAATGTGACCTGACCTGACTAGGTTGGGTGCATTGGCTTAAGCCGGTAGGAGACTTGGACCTGCCTCGCATGGGCCAGTAGGCCTTCTGCAGTGTTCCATCGTTCTTATGTTCTTATGTTCTTATGTGTCACTGTACCAGCATCATCGTACCAGAACCATTGTACCAGCATCATTGTACCAGTATCATTGTACCAGCATCATTGTCCAGCACTTGTACCTATCATTGTACCAGCATCTTTTGCCTTCTTTGTACCAGCATCATCGTACCAGTACCATTGCCAGCACATTGTACCATTTCACTGAAACCGCATCATCGACCAGTACCATTGTACCAGCATCATTGTACCAGTGTCACTGTACCAGCATCATCGTACCAGTACCATTGTACCAGCATCATTGTACCAGTGTCACTGTACCAAAATCTTCGTCCAGTACCATTGTACCAAATCTTGTCCCAGCACATTGCCCATACATGTAACCCGCAACGTCCCAGTATCTTTGTACCGATCTTTGTACCACCCTCTTTGTACCCAGCATCTTTTGTACCAGATCATTGTACCAGCACTTTTGTACCATACATTGTACCAGCATCATCGTACAGTACCTTTTGTACCACACATTTACCACACTTTGTACCAGATCATTGTACCACACATCGTACCAGTATCATTGTCCCACATCCGTACCAGTACATTGTACCAGCTCAGGTACCAATATTATTGACCAGCATCATGTACCATACCATTGTACCAGTACATTGTAACCACACTCGCCCAGTACTTTGTACCAACACATGTCCCAGCATCCGTACCATATCTTTGTACCACATCATCGTACCAGTATCATTGTACCAGCTCATTGTCCACATCATCGTCCATTCTTGTAACCAGCATCATCGACCAGTATCATTGTACCACACATTGTCCACTCATTGTACCTTATCATTGTACCAGCACATTTCCCAGCACATCGTCCCACACATTGTACCATCATTATCGTACCATATCATTGTACCAAAAATCATTGTCCCAGCATCATCGACCAGTACATTGACCAGCATCATTGTCCACTTTTATCGTACCAGAAATTTTGTACCACATCATTGACAGTATCATCGTCCCCATATTTGTACCAGCATCATTGTACCAGCATCATTGTACCAGTACACGTACCAATCACGTACAGTATCATGTACCACTCATTGTCCCAGCATCATTGACCACATCTCGTACCAGTATCTTTGTACCACATCATTGTACCAGTATCATCGTCCCAGTATCATCGTCCCAGAACTTTGTACCAGCACTTTGTCCCACATCTTGAAAACCAGCATCATCGTACCAGTATCATTGTACCACATCATTGTACCAGCATCATTGCCAGCATCACGTACCAGTATCATTGAACAAGCATCATTGTCCCAGTACATCGTACCAGTACATTGTACCACACTTTGCCCAGCATCATTGTCCACATCTTTGTCCCATTCATTGTACCAGCATCATTGTACCATAAAAACGTCCCATATCATTGTACCAGCATCATTGTACCATATCTTGACCAGCATCTTGTACCGCACACGTCCCAGTATCTTGTACCAGCATCATGTAACATCATTGTACCCTCATTGTACCAATATCTTTGACCAGCATCTTTGACCTACATCGAACCAGTATCTTTTGTACCGAAAATTGTACCTTTCATTGTACCAGCATCTTTGTACCAAAATCATCGACCAGTACATTGACCAGCATCATCGACCATATCATTGTACCAGTATCACGTACCGTATATTGTCCCAGCATCATTGTACCATATTATCGTACCCTCGTGATTTTCGAGGTGCGAGTAAAAAAAAATAAGTTTCGTATATTAGGGAAAAATATAAACGCAAAGAAATTTGCTTTGAGCCGTGTGTCCCCCGCACGCCGAACACAGTTTTCCCGCACGGCCGAACCCAAAGCTGTCCCGTCACGGCCGAACCACAGCTATCCCGTCACGCCGTAACACAGCTGTACCGCACGGCCGAACACAGCTTCCCTCACGGCTTAACACAGCTGTCCCTCACGACGAAACACAGCTTTCCCGAAACGGCCGTAACCAGCTGCCCCTTTTCCCCCGTAACACAGCTTACCGTAGGGGCCGTAACACAGCGTCCCTCACGCCGAAAACACAGCTGTCCCTCACCCGTAAACAGCTTCCCGTCAGGGCCGTAACACAGCGCCCTCAGGGCCCGAAACACAGCTGTCCCGTAAACCCGTAACACAGCTGTACCGTCACGCCGAAACACAAGCGTACCGGGGACGGCCGTAACACAGCTTACCTCAGCCGTAAACAGTTTCCCTCCCCAAACACACTGTCCCGCACCCCGTAACACAGCTGTACCGTCACGGCCGAAAAACACTGTACCGTCAGGGCCCGTAACACAGTTTAAAAACCGCACGGCCGTAACACAGCTGTCCGTCACGCCGAACACAGCTGCCGCACGGCCTAACACAGGTCCCTCACGCCGAAACACAGCTGCCCCGTCACGCCGTAACACAGCGCCCGTCACGGCCTAACACAGCTGTCCCTCAGGGCCGTAACACAGCTGACCTCACGGGCCGTAACACAGCTGCCCCGTCGCGCCGTAACACAGTTTCCCGTCACGGCCGTAACACAGTGACCGTCACGGCCGAACAAGCTGTACCGTCACGGCCGAAACACAGCTGTACCGTCAGGGCCGTAACACAGCTGTACCGTCGGGCCGTAGCCACTGTACCGTCCCCCCGAAAACACAGCGTCCGCACGGCCGTAACACAGCGCCCGTAGGGCCGTAACACAGCTGTACCGTCAGGGCCCTAACACATCTGTCCCGTCACTGCCTAACACACTGTCCCGTCACGCCGTAACACAGTTACCGTCACGGCCAAAACAAGCTTACCGCAGGCCCGAACACGCGTCCCGTCACGGCCGTAACACAGCTGTAACCGTCACGCCGAACACAGCTGTACCGTCCGGCCGTAAAAACCAGGCCGTCACGGCCGAAACACAGCTGTACCGCAGGCCGTAACACAGCTGTACCCCCCGGCCTCAACACAGGTACCCACGGCCGACCAGCTGAAACCCGCACGGCCGTAACACAGCGTCCCGTCAGGCCGTAACACAGCTGACCCAGGCCGAACACAGCGTACCGTCACGCCGTAACACATCGTACCGTCAGGCCGTAACAAGCTGCACCGTCACGGCCCGTAACACATCTGCACCGCACGCCGAACACAGCTTTCCCTTTACGGCCGTAACACAGCTTACCGCAGGGCCGTAACAGTACCGTCAGGGCAGCACAGCTGACAAGCAGCAGCAGCAAACAATAACACACAGCAGTAACACATAACCCCAGAAACAACATCAATAACACCAGCACAACAACAATAACCCACCAACAATAACCCACAGCACACAATAACGCAGCAGCAACAACAAACAGCAGCAGAGTGCAATACGATAACAGCAGGACAGAAGCTAGCAATAATACAGCAACATAACAGCAGCACAGCAATAAAACACAGCACAGAAACAACAATAACAAACAGCAGCATCAACAACAAAGCAGCAGTAGCAGTCAACAATAACAGCAGCAGCACCACCAATAACAGCATAGAAACAACAAGAAGCAGGCAGCCAGCACAGCAACAAACCGCAGTAGCAACAACAATAACAGCAGCACTAGCAACAATAACAGCGGCAACAACAATAAGAACAGCAGCAAGAATAACACAGGGAACAATAACAGGCAGCAGCAACAGCAATAACACACAGTAACAGCAATAACAGTCACAGCAACAAGCAATAACACAGCAGCAACAGCAATAACAGCAGCAGCAGCAGCAAAACACAGCATCAACAATAACAGCAGCAATCAATAACAGCAGCAGCAACAGCAATAACAGCAGCAGCAACAGCAATAACAGCAGCAGCAACAATAACAGCAGCAGCAGCAGCAATAACAGCAGCAACAACAATAACAGCAGCAACAATAACAGCAGCAGCAACAGCATAACACAGCAGCATCAATAACAGCAGCAACAACAGCAATAACAGCAGCAGCAACAATAACAGCAGCAAGCAGCAGCAATAACAGCCAGTCAACAACAAAAGAGCAGCAGCACGAATAACAGCAGCAAACAGCAAGAACAATAACAGCAGTAGCAACAATAACAGCAGAACAATGACAGCAGCAGCAGGAACAATAACAGCAGCAACAACAATAACAGCAGAGGCAGCAACAATAACAGCAGCAACAACAATAAAGCAGACGCAGCACACTAGCAGCAGCAGCAACAACAAATAATCAGCAGCCGGCATCAAGAATAACAGTAGCAGCAAAATAAACAGGCAGTAAAAAAACAACAGCAACAACAATAGTAAGCAGCAGTCAACAAATAACAGCAGCAGCAACAACAAAAACAGCGAGCAACAGCAACCAATAACAGCAAGCAACAGCGAAAAACTCCAACAACACAGCAGAAACAACAACATAGGCAACATCACATACCCAGCAATTATAACAGCAACCAGTGAAATCAAGTTTATAAAATTGCTAGCAAAAAAGCGGCCAGAATATCTTGCCTGGGAATATTTTGACAAAGCTGAGAACCAGATCTATCATGGTACTAAGGGTAGAGAGCACAACTTTGGTAGTACCCCACAGTCATGGCCATGCTTCAAACACCTTTTATATGTATAGCATAAGGGAAATACAACAGACTGCCTGCACATTTCAAAGCATCATAATATGAACCAGTTCAAGAAGAGAGTCCAAATGCACCTAATGAATTAGTCGACCGAAAGGAATGAGAATGATTTTTTATTGTTTTTAGTAACACACATGTCAATGTAAATAACTCTTTTACCTTATTCCTGGTAATTCTCTTTATAGCATAATAATAAGAAATTATCTCCTACATTATAAAATAATAATAAGGTATTAAGAGACCCCTAATGGAAATAAGTTTACTCTGACTTGTTTGGGTTATCCCAGGTTCTTCTACATATATGCTGCTAGTATAATAATCAGTTACTGTCTTTGTGTATTCGAAATCGAGATCGAAGAAGACGACGAGAGTCTGTCGTAAGATGGGAAGGAAGAAGGATAAGGAAGGATGGAAATAATGGAAAAGAATGGGAAGGAGGGGAAGACTAGGAAATCAGGCAAGCGGCCCAACCGCTTTGGGACATGTGGGTACCGAAGTACAGGAGGCGTAGATGGAGAGCTTGGATTATATCGGTACTTGGCTCACTAGTGAGAGGATGGCGAAGTGCAGCACAGGAGCCTGGGGAGTGTCAGAAGGCAGCAGCAGGAGGAGTTGTATTGGTGGTGGTCGGCTTGAGGTGTGTTTAAGCTTATTCGGCCTCATTTGAAAGAGCGAGTACTGGAACTTTCGGTATTGGCATGTGTCATGAGTCCTAAATTTGCGGTCTGGGTCCGATCTCTGGAGCATTAAGGAGATTGATGACTTCTTCTAAGGAAAGAGCACGTGGAGGTCTAACAGACGAACTTAACTTCGTCGCTCGGAGGAGGGGGGATTATGTCTTTGCATCCATTTCTTTAGGATACACAGTGTAGTGAAGGAAACTCCACGTATACGTATTATAGTGTTTTTATCCTTAGAGTGAGCGACAAGTTGAAGGCGATTGATTGGTCAGTTTGTTGGGGTTCGAAGACGAGGACGCTGCTCGTGTCTTGATGGATGTGGTGACTGGCGTTGGAGGCGGTTTCTCATTGGTGAAGGAAGGTGGAGGCACGTGAGGCATTGAGGGCTCTGATGGCTTTGGCAGTGGCGGTGGCTGGAGGAGGTGGTGGTTTCTCATCGGTGGATTGCGAAGTAGAGCAGATGGCTTCTGCAGAAATCAAATCTTGCAAGTCATCTGGTGCCTCGAAACTGACGATTTTTGGGATAATCTTCAAAACATCGGCTGAAGCAGGACTAGCTGGAAAGTTGAATGATGGCAGATTGTTGAGGGCAAGAATATCATTCATAGTTTTAATGAAACTACCCGGGTTAGCTGCATTTTGCATGTGTGGGTACATCAGGCAGTAGTAGAATTTTGTGGAAATATCGTCTGGTGGAGGAGGGGCCCGTGAGTGGTGGAGGTTGCTGAGTGGCTTGTAGAATCTTGGTGGTGGTCGTTTGAAGCTTAGCTATAGCAGCATAAATAGGAGAGTTTCCTGTAGACTTCTTAGTTTTTTCTTTCAGTTTCTTAGAGAGGATATCCTTGCGTACTGGACATTTGGCTGCCAGAGTATGGTGATCACTCTTACAGTTGATGCAGGTGGGAGTAGCAGTGGAAATGCAGGAGCGAAAGTCGTGATCTGCAGGCCCACAGGTGGAACATATCTTCTTATTCTTCACGTGGCAATCAGCAGTAGAGTGGCTATACGAGTAGCAGGTCCAGCATGGTGTTATGTAAGTGAATCGTTCAGGCTCAATCTGTCGAGGGTTGATGAAGTAGTAAGAGATGGCCAGGCCATCAGACAGTGCTCTAGTCGCCATGGTAACGTCCAGAAACGTAACCTTGAGCATCGAGGGAAACGTTGGGAATCTTTACAACAGAGTCAGTCTTGGCCCAAGTGTTGAGGTCTTCAAGTGATGACGTAATTTCCTCGATAGACATGATCGTGATTAGCCTTCAAGGCGTTTCATGAACACAGCGTTTTGCACGCATGTATGGTGACGTGGAGATGGTAAAACCGCGGTCATCTAATGTCTTCATGGCTGTAGGTTGTAAGTACTTTGTCAGCTTCAGCCTCATCGAGAAAGGTGACGATGAAGGCTTCTTTCAGTGAAGTAATCTTATAGAATTTGGCGTGAAGACAAGTGTTGAGTGAGGCTGCAAGCTTGAGCTTCGTGGCGTCGTCGACGACACCAGACTTGTGCTTAATTCTCACACGATGAGACATCGTGGAGATGGTAGAGGTTCCCCCCCCAACGGGGATCGTAGGGAGACTGAACAAGTAAGGAGAGCTGCTATGACCTGTCGAGGCGAGAGTCGGAAGCAGAATCTGTGTCTCACTATATTTGTGTATACCTTAAGAAACTTACTTATTTACTTACTTTTTATGAGAAACGGCAACAATAAAACAGCAGAAGCATCAAAAACAGTAACAAAAGAAGCTTCAAAAATAGCAACAGTAACAGAAGTAACAACAAAATTAGCAGAAGCAACAAGAGCAGAAGACAGTATCAGCATAAGTGGCAATATCAGAAATAGTAGCAAAGAAGAAGCAGAAATAGTAGCAGAAGAAGTTAAAACAGACAATACAATGACACAATAACGCGCCTGGAACAATTCACAAAATAACCTTTCGTTTCCTAAGTTCGGGTTGTTTGTGAATAGGAAAAAACAATAGAAGCAGAAAGCAACGACAGAAGCAGAAACAACAATAAAGACAGGAACAGCTGGAGCAGAAACTTAAACAACAGAAGCAGTAAGACGAGCAGCAGCAGCAGCAGCAGCAGCAGCAGCAGTGCAGCAGCAAGGGCAGCAGCAGCAGCAGCAGCGGCAGCGGCAGCAACGGCAGCAACGGCAGCAACGGCAGCAACGGCAGCAACGGCAGCAGCAGCAGGCAGCGGCAGCAGCAGCAGCAGTGGCAGCAGCATCGCAGCAGCAGAAAGCGGGCGGCAGCGGCAGCGGCAGCAACGGCAGCAGCAGCAGCAGCAGCAGCAGCACCCGGCAGCAGGAGCAGCAGCAGCAGCGGAAAGCAGCGGCAGCAGCGGCAGCAGCAGCAGCAGCGGCAGCAGCACCCAGCAGCAGCGGCAGCAGCGGCAGCAGCAGCGCGCGGCAGCAGCAGCAGCAACAAAAATTTAACATGTCGTTAGTCAGGACATAAATATGTAACGCTAATTGTGGTATGTGCCTCCTGTCTCTCCGGTTAACAGAAACAGTTGGATAAGATAGCTAGTTAATGATAACTGTGAACACTGAGCAATGATCCAGTGCAGAACTTTACTGAGACATTGCTTTACTTAAGTATAGGTTTATCAAGTCGTCAGGTTTATAGAATCAAGAATTCAAAAAGCCCCTCATAAGGGGGAATCTTTTTCTTTAAATATTTTTGTTCTGAAGCTTATTTATGGAATAGTTTCAAAACAAAATGTTCAAAATGCTGAAAATTTAAATAAATTTTGTAAACAAGGGTATTGTGAACGTCAACAAATGGCTTCATTTATCTTTTGAACGAAAATGTACGATAAAATTAAAAAAATTCATTTCCCTCGCCCCAAATTTTAACTTTTCCAGAGACCAAAAATAAAAGACCACCCACCAGAACCTGTAAAAAAACGACAGTACCTCCACTGATAACCCCTGCTTGCAGATAACAAACAATACAGTTACTAATAACAATACAGTTACTAATAACAGTGAAAACCATTGGAAAGGGAATCCTGTTCTAACAGGAGGCCAACAGCACCTCCTCTAAAAACAGTGTCGCCACTTGCAAATGACCAACAGAAAGCCCTACCATCTACAACTGAATCACGTTTAACAATGGCCCAGCAGTACCATTACAAATTTAATATTAAACCTATACCAAACCAATAGTACTGCCTCAATCAACACCATTGTCAATAATGTTTAACGCGAAACAAATTTATATAATTACTGTATATTGCTCCACTTATTTATGGTTACTTTTGTTATATAATTAGTGTTTAAAAATTTAACACTATTAACCATAAATGCCTAATTTAAGGCTTGCACATTCCTTAAGAACAACAGCCACGATAAAATTCGCAGCAGCTGAGGGAACAGCGCCACAATGCCTTGGAATACATCAGCGACAGCTGCAACATAAACAATAGCATCGTACGTTGAGTAAGAGCAGCAGAAACACAAAATAACAACAACAACTGTACCTAATTAATACGGTGCCCATAAGCTACCCAGGAACCATCCATCTATCATTTATGTGCCACCTGCTTTCCTGCCACCCGTGTGTCGTCCTAATGCCATCCGTGTGTCGTCTGTATGCTGTCCTTGTGTCGTTTTGTGTACCGTCCATCTGCCGTCAGCGTCCTGTTCTTATGTTTTCCGTGTGCCGTCGTGTGCCACCATTTGATGACCGTGTGCTGCCTAATACCCACCTCCAGCCAGACTTGCACAATATTAGTTTGACATATACAACACAAGGCTTTTAATTAGGTAGTGTTTATTCCGATCATTATATTAATTTAGCATCACTCGTAATCCAGGTAAACAACACAGGAGTTTATGGATGCTCCACGTGATAATATTCATTGAGGACAATAGTGTTTGGCTGGAATGAAATAACGCGTTTTCCTAAAAGAATAGTTTCATCGATAACTGGTGAAGCATTTTAGCGTAGCTGCTTTTCACAGTTATTCACAACTGGAAGTCGTTAAGTAAGGACGAGGGCAATGCGTCTACCAACTTAACAGTTTTTTTAGAAAAGCATCATTAACAACAGAGAGGCCTTTAGAAAAAAATATATATTTTCAGTTCACAACAATTTTATCCAAAACTAGCAACTTCGATAAAAAATATTTGAAAAACCTAATAATAACAATAAAGATATCAGAGGGACATTTGAATATAAAACCATCGATATAAGTCTTTGTCAAAACTGACAATTAGAAATTTTCTGCAAACCTGACTATTCAGGTCAGGAGTACAAGAAATAAACAAAAACGGGCCAAGATGTGACACCAAAAACCCTTCCAAAGTAGTATACTCAACGTCTAGAATTAAATAAAGCAATTATTAAACCTGCAACGGCATTCAGCTTTTTAACTCTAATAAAAAGGTGTAATTTGAAAATATATATAATAGTTACCCATTGATATAAATACTTGGCTGGCGGCGGCGGCGGCGGCGGCGGCGGCGGCGCGCGGGACGACGCCGGCAGACGCGGCAGCAGCAACAGCAGCCGGCATCCGCCGCCCTCACCTCGGCCCCCGCAACCGCCCCCGCAACCTCCCCCGCCGCCCCCGCCGTCGCACCCGCAGCCGCAGCAGCAGCCGCAGCAAGCAGCCGCAGCAGCAGCGCAGCAGCACGCCGCACAGCAGCAGGGGGAAGCTGGAGTAGCACGAGGACCATCATTATAATGATCATCAAAAAGAAGCACTAGTACTTAAACCTGCAAGGGTCATCCAACTTTTTAACTCGAATAAAGAAAAGTGTAATTTAAAAATATTTATAATAGTTATCCATTGATATTATTTCTTGCAGGCAAAAGCATCAGCAGCAGCAACAACAGCAACAACAGCAGCAACAACAGCAACAACAGCAGCAACAACAGCAGCAACAGCAGGGGAAGCTGCAGTAGCACGAGGGTAAAGCACAGCAGCAGCCTAAGCACCCTACACACACCAAATGGAACAAGACAGATAAAATAGATAGATTGATAGGCATAAATAGAAGAGTTTAAACAATACTGATGTTCCAACACCTGTCACCACTAGACGACACATCTACCACCATTACATGTCTACCATCACTACATTACATAGTTAGCATCACTGCTCTCCAAATCTACCATCACTACACTACCAATCTAGTACCATTGCACTAAAGGTCTACCACCAACAGACTTCAACTACTACTATTCACCTATCACCAATACACATCTACAGCCACTACACATCCACCACCACTACACATGTATCACGATTTCATATCTACCACTAAACTACACCTCTACCACGACCACATCTCAACTACTACACTTGATATCTACCGACACTGCACTAGACATCTGTCATCACTGCTCTACAAGCTTACACATTTAGAACCAATACACATCCGCCACCACTTCACAAGTACCACCAATACACATATAACACTAAACTTCACATCCATTACCAAAACACAGTTACTACAACTACACATCTAACAACACAACACTAGATATCTGTCATCACTGCTCCAAAAACCAACCATCTGCAATCTGCAACCATTGCACTATACATCCGCAATCACTACACTTCACATCTACTCTCACTACACTATATATCTACCATCACTACAGATCTACCATCACTGCTACACATCTAATATCACTACACAACATATGTACCAGCCCAGCACTACATATCTAACAACATTACTCATCTACAAACCCTACATTAGATATTTACAATTACTGCTCTATAAACCTTCCATCACTACACTGCCAACCTGCAACCAGTGCACTACATGTATTATACTTCTACTATCACTACAAATCTACCACTACTACTTATCATCCAACACTATACTAGATATCTTGCATCACCTCTCTAGAAACATACCATCACTACACTGGCAATCTGGAAACAGTGCACTTCACATCTGCAATCACTGCACTACACTGTGATCACTGCACAGCACATTCAATAATACTTCACATCTAACACCCTTATGTGAAGCAACAGATAGATAGGTAGCCGTATTAGTATGCTTAAATAAAAACTTGAAAGATATGTCTGTGTACCCAACCCCGTAGCCTAGTGGTGAGAGTCGCACCTCTACCCACTTGGGTCAGGGGTTCGAAACCCGGACGAGCTACAATAAAAAGATTGTAGGCTAGTGGTGAGGGAGGTGCGACTCTCACCACTGGTGTCAGGGGGTACGACAACCGGATATACTACTAAAAAAAATTGTTTTTTTCTTTAAATATTATTTAAGAGTAGGTAGATGTGCTGTGTTTTAGTTGCACGTGAGTACTGTAGTTGTGGTAGATTTTTAAATGTATTGGTTTCAGATATATTGTGTAATGGTGACAGAAGCTTTTTGAAGCGCCAGTAGATATTTATTGTAGTGGGGATACATTAGCAGTGTTAAAAATAATAAGAATTATAAGCATGAAAGTGTTAGACGATTAACAATAAAATAATATAAAAACAAAGATAATAATGATAATATTAGTAATAAGAAGTAAAATTAATTTTAAGAATTGCAATAATGTAATATAATATAAATAATAATTATAGTGATAATAGCAGGAAGAATGGCATTCAGCTAGCAAGCCCGAGCCTCAAGCACAACACAAGGAGCAGCATACAGCAAAGCAAGGAGCAGCAGCAGTAGCAGCAAAAACAAGCAGCAAAGCAGGAAGCCCAAACAGCAGCAGTAGCAGCAGAAATAGAAGCAGAAGCAACAACAGCAGCACCAACAGAAGTTGTAACAGCAGTATAAGAAGCAGGAAAAGTTAAAACTGTAACTGAAATAACAATACCTAGAGGTGTTCAGTACCAGTGAAGAAAATAAAATTATATTTCGGGTGAGGGGACTTGGGAAACAGACTTAGAAACAGACAGACAGACTTATCTGTCTGTCTGTCCCTCTCCCTGTCACTTACTAAAAGACGTGTCTATCTGTCTGTCATATCCCTGTGAATCACAAAAAACACTTTTCTGACTCTCCCTCACTAACTGTTTTCATGACTATTATTTATTATTATTATTATTATTATTATTATTAACATCATCATATCAAAATGAAGCACTAGTACTTAAATATCACACACACACACACACACACACACACACACACACACACACACACACACACACACACACACACACACACACACACACACACACACACACACACACACACACACACACATACTGAAACACCCCAAATATGACAAACTTGAATTCTTAACTTCAGAAACTGTTAACGAATTCGTGTATCTATTTCCATGGAACTCATCTGGTAAACAACATCTGAGACACCTAAACCAATATCATTATCTGGCTTTCCGGCAACTATTCCAATTCCTTAAGTCATCATCAACCATATAGTACGGGGGAAAAAATTTTCCCTACTTCTGCTGCTCTTTTCCCACAAAGAAAAAGGAAATTGGGGTTTTAAATTACTGTTGTGAAATCACATCTTAGGGGAGAAGAAATTTAGGTTTTAAAACGCAACTGTGACAAAATGCTGGCGCGTTTTGGGTAACCCGTGTTATTAATCCTTATTAATCCCCCGTTTCCCTAAGTTTATTAAAAAAATTATTTACGAGAGTAGTTTTTTTAGAGATATAATTGGATCGATTGGATAAGCAAGATTATCATTTAACTCCTGATTACCATTTCGGAGAGTTGTTATAAGAGGTATCTATTTACACCTGTCAAAAAATGATGCTGTTTTGGCGTAATTTGCCCCTTTTTAAAAACTGCTTATGAAATTAAATACTGTTTTTAATTTATGAAACGGAGTTCGGGGTAACGGCAGCCGTTACAATCCAAATTTTATTGTTTTCCCCCTTGGTTTGCCCTTTGTTTCTTAGTTGTTGCTGTTGTTGTTTTGTTTTGATGTAGTTTTTGATGTTGTTATTGTTGTTTTTTCTTGCTTTTTTTTTTTATTTTTTTTTTTTTCTTCTCCCTTTTTTTTTTATTTTCCCTTTTTCCTATTCCTTCTTGTTTCCTCCTCCTCCTTCTTCACGTAAACAATTACTTCCTCTTCGTCCTCAGAAAATTCATTCCTTTCTCGTACGACCTTCACACTGATGAAATTCCTCAGCGTATCTGATATCCTCGTTTATCTCACTTCGTCTTACATCTGCCACCACGTATCCACCGCGCCCCTCGAGCCTGGTCCCCATTAACCAAGGGCTGAAGACTTAACTGCAACTGCTTCGTCTACTACCCACATAATTATTTGGTGTCTCTTAGCCCGAATATCCGAAGGCCTGTTATTGCATTTCTTAACGTTGTATACGCTACTAATTTTTATACTCTTCATTTAATCGAGCGAGTGAAGATCATTTAATTTTTATTTTGTTCATATCTGCATTATTTGTTTCGTGTCCGTCAGAGATAGAGGTAGATGCAGGTAAAGGGGTTGATGGTTTGTGATATTGATGTACATTTCCCCTTTTTTGGGATCAAGCCTAATTACCACTCGTTCCGTATGAGTTGTAGGAACACTTCTGTGGGGGAACTTATTCCCCCAAAAATAACGATTCCACATGCTTTCCCAACCATTCTGGGGGGAGGGGGGTGAGAGCGTAATTGCTACACCTGTAAAGGCAAGGGGGTAATAACTGAGCCTAAATAAATTCTTCCCCCTCCTCCCTTCTTTATCCTCTCTCCTTGTGAGAGACCAGATAGTAAATATTACAGTCTTTGACATATGACTCTTTAATGCCTTGTTATAGTAATAACATGAATGAATTGTCGTTCTAAACGTATCTAAAACACTGTGTGTCCTTTTAAATTTTGCCATTTTGGTAGCCTTGCCAGTGCAACCTAGGGGCATTTAATCTGAAGACAGGCGAGGGGGCATTAGGCTGCAGGATTTCGTAGAAGTCAGAGACACCATGTAGCAAGTGTCGGGCTCTTGCGAGGGGCCCGACACCTGCGATAACTGTGACCAGAACATCTATTTAACGATAAAAGTATTAGAGTCCTAGGGACTTGATTAAGTGTTCAGTGGATCCTAAAATTATATCGGATTCACAACAGAGTAACAAAAGTCTCGTGTTGGTACACGCCTGCGGCTGGTCATTTGCAGCCTTTTTGCAGTAATCTTGTGTTCAGTGCAGAGATAGGATGTTAGACAGGCCCTGGTATTCACTTCAGTTTTATCGAGGTTATCGCTCCAAGTTGTCGGACTCATGTGGTCAGCACGAGGACAGACGTCACTCCACCATCTAGTGTACGGGTAAAAACGACTGCATCTTTGGGCTAGTGCTAATAGCCTGTCGTATAAGGACAGCCCATCTGTTTCTAACTTCAGATGGCTGGGGTCTCGTGAGCTTCACTAATGTGCAATTTATTACTGTCAATCATAATTAGAAAGCCCCTAATTTTAAAGACGATACCTGATTAGCGATTTTCAATAAAAATTGATAATAATAATAATAATAATAAATAAAAATAATAATAATTAATAAAAAAAATTTAATAATAATAATAATAATAATAATAAAATAATAGAAACTGTTCCGCTCTCTCATATGTTTCACTTGGGTTCCAGCTAGTATTGACTCGGGTTTTAGTCCCTTCCCTTTTGATTATGTCTTAAAAAAGGAAAAATATGCCCATCGTCTTACTTTTTTTTTTTCTTTCCCCCAGGTCACTATTGGGGAGCTGACGGGTTTTCAATATTCCTCAACAAGTCCTGAGTTTACTCCTTGTTACCAGGGTATTACACCCCAGCAATGATTCCCTTTTTGATAAAGTAAAAAAATTTAAAAAAAAATGATTCAGCTTCCCCTTCAAGTGTCATTTTTATTAACAGTTGTTAATTTTTATGCTATTCTCACGGCCTCCCTTTTTAGTTCAAAAGTCTGTAAAATATTTTTCAGTTTTTTTTTTTTCTTTTTTAACATTTTCCCCCTTCATTAAATTTTTTTTCAATTTTTTGCTACAGTTTTGGCCCGGGTTTTTTTTCCATAAACCCACCTTTTTGCCCCATTGTTATTTTGCTTTTCGATTCCTTCACCCCTTTGCCATTCTTTGTCACCTTGACACTTCATTTGATACATTTTCTCCCTAAAAACCTAAATAATCGCTTAATTTTTAACCGGTATACTCGCCTGTTCCTAATGCACATTCTAGTTACAGGGCATTTTTTTTACGGAAGCAACGGGGTCTTTTTCAGATCAGTATAATACTCATTTTTTTCCTGTTTAACAAAATAGAAATTTTTGAGCCTCCCGTCTTTCCTTTATTAATTCACCTAAAGTATGTGAACTCACTGAGAAATATGTACGGGGCTGTACTCCCTGTTGTAATCACCTAGTTTTTGGGTTTCAGGAGTCGGTCACAGCTCCCCGGCCCCCCCTTCATGGGCCCCTAAGGTCATCTTTCCGCTCCATACTTCATCATACCCCTTTTAAAGATGTTGGTCCTCCCCCACTTTAAAACACTTTCCGACATTCCACTTCCTGACAACTTTGTGACTAAAGAAAATACTTCCTAACATCCCTGTAATTCATCTGAGTCTTCAACTACCAACTGCGACCCCATGTTGCTGTGTCCCATCTCTGGAACAACCTGTCTCTGTCAACCTTGTCGATTCCTCTCAGTATGTGGAAAATACTGTATATTTTCCAGAAATTCAGTATTTATATGTAAATAGATGGCCATACTGTATTTAATAATATTTATGTCATAGAAAACGGAAAGCCTGCGTCTGCGCAGACGGGACTCGCCATCTTGCCTTTTTTGAATTGGTATTGAAAACGTTGGTGAATGGGAAGAATTTTTCGTGCTCTAGAGGTTAAAATTGTGCTGACACCTCTCAAATAGGAGGTGAAAATTGGTGATATGCATTCCTGCATAACTTGAGATATCAGGCGACTGGACAAGACCTCTCCAGGAACCTCAGATAAGCTCTCTAGATTTGTGTGTAATTCTGGCCACATTATTTTCATAGATTTAGTTAGAGTGAGGTTTTCTGAGTATGATACACATTAATCTCCAGTCAAATTGGTGAGTGATATTAAGATATATTTTCCTTCTGTTATGTAATTGTGTATATATATAACCATTATTATTTTTAATATACAGTCCACAATTTATATATTTACCAGTATTCCTGGTGTATGTTATTTCATTTAATTAATAGGTCCAGAGCAACTTGTGGTTATGACAGTGGTGGGTATCGAAGGGGGACTTTTTTTGCGACCTGGGTTTCCCCAAATTTCATTGTCTAGAACTTGAAAATAAAATTTATCCTTGTTTCATTTACTTTTTATGTCATAATTAGTTACATTCAGAAAAATGAATTTTCCACTTTTTAAATTCCCATTGGTCCTTCGAACCGGATTTAAATTAGTAAAGTATTAATTAGTTAATTACAAATAATTATATGTAAAAAATGCAAAGGGATTGGATTTTAAATTTTCACAATTTACTTAAGGGTTTAGTGGATTAAAAAATTTACAATTTTAAATTTTGAAAAGCAAGCTAAGTCTGGCTAATTTTTACATTAATTTGAAAATAAAAATTTGAAAGACAATTCGGGCCAGATTTAATCATGTATGGTAATTGATAAGACAAGGTGGAAAAAGATTATTTGTGTAAAATTAATTTTGCTATGCCAAATTCTGGCAGGATTTATATTTGTTAATAAAATTTTGTAAGCCAATTTTGGCCAAGTTTATTCGTGTATGTGTAATAATAAGCCATGTGTAGCTAATTTTTTAATGTGTTTTTAAATTTTTGCTATCCCAAATTTCGGAAGGATTTTTTAATTTTAAAATTAATTTTTGATGACCAAAATTTGTATTAATGTACATTTAAAATTTTTTTATACATGTAATTGTAAGCTCAAGTAGAGGTTTATTCAAAGGAAAGTTGTATCGGTTGTAAGTTGTTTTTCTGTGGAGAAAATTTTCCCCAGGAGGGGGGTATCCCCCCCCTTTTCACCCCCCCTTCACCCTTTTCAGCCCTGAGGGGCCACTCAAAAGGGCAAGGTCTTGTTACTGCTGGTGAGAATTTGATCACAGTGATGCCATGTAAAAAGTGCCTTGCCCCTTTGAAGGGGTGTTGCAACGGTATTTTTAAAGAGACAATAACTCTTACTTACAGGAAAATTAAGGAAAATCTGCCCCACTTTATTACCATAGAAAAAATTTGTACTTTTGTCTACGTTAAAGACGAAGAAACAAAATTTTGCTTTGCTTTCATCGAGGAGGTGACAAGGATGCAAGGTACTGGGTCAGCTTTTTTTTTTTTTTTGTGCTGGGGGCAGTGACGCATGGGCACTGTGGGTCTGGAGAAAAACTTTGCTCTACTCAGACACTGACGCCAGGAAAAACCCGCAAAGGAAGATCTTGCGTTAGTGCGAAAAAAGTGTCTTGTTTGCTCCCGTGGACTGAACCAAAATGCCCTCCATCGGCAACTTTTCCGAACTTAAGGGAAGAATGAAGGAGTGAAGATGGGATCGGGATTGACCGAGGAAAACAAGAGGATTTGTAGTGTCCTCCTGTTTCGAGTCCCCCCGGTAAAAGGGATCGTGGTCAGGGCTGGACAGGGGGACGACAAGTTGACGATCAAGGGGAAAACGAATGGAAAAAGGGGAAAAAATGAAAAAGAAAAAGCTGCTTGGGGGAAAATCCGTGGAAACCCCCAACCTTCTCGGGGCCCCGACGAAAGTGGTCTTACTGGGATCGCAGACGAACACAAGGGGAAATAAAAATATTGTTTTTGTTGGGGTAGCCAGGTTTTTTTAAAGGATAGGGCTTTTGTTCGAAAGGGCCAAAACTTGTTAGAATTTTTTCCTTACCCGCTTGTTATTATATATATATTATGAACATTAGCTGATAATTGACAGCAAATCGTCTACCAGCCCCCCCTGGACAGGTTTAATCGTCGAAACCACACAAAAGTGGGTGTCAAGAGAAACAATTTTTAAGTTAAAAAAACCCCCCAGGGGGTGTTATGTCAGCATATTTCATTCGATATGGCTGACGAAATACTTTTTTGGACTCAAAGGTCCACACCTTACTGCCGATTATAGGTTGATTCCAACCCTTGTGACTAAAGAATTGGAAACCCCCCGATTACAAGAAATTCGTAACAACCTTGCTTTTTGTAAGGGTGGCTTGGTGTTCTAAACACCTTCGAAGATATGGTGACTTGAATAGAAGCTAAATTCCCCTTGGATTTTCCACTCTTCCATTGTTAGGAAAGCACACTGGTAAACTAGTTCAACAAATTTGCTTTTATTGTTCACAATGTATCACAAGAGAAGCGGTTCCACATTTCTCTTAAGGGGTTTATTGTTTTTTTGTGAGCACTTTATTCCCCACAAAACGCACAGATCAGGGCCCTTTTCCCGGTTTATCCGGGGTCAGTGTCTCGTAGTAAAAGTAAAAGGGTTAGTCTCCCGGGACGCCCAGCGCCCCATGAAAGTCACTGCCCCCAGCAAAAAAAAAAAATGCTGACCTGTACCTTGCATCCTTGTCACCTCCTCGGTAAAGAAAAGCAAAAATGTTTGTTTCTTGCGTCTTAACTTTAGCCCAACAATGTAAAACTTTTTTTAAACTAGGGTAAAAAAGTGGGGGGCGGGGTTTTCCTTAATTGTCCTGCTAATAAGGGGATGTATTGTCTTTTATAAAAATAAAAACGTTGCAACCCCTTTTCCCAAGGGAAGCAGAGGTCATTGTTTTCTTTCATGGGCATCTGGATCAATTACTCACCTAGCAGAAAAACAAAAATTGTTTCCCCCCCTTTCTGATTTCCCCCCGGGCTGAAAGGGCTGGGGGGGCGGGAAGGGGGCTGATACCCCCCCCCTGGGGGAAAATTTCTCCACATAATCAGTGTTAGAAAAAAGGTTAAATTTTAAACATTGAAATCATGGCGAAAATGAGGAAATTAATATAGAAGAAAAAATAGGGGGAATAAAAAGTAAAGAAAGCTTCAATACGGCTAGAAAAGTTCATTTTAACCCAAAGGGCCCTATAATAAGTGCTTTGGAATTAATGAATCAAGAAACTGTGAATACTGATAAATTTAAAAAGTGTATTTAATGTTTTAGTTTAATAGAAATGGATTCATAAAAAATTTATATTACAAAATTTATGAAGGGTTTTGTTAAAAAACTGTGTAGTGAGACAAAAAAGTAGATCGTTTTTTATAATTAGGGAAAAGATTCTTGAAAAAAAGTAGGCCTTGAATAAATTAAAATGGGGGAAAACCAGGCATTTTGGTCGCCCTTTTCCCTCCAACAAAAAATTTAGGGTCTTTGCCAAAACTCCCAAAATTTTGTGTTTGCCTGTGTTTAATCCGGGGAAAAAATTTGGGGAGGTTTTTTTGGTAATTTTTTTTAAAGCAGCTGGCATGCAGGGGGTGCCCCTACCCGTGAAAACAAAATTATTTTACCTGTAGATGACTCTTACAAGGAAAGCAGTTGACTTGTTGAAGGGTCATTTTTGGTAAATAAAAACAAAGTGGGTTGGGATCTAGTGAAACATTTTTAAATTTTAAAAATTTCTCCAATCCCCACTTAAAAAAGGTTTTACAGCAGTTTAGATTTAAAATGGAGACACTCTCAAAATTTTAAAAGTAAAAAATATAATCTGAAAAAAACAGACGGGTTATTGAGTCCCCTGGTACAAAATAAATTAAGTGTAAAACATTTGAAGGGATTTTAAAAAACAAATATCACAAGGTTTTTTGGGGTCTAGAGGAAAAAGGATGGGGCCCTACAAGAATTAATTGTGCAGTTGCAGCCCGGGCCAAAACTAACTTTTTTAAAGTTGAAACCCATAAAAAACTCTGGGGTATTTTCCTTTTTCAAAAAGGGGGAAAAAATTTTACCCCCAATGGGAATAACCCAAAATTCATTTCAAAAAAAAGAGTTGTATGGGTGCATATAAATACCCAAACCCAGAAATAATATTCTCACTGGGTAAAAAAAAAGAATAAGAAACCCTCCAAAGGAGTAGCCCAGTTAATAAAAACCCCCCAGTCAAAAAAAAAGGATTTGATTGTCTTTTTAAAGGGTGCCCAATTTTTCTAAGAATTGCAATCCCATAAAATTTCGGGAATGTTTAAAATTTGAAAGTTAGAGGAACTTGACAGATGATCGGGTTTTTTGGGGTAATCAAAATTGAAAAGGGATTTTTTTACCCAAAATTTAAAACTTTGTTATAAATTTGCCCAAAAAGGGAAAGACACCCATATAGTCATGTGAAGGGGTCTATATGATAATGTTAAATAAAAATGATAATTTTGGGGACAATCCGGACACAACAGTAGCTAATGAAAAAATTGCTGAAAGTTAATAATGTTTTTTTTGGGCTGAATTTAGTCTTACCTGTTTTTTCCAGGTAAAAATTGTTTGAAAAAAGGGCATAAATAAAAAAATGTAACTGCTTTTATTAGACCAGGGATCCCGGCATACTTTAAATAAAAGGGTAAATGTCTTAAATGTGGTATAAAAATACAGATGGGAAACCCCACAATTTTTAAAAATTTAAATCGGGTTTTTCTCCCAGAAAAAGAGCTCAATTTTTATGACACTTTTTTATGTAACTGTGGGTTTGGGGGCAATGAGAAAAAACTTTGTTAATGAAAGTAATTTTTAAAATGGGAACTTCCGGGAAAAAAATTATTACAGTAGGGCTTTTTTAAAGCTACAAAAAGACTACTTAATGAAATTTTTAAAGCCCCAAACCCTGGGGTAAGTGATGATTCTGTAGGCCCAAAAAATTATTTTGATGGGTTTAAGTAAATTTTAAACCCTCCTTTGAAAAGGGTTGGTAAAGAATGGGTTTGTCACCCTTTTAAAGGGACTGAGGGGGAAATGAAATGAAATGGTAGGATTCCTCGTAAAAATTTTTATGACTAGAGGAAACCCCAAATCCCATAACTTTTGTGCCCTTCCCTCATGAAATCTTTCCCCCAAAAAGTCTTCCATAGAGGTTGGTGTGAGCCAGTGCATAAAAATTGGGGAATTAGACAGCACTGGAATAAAGGGAAAAATAAAAAAGGTTCCAAAACGATTTTTTTAAAATCAGGAGCAATACCTAGAGATGTAAAATTTAAATCGGGGACAAAAACTGGGTACGTTTCCGGGGGAGACTAAAACCCTTCCGAATTCCCCACTAATTACAGAATGGCATATGGGACAGTTAAAGGCTCAGCTCCCCCGAACTGAGTAAGACACCAGAATTGTTTTAAATGCCTAAAATATATAAATTTCTGAGCAGTTAATTAAATTTAAAATTTAAAGAAGGGGACCTCCGGCAAGCCAAAAATTTTTGGTAATATTTGCCCCATCACGGAGTGAAGAAAAGGTTTAAGACCACCCTTTGGAAAAAATGTTTAATTGTTGTGCCAAGGGGCAAAAAAAAAAGTACCTAAATTTTAAATGACTGTTTGATGACAGGCCGTCGTTTCCGGGAAAAAATTTGGAGATAACTTTTTAAATTTTAGGTTTAAGCTTTAAAGCCTTTTTTGGGTATAAAGTAAAGCTTTTTCCCAAGAGTGGGGGGTTTTCAAGAGGGTGACCGGGATTGTTTCCGCTTCTTTTTGGCCTGAGAATTCCCAGTGACCCATTTTTGGCCCCCTGAAAACCCCTTTTGCTTTAGGACGTATTATTTGGTGCTACATCCGTCCGTTTCCCACTTTTAAAACAAAGTTTAAAAACAAAACCTTTTAAAAGTTCGGGGGAAATGCATTGGGGTAAAAAAATTGGGCCAATTTTTAGGGGGAAATTTTTTCCCAGGTGGAAGTCAAGTGAAGAGGAAAATGTTAATTTACTTATGGAAAAGGCTAATAAAATATTTCAAAGTGCCCAAAAAAAGCCCCTGAGGGAATGGGGGAAAAGCAAATTCCCTCCAAATTAAAGGACAAAATAAGTAAAAATTTCCCTGAGGGTGAAAGTTTCCAAAAAATTTGGGAATGTTTTGGGTTTTAAATTGGGGTATGAGAGAGGGTTTTTAAAGTTTAAAAAACCCAATAAATTAAAAGTATGCCCAATAAATTAAAATAAAAGAGTTTTGTTGCTGAAGTTTTCCAAAAAGTTTTGATCCATAGGTTTAGTGCCCCCCCCTTTCTATAAGGGGAAATTATTAATTCGGGAAGCATTGGGAAAATTAAAAAGTGCTTTGGGATGGGAAAAATATGAGGAATTCATTTTAAAAGGTGGGGTAAAATTTAAATTGGGGATTTGAAAAAAATCCAAAAGTTTGGGGTTCCCCCGCCCCGGTGGCCAATCCAATTTGAAAAAAATGTACTCCAAAATTTTTTTTGAAGCTTCAAAAATTTGGGATTTTGGAAAACAGTTGCTTACCTTCAAAGTAAAAAGTGTTATTTCTCTTTTTATGTTTAAAGGTTTAAAAGGGCTCCCAAAGAAATCCGGGACCTTACCTCAGTTGGAATTCGCCCTTTATGGAGGTGTCAAATTACTTTAAATTTTATAAGAAATAATTGCAGGGAAAATTAAAAATTAGCGACACTTTTAATTTGGGCCCCCCGTAAAGAGGGGATCCTTTCAATTTGGGTTCGTAAAGGGAAAAAAATAAAATTTTTGTACGTACAAAAAAAATCACGAAAATTTAAACAGCGAAGAGAAGTATAATAGTTTTGGGGCGGCATATGTTTTAAAAATTTAACATATACTAGAGGAGAATTTCCCCTGATTTCTTGTCTTTGAGGTTTACTTTTGCTAAATTTGTAAAGCTGTATCCCTGGTTTTAAAAAAACCCAAACTGGTTTGGGAAAAAAAAAACAATTGGCCTGTACAAAAAGGGAAAATTGGGTCCTGTTTAAATTTTCTGTGACCACCACCCCAATAGTTTGTTTTCTTTAAACCATTGATATTTTAAAAAGGTATTCTTCTTTACCCCAAAAAAATCAATGTTAAAATAAGTTTTGGGGTTTTTAATTTCCCAAACAAGATAAATATTTATATAAATTTTTTTAATCCTCTTTTAATTTGGAAAAAAAGAGGGTAAAGGAGGGAAATTTTATGGAAAAAGGGATTAAATTTATGAGGAAAGTAAAAAATTTTGAAAGGTTTTCCCTAAAGGGGGAAATTGGGGGGCTGTGTTTAGAGAACAATGTAATTTTGGGGCAGAGGTAGGTTTTCCCAAAAAGAGAAATTTGGGTGATTTTTGCTAAACACCCTATCTTACTTCCCCAAAAATCATATCTAACAAATTTAAATTTTCTAAATGCCCATTTAAAAAAATTTAAAGCATGGTGGGGGGGACTAGATACCCTTTAAAATTTTTTAGGGAAAAAAATTTTGGATTCCACAAGAATGGCAAAGTGTAAAAAAGGGGGATTAAAAACTTGTTGGGGAAAATATCGCCGTGGGGGATGCCCGATCCTACATGTACCCAGGTCCTCCCCATTGCCAAAAGAGCATTTGAGTTGTTTAGGGAACGAACTCTGGGCCCCCCCGCCCGTGTGGAAAATACTGTATTAAATTTTTCCGGGAAAATTTAGTATTTAAAATGTAAATAGATGGCCATACCCGGATTTAATAATATTTATTTTCATAAAAAGGAAAAAGCCTGCGTCTGCGGGGACGGGGTCGCCCCTTTTTGCCTTTTTTAAAATTTGGGGATTAAAAAACTTTGGGGGAATGGGAAAATTTTTCCCCCCCCTTTAAAGGTTTTTAAAAATTTGGCTGACACCCCTTTAAGTAGGAGGGGGAAATTGGTGGAATGATTCCTGATTTAAATTAAAATATCAGGGACTGGGCAAGACCCCTCCAGGAACCTCAGATAAGCCCCTAGATTTTTGTGTAATTTGGCCGCATTATTTTTTATAATTTTGGTTAGAGGAGGGTTTTTGAGTATGATAACATTTAAACTCCCCGTAAATTGGGGGTGATATTTTTGATATATTTTCCTTCTGTTATGTAATTGTATATATATATATATATATATATATTTTATATAAATATAAATTAAAATATTTATATTTTAATATATAATTAAAATATAACATATATATTTTTATATATAAATATATATATATATATATATATATAAAAATTTATATTAAAAACACAATATAATTTTATTTTAATATATTATTTTATTATATTAAAATATTATATATTTATATATATTTTATTTTATAAATAATATATATTATTTATAACCCTTTATTTTTTTTAAAAAAATTTTTCCCAAGCCCCCAACCCCTTTTGGGTTTTTGAGTTTGGGAGGAAACGAAGGGGGAAAATTTTTTTTCGGCCTTTTGGGGTTTTCCCCAAAATTTCCCACTTGTCTAAAGTAACTTTTAAAAAAAATAAATTTTCTTTTTTATAATTTACGTTTTGTAAAATAAAATTTGTTTTCATTCAGATAAATGCAATTTTCCAAAACAATATTTCATATGTCTTTTTTCATGTCTCCCCATCTCTTTCCCGGGCCCCCAGTGTTGTCAGGTCGAAATTTTCCCTTTCCTATCCTCGTTGGGTAACCCCTTTTGCTTGGGACTAGTTTTTTTGCAAACCCCCTTGACTTTTTCTAGTTTCCTTGGTGCTTTTGGTAGGTGTTGGGGTTTCCAAAAATGGTGCCGCATAAATCCCTAGGGGGCCCAACGTACACAGTGGGACAGGGTCCTAAACGATTCCTTATTAAAAAGTGGGAATGCTATTCCGGGGTTTTGCAGGCCCCCGTATGCGCAGCGTTATAGGTTGACGTGCGCCTCAAAAGTCCCCGGGTTTTTTGCTTCCCCCAAAAATTTTTTCTTGGTGGGGTTTATAGTCTCGGGCCCTCAGACTTACCCGTCTGCATCTTTTTTCCCCTTTCCCCCAAATTTCATGGCTTTGCACATATGAGGTTAACTCCGGGGCCAGTTGCTGGACAAGGGCCTTCACCCCTGTTCAGATTCCTTGTATTTTTCCCTGGCCTCATCTGATTGGATTCTTCTCATAACTTCACATATTGCAAACAGGGGACACTTCGAGTTTATGCTTCCGTCATGTATTCACAAATCCCGTAAACAGCATGGCCCAAAGGACTCCCCCCCTGGAAATCCCGCTCGTCACAGGCCCCACTCTGACACCGCAAACTACCATGACTCGCTGTTTTTCCGACAGGTTTTCCCTGATTATTGCGTCCCTTTCCCTTGTTATTCTGCCTTGTCCTCCGTTTTTTCACTAATCTTTGTGGGGAACTGTGTCAAACGTCTTTTACAGTCCAAAAAAGCGATCAAAACCCACCCCCTCTCTATTGTTTTTCTGCTTGCTGTCACCCTGTCAAGAACTCCAGAGGTTTGTGACCAATATTTCTCATCCTTAAAAACCGGCGGCTGTCTGAAAGCCATTCCTTTCTGGGTGCCCCACCATTTTTTTCTCCTAAAATTTCCCCAACTTTGCATAATAATGTCAGGTCACTGGTCTGTATTTTAAGCTTCGTGTCCTGTTCCTTTTTAAAACTGGGACTACATTTCGTCTTCCATACCTCAGGTAAGTTTTGTTCGTTTAGATTGTAGAAGATTGTTGTTGGGGGGTCCATAGCACCTTGCTCCGTCTCCCCGGCCCATGGACAGTTTTTTCCCCCGGCCCCCATCCCCTTTGAGGTATCTAGCTCGTTGCAGCCTCTATTTTTCCTCGGTTGTATGTATTGTGTCCAACACTTGATTTTTCCCCATTCTCCGCTTTTGGAGCCCCTTTCTGTCCCCCTTGTGAACATTTTTTTGAATTCATGTTAGGTTCTCACAACTTTGGGTCGTTTTTTTGGGATTCCTTCCTTCCTTCCTCAGCCAAATTCCTGGTCTTGACTTTTTTTTCCCCCGTTTTTGGCTGTAAACACTTCAGGTCAGTTTGGCTTTCTCTCTGTTTTTTCTTACTGTTATTGGGCCTCCCTTCTTACCTGTGCTATTCATTTCTGGCTCTACACTTCCTCCATTCCCTAGGCCCTTTTCCCTCCATACTTTTTCATTCTGTACACACTTGGTTTTTGGGCCCTCTCTACACCTTTTGGGGAACCCAAAGGGGCTCACCTGGCTTTTCTTTATTTCTGTTACCCTTGGGTAAAACCTTTCAGCTTCCTTCCTAGTTATCACATACCCACATTCTTTTAAATAACTTTCTGCCGTTCTCTTTTTCCCCACTAAACCCCAGGGGGAAATTCTTCATGCCTTTGTAGCCCCTCTCTTTAGTTGGCTTAAACGTCCTCTTTCCCGCTTCCCTCTCCACTTGAAACCCTTACCATATATCTAAAAGCTCAGAAAAACATATCACTGCCCCGTGGGGTTTTCATATGTAATGACCCAATGTCTGCACAAACCAAGGTGAATACTAGGCCCCAGTTTTCCTGGTTCATACCTCCCCACTCTCTGGTAGGTCCCTTTGTTTGGGTAAAATGATTTTTTCCATACCACTTCCATCTCTTAGACTCCACGTTCGGGGCCGCCTGGGGGCCCCAGGTTTTTTCCATTTAAATTTTTCTTTGTGGTTGAAGTCACCCATTAATCAGTGCTTGCCCTCTCACATGAACCCTTTGGCCACTTTTAGCCCTGTATCAGCCCTCACTATTTTTCATCATACTCTTGCCTTGGTTTTCCTGCGTTCTTGGTGGGGTTTTACTCACTACAATTCCCACCTTGGGACCTCCAGCTGACGTGTTCCATTATTAATCTCTTTCTTCTCCTCGTCTTCCCCCTTTTTTCCAGCTCATTAAAATCCCTCGGTTTTTTTATGACAGTGCTACCCTCCACCCCCCCCTTCCCCTTTTTTTTCCTCAGGGTCTGTGTCCCTTGGGAAAACGGCATCTGTTTTCATTCCTGTGACTTGGTTTCTGTGAGAGCTATGGGTGTCGGTGATGCCCTCTTCGACCTTTTGTAAAACCCCCCTCCCCTTATTATTATTCCACAGCGTTGGTGGTCCCAACCCTTTAGTTTTGGGGGGCCCGTGAGGGTGGGGGACCTGGCAGTGTGCTGTGGGATTCTACAGGGTAGTGTGGGGTAGGGGCTGTAAGTGTGGATTGTGATTTGTGTTGCGACAGTATGTTTGGTTGTGGGATTCTGGAGGTGGGACTGTGTGGGCTTGTTTCATGCCTTACCCTGCTCTGGTTGTCCTCTGCTGATTCTGTCCCCGTCTCTTTTTTTCCAGCCCCTTTCACTTCTGTGTCCTCTCCCTCAGTTGTTGTTATTCTGTTCTTGTTCTGTCTTGGTCTAGGAACACCCTCTTGTATGGTGACAATTTCTTCACCCTGGGTTTTTTTTTGCGGACCTGTTTTTGCACTGTTTTTGTCTTGAAAATAAGCTTGACCAGGCAATTTTCCCCTCCCCTTTTAAATACCCCCTATTTTCCCAAAAATTTTCTATTTCAGTATTCCTTCACCCATTTATTTTATGAATTTTTCAAACTCCTGTTTTTTTTTTCCAGCCGCCCCTTTTTATTTGCATCCCCCCTCGCTTATGAATAGGACTCAAACAGGGATACCTCATATCATTCACATAAACAAGAAACAGTACCGGGGTTTTGACTAATTCTTTTGGAATCTCACCTGTCACATGCTCCCTCCCGCACCCTTTTACACGCCCTCACCATTATTTCTTTTCCCCTTTATGCTCCCTTTATCCATTTAGTGTTTTTCTATTTCTGCCTCCCCTCAGGGTTTGTACCAGTCTCTTGTGCGGTACTGTCAAAAGTTTTCTTGCAATTCCAGAAAATGAGGTCTACCCATCCCTCTCTCGTTCCTGTTTTATTTCTGTTACCTTTTCGTAAAACCCCAATGATTTGTAACCAATTTTGAGTGGTATTCGTATTTTGTTTTCAAGGGTCAGGCCTCAGGCCTGGGCCCCCCTCTTTTTACAGTTGCTCTAGGTTCACCTTCCTGAATAGAGAGCTTATCGTAATTATTTTTGGCTTGTTAGATCCTACCTCACCCCCGGGGCGGCCTTAAACCATTGGGCCCATTTTTCCAATTGGGCCCAGCGCCCAAGTAGGCCCGCGCTAGATTTTAAAATTTCCTCACTTGTCTGTACACACAACAACACGAATAAAAAAAGGGGGATCTGGGGAAAAGATTTTTTTCCAGCTGAAACTGATCAAAACTTACTTGGATCATCAATTCACAAGAACGTTTTAAACATTTGGGGATTATGTCAGTTAATCTGAAATTTGAGGAGTTTAAACTTCACAAATTTTGTTTTTTTATTTTAGGCTTCATTATGCAATTTTATATTTAAAAAATTTGCTACATCTGTTTGGTATATTAACGTGCTGCATTTTTTTTTTAAGAGACAGTTTTTTGTTTCTTTCCATACTGAGGCCCCCCAAAAAAAGTTCCCAATTTCCCTCAACCTCCTAAACCGGCTTGCCCCTACCCTTCATTTTTCATT
>NC_069401.1:27726130-27736130 GCF_026875155.1 Cherax quadricarinatus | reverse complement strand
AGTGATGTAGTGGAGGCAGGATCCATACATAGCTTTAAGCAGAGGTATGATAAAGCTCACGGCTCAGGGAGAGTGACCTAGTAGCGATCAGTGAAGAGGCGGGGCCGGAGCTCGGACTCGACCCCCGCAAACCTCAACTAGGTGAGTACAACTAGGTGAGTACACACCACACACACACACACACACACACACCACACACACACCACACACACCACACCACTCACACACACACACACACACACACACACACACACACACACACACACACACACACACACACACACACACACACACACACACACACACACACACACACACTGTTTCTATCTTATGATGTGGGCCAATACACACAAAGAATTAAGAACGAATGGTGTAAGAAGAGATTAGGGTATGCATTGTTCTCCCGAGTTTGTAAGAGAATAAATTCCTTGTGAGAATCCTGATCTAAATTTCCTTGAGAAGTTATACCCACCTGCAGTGCTTTTCTGTATGTTCGTGTTCGTGTTGGTGCAGACATGGGGCTTTCGTGTAATATTCACATTTACTTTATTATCAAACTGGAAGTGACTAATGTTGACTGACAAATGTCTGAAATATGAGCTAAATGTATGATGTATTAAATAGGATTTGTTGGGTCGAGAATTAATCACCTCCATTCGAGTCAGATTATCCGTATACTTTCTGTAAATTAACAATCCATAATACATTAATCCTAGCGCTTCTTTTTGATTATAGTAATAACAATAATAATACATTTATCCCTAAGAAGAGAATTATATTAAACACTCGGTATACACACACTAAGGGATATACTCTGTTTATGCACACTTCTTTGAGTTATGTGGGATGTATTTATCTAGGGCCAGGGTAGCAAGGAAGAGTTTACTAGTTATACCTGATGCAACGAATGGAAACTAGTGGACAACACAGGATTGAAGTTGAATATAAAGTCAGAGAAACAGCTGTTGTGACAACTAATTCCTCCTTCTACATTTCTTGACGAATGTTGTAGTAGCAGATGACTCCCAGATTAAATTGATGAACAGAGTATTTTCTAACAAGGATAAAAAAAAAAATTGAAGCAGAGGGCGTATTTTCATATAAATGAGATGGAGGATATAGATTATGAAACATCTTCACTATTATTGGAAATAACTCATTATTTGCCTCAGCATTGGAGATTATGATGATAGGAAGCTTAGTAGTGCAGACTTTCATGACAGACATTGGACAGTAATATATATAATTAACATATGCCTCATTCTGCCCATGAGAGAGGTTGGCAGTTGGTATTAATTTTTGACTAGACAAATACTGCACTGAAGTTGCTGAACTACGGTTCGTTAACAACTAGAATCTCTTCTTTGACGTGGACTTTTTTCACGAATTGAGTGTGAATTATAGATATTGGCAATAACTTTCATGAAGAGAGTAAATTAAAATTTATGTAATAATTTTGATAACAAGCTAAATTGTACAAAGGTAAATATGAATAGGAAGAAGATGCAGTAGGAAAACTTTCTTAGGAGGATTGTACAATTATTCAGAGCTCCAGAAACAAGATAAACGAGTTGAGATTGGTTGTAAATAAGATAAGATTTCGTTCGGATTTTTAACCCCGGAGGGTTAGCCACCCAGGATAACCCAAGAAAGTCAGTGCGTCATCGAGGACTGTCTAACTTATTTCCATTGGGGTCCTTAATCTTGTCCCCCAGGATGCGACCCACACCAGTCGACTAACACCCAGGTACCTATTTGCTGCTAGGTGAACAGGACAACAGGTGTAAGGAAACGTGTCGAAATGTTTCCACCCGCCGGGAATCGAACCCGGGCCCTCCGTGTATGAAGCGGGAGCTTTAGCCACCAGGCCAATAATTACGAGGTTAATTAACACACCCAATCATGATAAGTCTCCAGTTAGGTTTGTTATCCTTCCCAACAGTACAGAGGTCACAACATTTCTAATGCTTTCTCTCTGTGCAATGTAAGAATAGGCACTACACCAGCATTCCCATAACAGACAACTAGCAAGAAATCCACAAATATGGTTGAAATCAAAATATTCTCCATGTGGAGAATGCGATAAAATATATGTGGGAAAGACAGCAAGGGACTAACTGATCCTTATCAATAAGTATAAATACGCCCGGCATACTGGCAATGTTAATCATGCCAGTGTTAGTCACGAGTAGCCACGACAACTTGATGACGTAGAATGATGCCGACCTTGTCATCAACGACCAAAATTAACATAAACGCTGTTATTTAGAGTAAACAATTATCTGTCTTAACAATACAGTTGTGTTTTGTATTTGTATAGCTCCTGCTGGTGAAATGTTACCATAGTTAATTTACTTAATTCTGTATGTTTAATTTACTTAATTCTGCATGTTTAATTTACTTAATTCTGCATGTTTAATTACCATATAATAAGCGATTGTTATGTTACTTAGTTTTCTAAACGCCATCTCATTTTTGTGCTTTCTTGTATGAAGATCGACAGGAAATAATTGTGACAAGAGAAGACATTTCCTGTTCATCATTAGGGCACTGTCCTATTGTAATTTAAAGTGGGAACCATTTATTTCCAGTGTCTTATCCTGAACTCCTCAAAGAATCCAATTTGTTTTGGATTCCACTGAAACTTTAATTTGATAAAAATGCACGTATAATGGGAAGTTGCAGGAATATGGTGTGCATCAATAAAGATCACATTACCATTATCAGCACACATCGTTGATGGGAGGCAGTAAAGAAAGATGTAAGTGAGTGAACTAATTAAAAACTAAACGACCTTGGGACTGATATCAATCCGGGTACCAAGCTCTCCATACTTACAATGTTACTTCAGAGCAGGTAAATATTCTTCCCTGTATATATTTCTCACTCACTTTTGGGTATTTTTATAACGTGTTCAATCATTTAACATTAATATTTATATTAATTTGTAACAAAATTTATTTCGGTGAATCAGGTAATATCCCTCTAATCCTTCGTGCTATTTTATTCGTTATAAATATATAACATTGTTAATCCTCTGGAAAAGTCGTAGTTTTTATTCTACGAAGTAAAGAAATTCGCTAATTCAGATTAAGTAAAATGTGTTTTTCTTTTGTTATGGTAGTAAAAAATAGGTAAATAATGGTAGTTTTTATTGGACAAAAAAAAAAAAATTGTAGTTTTATGTCATTCAGTGTTCAAGAGAAGGTTAGTAAAAACGTTCGTAGTTTTATTCGTGATGGCAGTGAAGCAAAGTAAATAAAGTCATCCTAGGTTTTAATCGTCAAGGTAAAAAACATTTGTTAGTCCAGGGTAAGAAAATTATATAATTATTATAATCATTGGGGAACGCTAAACCCATAGGATTATACAGCGCCTGTGGGGGGGGATGGAAGATATTTAGGCTTAATTCAGGGAACTGGAGCACAGATCCAATTCCCTTGATCAAGTGCCTCTCACCATCGTCAAGGAACCTCCCTTGAGGGGCCAGGGTAAGAGAAAAGGTGGGTAGTAAAGCAACGTCAATTAAAAAAAGATTAACAAATCATCATTGTTACATAATCATTACATTCGCTCTGATTTATGTCTTTTTTGCAGTTAAAGGGCTCTCTTTTACCTTTCATTTTAAAGGCACTCACTATATCACCATTTCTTCAAAACTTTCTAAGTCCCCTTCTCTTCCCCATATTTACTCTCTCCTCCACACCTTCCTCAACTCTCCTCTCTTCCCTTCCCTTTCTCTCTCCTGCTTCTCCCTCTCACCCCACGCTCCTTCACTTTCCCCAAATCTCCTCTCTTCCCAACCTTCACTCTTCCCCACACCATCCTTAACCCTCTCTTCCCAGCCTCGATAAAGTATAACCCAGGAGGCTGTTCACATTGTAAGAGTTTACCTGCCAACCTGTGCACGAGACTTAGGATGTGTACGACATCCCTCACATACAGTGTATGGAACACTTGTTCTAACTTTCTCTCTCTCATCTACTCTTCCTCTCACTCTGTCTTTGTCGATAACACAGTTATTCATTTTTTCTTTTTGCAATAATAAGATCTTATTAAATTTCTTAGTATGGAATTTGGAATAAAAGAATCTTAGATTTCCATGAAAACAAGTCACAAATACTTTCATTATTAATATTACAAACGTATGTTGGACCTTCCTAGGTTAAAAACGTTTTTTCATATTTAATATAAATGCGCCTATATCTCAGGAATTTCTTACAATTAGCGAATCCCACCAATTACAGACGTTTTTTCACAGTAACAGATTAATTAATCCCATAAATGTTATTTAAGAAACAGTAAACTTATAAAACTTTAAAGAATCAAGTGGTGAGCTAATTAGTATTGACAATAATTTTAAATATTGTCTTTACTTCTTTGGGTTCCATAAAAGGGACAAAGATACGACACTCCAACCACTCGGGGTATTGATAGTAACCTTAAGTGATGGACAACATTAGTGCAAATAAGTGAGGAGAATACAAGCTGTAATCTTAAGTACTGTGAACCAACTATTCACATTGTATTAGTGGTAATCTTAAGTGGTGTAAAATAAGGTGTAAGAAATTAAGTGGTAAAAATGGTTTAAATAAGTACTATAGATGAATTTTTAATATGTAGTGTACTAGCCGGGATAATAATGTTAAATATTCACATTCTTAAACACACACACACACACACACACACACACACACACACACACACACACACACACACACACACACACACACACACACACACATACACACACGAGAACTGTGTTGATGGCCTAGTTACCCAGTGGTGCTCCAAAGAGAGTGCTCTTGGATGGAGTGGTAGCAATGACTACAGGGAGGATTGTTCGCATAGTAATGATTAATTCCTGGTTTGTTTTGATGATTTCACACTTGGAGGGATTGAGGATGAACCCAAAGCTTCTGCCTGTGTCTTAAAAACTTTGATATACTTTTGAAGCTCTTCATATCAAAGGGGGCAGGGACTCTTCATTTTTGCTTCACCAGCAAAATAAAGGGGAAAAAGACGGGGGAACCGACCCCTAAGGGGGTGGCAAGACCACATACTTTTACCATTTTAAACTCTACAAAGGGCTACTTTGACAAAGGGCCTTGCCCCTTCGGGTCACCCCTTTCCCCACAGGGCTGTGCCATCACTGCCTCGAAGACCCTAAACACATTTGGGGTGTGGCTGGGAAACGGGCAGCTTCTAGGAAAATTTTTTTAAATCTGCTTTGGCAACGAGATGACAAAGAGTTTTGTTACCAACAGCAATAGTCTAAATCCGCCCCCGCTTTTTGACGAAGGTTTTTAAACTCAGAAAGAAGAATTTGATCAGAGTGCCAATTACGGATTTAAATCTCTTTGAGGTGTTAGGTTAATTTCCTTTTAACTTATGCCATCCTGTAGAAATGACACTATGCCTTGTAACTTCATTCTGGCAAAAATTATTTTGTCTAGGATGAGGTCTTCCCGGGGTTTTTTGTTGACGACTAATGTCCCTTGTTGGGTGCGCTGTCCTTTGTGCTTGGCTGGGCCTCACTTTGTAGCACAGTGTCATCACTTTAATTATTCTATTGCTCCCTCTTTTTACCTTCGACTTTTTGCCACCTGTGAGCAAATTTTCTCTTTTTTCAGGGGAAATTTTTTTCTGGGTCTACCTCTGTTTCCTGCGATGAGGGGGCTGAGGACACAATTATCGTTTTTTGGGTAGTTGCACCGCCTTGTTGACAAAGGGTTGCATTGTCTTGTCTTCAGGGAAATGCAAGACGATATTTCTGAACAAGATATTGCACCATCTTTAATGGTGCCTTGGGGTTCTATTGGGGGAACCTCCATTTTACCTGCTTAAGGGCTGTGAATTTCCCTGGAGCAATGGACGAACATCTTTAGGAAATTTAATAGGGTACGCAACAGTGGATTAGAAAGTCATCATGTCTTTGCAAGGAGGAGGTTGCCCTCGAATTATTCCCCGCCTCGGAGGCTGGAGGCTGCTCTCTACGGGGGGCCATATGGACCCACAAACCCTTTGTTACACGATTAAGGGCCGTAAATGTTGATGCCCCATAAACCCTCCACACACCTACATGTGCCTTTACTTTCATTGTTGGGTGCACTGTTTTCCTTGGTTTTGGGTTTTCTATTGCATCACTGTCAAACCTCTGTGTGGCAAGCCCGGGGTGAAGGAATATGGCACTGGCAACAAAACACCACACACACACACACCACACCAAAACAACCACAGCAAAATCATGGGAAGTTTTCAGGAAAGATGGTGGAACACCTAGAAGGGAAAGATCTAACAACAGCGCCACTGGTTTCGGGAGGGAAATCCTTTTCAAAACCTACGGAGTTCTATGACATGGTGAAGCATAAGACAAGAGAGAGAGGGTGGGGGGATTGCATTTTTTTTGGACTGAAAAAGGCGTTTTACACAGTTTTCCACACAAGAGATTGGTGCAAAAACTGGAGGACCAAGCAGGATAAAAGGAAGGGACTACAAGGATCAGGAAAACTTTCAGGAAACAGCAGCGGGGGTACGTGGCAGGTGTCAAGGGGGGGACCCGGACCAGCGGGTCCCGCAGGGGGCAGTCCTAGGGCCAGTGCTTTTCTGGTATTTGTGAACGACTGACGGAAGGAATAGACTCTGAGGTGTCCCTGTTGCAGATGACGTGAAGTTTGATGAGAAGAATCACTCATCGAAGACCAGGCAGAACTCAAAGGACCCTGACAGGCTGCAAAACCTGGTCCAGCAATTGGCCCCCGGATTAAATCCACCAAGTGCAAAGTCCTAAATTTTGGGGAAGGGCAAAGGAAGCCCAGAGGGAGTACATCAAGGGGTCAGACTACAAACCTCACTAAAGGAAAAAGATCTTGGGTGAGTATAACACCAGGCACATCTCCGAAGCGCACATCAACCAAATAACTGCTGCAGCAAAGGGGCGCCTAAGCAAACCTCAGAACACATTCCGCATCTTAAAAAGGGGAAATCGATCAGGACCCTGTACACCGTAAAACGTTAGGGCCCATATTGGAGTATCCCGGCACCAGTTTGGAACCCACACCTAGCCAAGCACGTAAAGAAACTAGAGAAAGTGCAAAGGTTTGCAACAAGACTAGTCCCAGAGCTAAGGGTATGTCCTACGGGGAAGAGGTTAAGGGAAATCAACCGACGACACGGGAGGACAGGAAGATAGGGGGGACAGATAACGACATACAAAATACTGAGAGGAATTAAACAAGGTGGACAAAAACAGGATGTTCCAGAGATTGGACACAGTAACAAGGGGACACAGTTGGAAGCTAAAGACACAGATGAAACACAGGGATGTTAGGAAGTATTTCTTCAGCCACAGAGTAGTCAGTAAGTGGAATAGTTTGGGAAGCGATGTAGTGGAGGCAGATCCATACATAGCTTTAAAAGCAGAGGTACATAAAGCTCACGGCTCAGGGAGATGACCTAGTAGCGATCAGTGAAGGGCGGGGCCAGGAGCTGGACTCCCACCCCCGCAACCTCAACTAGGGGTACAACTAGTGAGTACCACACACACACACACACACACACACACACACCCCACACAACGCACACACACACTCACACACACACAACACACACCCACAAAGCACACACACACACACACACAAACGCACAACGCACAACCACACACACAACCCCACCACACACAACACACACAAAAACACACCACCACAACACACGCACAACAACAACGCACACACACACACACACACGCACACGCACACACACACGCACACCACACGCACACACGCACACACACACACACGCACACGCACACGCACACGCACACGCCACACACACACACACCACACACACACACACACACACACACACACACACACACCACACACACACACACACCCCAAAACACCCCACCCACAACGCACAAACCCCACGCAAAACACGCACACACACACAACACAACCACACGCACACGCACACACACCCCACAAACACACGCACACGCCACACACACGCACACCAAAACGCACAACGCACAACAACACACACACACACGCACAAAGCACACGCACACACACACACACCCCAAAGCACACACACCGCACACGCACAAACCCCACGCACACACGCACACACCACACACCACACCACACGCACAAACCCCCACGCACACACACCACACCCCAAAACGCACACGCACACCCAAACCCCCAACACACACACACACACACACACACCAACACACACACACCA
Organism: Cherax quadricarinatus; assembly: GCF_026875155.1. Lineage (NCBI taxonomy): Eukaryota > Metazoa > Arthropoda > Malacostraca > Decapoda > Parastacidae > Cherax > Cherax quadricarinatus. Next base: position 27,727,883 of record NC_069401.1, on the reverse strand, counting down.
ACACATACACGCCTATGTCTAATCGAAATGTGCCAGGACAAAATGGAACAACACACACACACACACACCACATACATAAACACACACACAACAGGCCTAGTTCTAATCGACATTGCCTAGGGCAAATGGAACTAACTAACAAAAACCCCACAAAAAAACGGGGGACCCAAACAGGGATAACAGGGAAGGCACCAAAAAAGGTCGGGAATATTTGTCAGGAAAACAGCAGCGAGTCTGGTACGTGGGGAGGTGCAGAGTGGGCCCTGTGACCAGCGGGGTCCCACAGAAATCCAACCAGTGCTGTTTCTGGGATTTGTGAAAAGACGGGAAAGGGAAAAACCCGAAGGTCCCGTTTGCAGAGAGTGAAATTGAGAAAAATTTATTCGATCGAAAACCAGGCAAACTACAAGGGGTCTGGACAGCTGCAGACCTGGTCGAGTAATTGCTCCTGGGGTTCAATCTCACCCAAATGCAAAGTCGAAGATTGGGGGAAGGCAAAAAACCGCAGACGGATACACTAGGAACTATAAACCTCGCTCAAGGAAAAAGATCTTGGGTGAGTGATCACCAGGGCATCCCTGAAGCGCACACAACCAAATAACTGTGCAGCAATGGGCGCCTAGCAAACCTAAACCATTCCGACATCTAATAAGGGAAACGTTTAGGACCCCGTCACCGTCTACGTTAGGGGGCCCCATTGAGTAGCGGGACCATTTGGGAACCCCCACCTTTCCAAGCACGAAAGAAACTAGAGAAAGTGCAAAGGGTTTTTTAAAGGTATTCCTACGAGGAAAAGGTTTAAGGAACAACCACGACCGGAGACAGGAGAGATAGGAGGGACATGATAACGACATACAAAAACTGAGAGGGAATTAAAAGGGGGACAAAGACAGGAATTTTTCCCAAATGGGACACAGCAACAAGGGGACACAGTTGGAGTTTGAAACACAGATGAATCACAGGGATGTTAGGGAAGTATTCTTTAGCCATAGAGTACGGGAAATGGAATAGTTTGGGGAACGAAGTATGGAGGGAGGGTCCATCTACTTTAAGCAAGGTATATAAAAACTCACGGTTCAAAGGGGAGACCTATAGCATCAGTGAAGAGGCAGGGGCCCGGAGCTTGGGTCGACCTCTGCAACCTCAACTAGGGGATACACACAACACACACACAACACACGAGAGACTGGTTAACAAGTGAAATGTGGGGCGCATGCGTGGATGAAAAAGTTTTAAAAAGCAAAAGGGGAACGGAAAAATAAAATATATAAAAGTAAAGGTGGCGGAGTAGGCCCGCGAAGCAGTGAACGTCACAACAGTTGTGTGCCATTAAAAATATAAAGTGAGCCCCCAAAAGTGAGTGTATTTTATCTAATTGAAAATTTGAAATCACTTAGGAATCAAAGGGTAATGAGCATAAGGTTTTTAAAAATCACGGGGAAGGGTTTTCAAAATAGTAATACAAGGCGTATGACGACACCACTCATCAAACATCTGGCAACCTGTCACTGCACCGCTGCCCCGCAAATATTTTCTCACCTATTGTGGTTGCAGTCAATTTTGGCTCTGCATCACTTTAATACTGGTCACTCTCTCCTGCAAGTTATAACCCGAATTTAGTAGAAAAGCGTAATAAGGGGAGACAAGGTTGACAGAGTGTGAGGAGAGTAAAACAGTCTAGCGAGAGGGAACATCAGACACTCGTAGAAGCTGAGACAAAATAAAAATTTTTCAACCTAGTTACTTTTTTGTA
>NC_069401.1:27704313-27725630 GCF_026875155.1 Cherax quadricarinatus | reverse complement strand
CCAGAGATTGGCAAAAGTAACAAGGGGACACAGTTGGAAGCTAAAGACACAGATGAACAGGGTGTTAGGAAGTATTTTTCAGCCACAGAGTAGTCGTAAGGGAAATGTTTGGGAAGCGATTAGTGGGGGCAGGATCCATACATGTTTTAAAGGGGCCAGGGGTTTGATAAAGCTCACGGCTCGGGGGAGTGCCCTAGTGCGATCAGTGAAGGGGGGGGGGCCCGGACTGGGACTCGACCCCCGCAACCCTAACTAGGTGGGTAACTAGGTGGTACACACCACCCCACACACACACCAACACACACACACACCACACACAACACCACACACACAGGAAGTCGAAGGGGAAAAACTATGAAGCAAGAAAACAAGGGGGAAAAAAAAAGCAATTGAAAGCATCTAAAAGCAATAGGAGAAGCGTTGACCCGTGGAAAATTTTCGGAAAAATAGGGGGGTTTGTAAAAAAAAAAACCCCGGCCAGTGAGAGTGACCTTCAAAGGCAGAAGCGACTCGGACCAGGATACTGCGGAGAAAGCAGTTTAAGGGACTTTGACGGCATACAGGAGGGTTTTATCTCCCCGCGACAGAACACAAAAAGAAAGGAAAAAATGAGAGGTGATTTACAAAGGAGAAAGGAGGAAAGAGGGGGTGGAGAAGACAGACAGGAGATCCAGACCCGGAAAAGAGATCTAAACACCCCCCCTCAAAACTTTCTATAGAAGCTCCCAACCAGGTCAACCCAGTGAAACCCAAACACTCAAAATAAAAACACCCATCCCAAACCCCAAACCCCCCACCCACTACATTACAACTTCCCCCCAAAGCAACAACCCATAGTTTTTAAACCAGGTCTCCCATTTCCCCCAACCCCAATATATTCCCCGAACCCCGTCTTTGAAAAGAAGTTGAAGGTGTGGTATACAAATGCAAAGGAATAACAAAAAAGTATGAGGGGTTGCACGGGAAAGAATCAAAGAAAATCCCAGACTAAAGCATTCACGAAACAAAATCACCAGAATAATAACAGATTCAAACTTTCCCTCCCGGATATCAAATCTTCAGGAAGAAGAGGGAGGAGGGGGGAGGAGGGGTTGCACTCTCATTTAAAAACCCGGGGGTTTTTAGGGAAAATGAAGGAATGGTGGCATGGGCGAAAGGGACACTTAGTAGGAACAATCCGTCTGAGGGACATAAAGGTGATAATTGCAGTAATGTACAACCCACAACAGAACTGCGAGAGGCAAGAGAAGAATACGATAGAAGCAACAGAGCAATGATCAAAAACACATAGCCGAGGTGGCCAGGAGAGAGCACACATGGGGGGGGAGCAAAGTTACTAGTTATGGGTGATTTCAACCACAAGGAGATTGACTGGGAAAAGGAGCCCCATTGGGGGGTCCGAAAACATGGAGAGCCAAGATGATGGATGTGGTACTGGAGAAGAACCTCTGAATCAACATGCTAGAGGACACTTCCAGTGAGAGAGGAGAGGATGATCCAGCAAGGTTGGACCTTGTATTCACCATGAGTAGTTCGGACATCGAGGGTATCATGTATGAAAGGCCCCTGGGAGCTAGTGATTCATGTGGTTCTGTGCTTCGATAATAGTGAGCTCCAAGTGGAGAGAGTAGCAGGAATAGGCTGGGGGAAACAGGGAAAAAAAAAACCAAACTACAAAAAGGGGGAAACTATCAGGCATGAGGAACTTCCTTTAGACATTCAGTGGGAGAGGGAACTGACAGGAAAACCAGTACAAGAAATGATGACTATGTAGCAAAAAATGCAAGGAGGAGGAGAGGTTTGTTCCCAAGGGGAAACAGAAATAATGGGAAGAACAGACGAGTCCTTGGTTCACCCAAAGGTGTAGGGAGGGCAAAAAAAACAGGTTGTGTACTACGAGAGTGGAAAAGGTACAGAAGGACAGAGAACTCAGGAGCATAGGAAATAGCCGAAGAGCCTGAGAAACGAATATGCACAGATAAGAAGGAGGCTCAGAGACAATATGAAATGAAATAGCATCAAAAGTAAAGACTGACCCGAAGTGTTGTACAGCCACATCAGGAGGGAAAACAACAGTAAGGACCAGGTAATCGACTGAGGAAGGGTGAATGGGGAATTCACAAAGAAAAGACCGAGAGGATGTCAGGAGCTCAACACAAGATTTAAAGAGGTATTTACAGTGGATACCAGTAGGACTCAAGAAATCAGAAAGGGGGGCACACCAGCAAGTGCTGGATGAGGGGTACATATAACCAGCGAGGGGTTGTGAAGAAGAAGTGCTATGCGAACTGACACCTCAAAGGCGGAGGGGAAACAGACACCATCTCTCCATGGGTCCTTAACGAGGGAGCTAGTGATATTGTTGTGAGCAATTAACAAAGATCTTCAACACATCTTTGAAACTGGGCAACTCCCCTCTGAGGTATGGAAAATGCAAATGTAGTCCCCCCAAAATTTTTAAAAAGGGAGACAGACTGAGGCACTAAACTACAGACCTAATCTCTAACGTGGTATAGTATGAAGGTCATGGAGAAGATCATCAGGAGGAGAGTGGTGGGGACCTGGAAAAGAAACAAGTGTTTAATTGACAACCGCACGGTTTCAGGAAGGAATATCCTGTGTCGCAAACCTACTAGAGTTTTATGGACATGGTGACAGAAGTAAGACAAGAGAGAGAGGGGGGTGGATCGACTGCGTATTTTTGGGACTGCAAGAGGCTTTCGCACGTTCTCACAAAGAGGTTACGGCCATAGATAGAGGACCAGGCACACATAACAGGAAAGGCAATGCAATGGATCAGAGAAATACCTGGACAGGGAGGAAACAACGGTCTGGTTACGCCCGACGAGGTGTCAGAGTGGGCGCCTGTGACAAGCGGGGGTTCCACAGGGGGGTCAGTCAGGTCCTTGCTGTTTTGGTTAAGGGTAACGACATAAACGGAAGGGGATTAGGAATCAGAAGTGTCTTGTTTGAGGACGATGTGAAGTTATGAGAAGAATCGGAATCGGACGAGATCAGGAGATACAAAGAGTTGGAACAGGCTACAAGCCTGTCCAGCAACTGGACTCCTTGAATTTAACCCTGCCAAATGCAAAGTCATGAAGATTGGGGAAAAGGGCAAAGAAGACCGAGACACAATATAGTTTAGATGCCAAAGACTGCAAACATCACTAAAGGAAAAAGATTGGGGGTGAGTATTAACACCGTGCATATCTTCCTGGAGGCGCACATCAATCAGATAACTGCTGCTGCATACGGGCGCCGGGCAAACTACGGATAGCGTTTCCGGATACCTCAGTAAGGATTCGTTTAAGGATCTTGTACACCATCTACGTCAGGCCCATACTGGAGTATGCAGCACAGTTTGGAATCCACACTTAGTCAAGCACGTCAAGAAATTAGAGAAAGTTGCAAGGTTTTGCAAACAAGGATAGGTCCCAGAGCTACGGGGATTGTTCCTATGAAGAAAGGTTGAGGGAAATCGGCCTGACGGACCACTGGATGGCAGGAGGGTCAGGGGAGACATGATAAACGGAATATAAAATACTGCGCGGAATTGACGAGGTGGACAAAGACGGGATGTTCCAGAGATGGGACCACAGACACAAGAGGGTCACAATTGGAAGTTGACAGACTCAGATGAATTCAATGGGATGTTAGGGTAGGAGTATTTCTTCAGTATAGAATAGTCAGGCCGTGGAATAGCCTTAGAAAGTGTGTGGTGGAGGCAGGAACATACATGCGTTGTTAAGGCGAGGGTATATGATGAGCTCATGGGGCAGGGAGAGGAGAGGAACTAGTAGCAATCAGCGAAGGAGGCGGGGCCAGGAGCTTGTGACTGACCCTGCAACCCACAAATAGGATGAGTAAAATTGGTGTGAGTACACACACACTAACACACCACACCTCACACACACACACACACACACACACACCCACACACACACACACACACACACACACACACACACACACACCCACAAACCCACACACACACACACACAAACAAACTCACACACACACACCCAACACACACCACACCACACACACACTGCTTTATATCTTATGATGTGGCCTATACACACAAAGAATTTAAGAACGAATGGTGTAAGAAGAGATTAGGGTATTTGCTTTGTTCTCCCGAGTTTGTAGTGAATAAATTCCTTGGAGAATCCTGATCTAAATTTCTGGAGAAGTTATACACACCTGCAGTGCTTTTCTGTATGTTTCGTGTTTCTGTTGGTGCAGGGACAGGGGGCTCTTTCGTGTAATTTTCACATTTACTTTATTATCACAAAATGGAGTGACTAATGTTGACTGACAAATGTCTGAAATATGAGCTAAATGTTGTTGTGATCATTAAATAGGAATTTGTTGGGTTGAGAATTAATCACCTCCATTCGAGTCCTGAGTATCCGTATATTTCTGTAATTAAAAATCCATAATACATTAATCCTAGGGCTTCTTTTTGATTATAGTAATAACAATAATAATACATTTATCCCTAAGAAGAGAATTATATTAAACACTCGTATACACACACTAAGGGATGATACTATGTTTATGCACACCTTCTTGAGTTTTGTGTGATGTATTGATCTAGGGCCAGGGTAGCAAGGAAGAGTTTACTAGTTATACCTGATGCAAAACGTATGGAAATAGTGGCAACACAGGATTGAAGTTGAATATAAAAGTCAGAGAAGAGAAACAGCTGTCTGTGACAACTAATTCCTCCTTCTACATTCTTGGGACGAATGTTTGTAGTAGCAGATGACTCCCAGATTGAATTGATGAACACGGAGTAATTCTCTAACAAGGATAAAAAAAAAAATTGAAGCAGAAGGGCGTATTTTCATATAAATGAGCATGGGAGGATATAGATTATGAAACTTCTTCACTATGATTGGAAAGAACTCTTTATTTGCCTCAGCTTTGGAGATTATGATGTAGGAAGCGTAGTAGTGCAGACTTTCATGACAGACATTGGACAGTAATATATTATAATTAGAACATATGCCTATTCTGCCATGAGAGAGGTGGCAGTTGGTATTAATTGTTGACTAGACAAATACTGCACTGAAGTTGCTGAACTACGGTTCGTAACAAACTAGAATCTCTTCTTTGACGTGGACTTTTTTCACGAATTGAGTGTGAATTATAGATATTGGCAATAACTTTCATGAAGAGAGTAAATTAAAATTTATGTAATAATTTTGATAACAAGCTAAATTGTAGAAAGGTAAATATGAATAGGAAGAAGATGCAGTAGGAAAACTTTCTTAGGAGGATTGTACAATTATTCAGAGCTCCAGAAACAAGATAAACGAGTTGAGATTGGTTGTAAATGTAGGAAACGTCGATATTCTTGCAATAATTACGAGGTTAATTAACACACCCAATCATGATAAGTCTCCAGTTAGGTTTGTTATCCTTCCCAACAGTACAGAGGTCATAACATTTCTAATGCTTTCTCTCTGTGCAATGTAAGAATAGGCACTACACCAGCATTCCCATAACAGACAACTAGCAAGAAATCCACAAATATGGTTGAAATCAAAATATTCTCCATGTGCAGAATGCGATAAAAATTATATGGGGAAAGACAGCAAGGACTAACTGATCCTTATCAATTAAGTATAAATAAACCCGCATACTGCAATGTTAATCATGCCAGTGTTTGTCAAGAGTAGCCACGGACACAACCTTGATGGACGTAGAATGATGCCGACTTGTAATCAACGACCAAAATTAAACTTAAAACGCTCTGTTATTTAGAGTAAAACAAATTATTCTGTTTAACAATAACAGTGTGTTTTGTATTTGTTTAGTCCTGCTGGTGGAAATGTTACCATAGTTAATTTACTTATTCTGTATGTTCTAATGTCTTAATTGCATGTTTATTACCATTTTATAAGCGATTTTTATGTTTACTGAGTTTTCCTAAAACGCCATACTCATTTTTGTGTCTTTCTTGTATGAAATCGACAGGAAATAATTGGTGGACAAGAGAAGACATTTCCTATTCATTCATTAGGGCACTGTCCTATTGTAATTTAATGTGGGATAACCATTTATTTCCAGTGTCGTATATCCCTGAAACTCCTCAAAGAATCAATTTGTTTTGGATTCACTCGTAAACTTTAATTTGATAAAAACATGCTACCGTATAATGGGAAGTTGCAGGAATATGGTATGCATCATAAAGATACATTACCAGTATCAGACACATCCGGTGATGGGAGGCAGTAAAGAAAGTGTAAGTGAGTGAAGTAATTCAAAAACTATAACGACCTTGGGACTTGATATCAATCGGGGGGTACAAAGCCCTCCATATTACAAATGTTACTTCAGAGCAGGGTAAATATTTTCCTGATATATATTTCTCACTCACTTTTGGCTTTTTTATAACGTGTGTTCAATCATTTAACATTAATATTTATATTAATTTGTAACAGGATTATTTCGGTGAATCAGGTAAATATCCCTCTAATACTTCAGTGTGCTATTTTATTTCGTTTATAAATATATAACATTTTATTCTCTGGGAAAAAGTCGTAGTTTTTTATTTACGAATAAGAAAAGTCGCTAATCAGAGTAAGTAAAAATGTGTTTGTATTTTGTTATTGGTAGTAAAAAATAGGTAAAATAATGGTAGTTTATAATGGACAAAAAATCAAAAAATTGTAGTTTTATGTCATTCAGTGTCAGAGAAGGTTAGTAAAAACGTTCGTTGTTTTTTTCGTGATGGTAGTTGAAGCCAAAAGTAAATAAAGTCTTCATAGGTTTTAATCGTAAAGGTAAAAAAATTTGTTAGTCAAGGGTGAAGAAAATTATATAAATATTATAATCATTGGGGAAACGCTAAAACCATAGGATTATACAGCGCCTGTGGGGGGGGGGGATGGAAGATATTTAGGCTTAATTCGGGAACTGGAGCACAGCATCCAATTCCCTTGATCATGTGCCCCTCACCATCGTCACGGAACTCCCTTGAGGGGCCAGGGAGAAGAGAAAAGGTGGTGGGTGTAAAGCACGTCAATTAAAAGATTAACAATCATCATTGTTACATAATTAATACATTCGCTCTGATTTATGTCTTTTTTGCAAGTTAAAGGGCTCTCTTTTACCTTTCATTTTAAAGGCACTCACTATATCACCATTTCTCAAAACTTCTATTTACCCTTCTCTATCCCATATTTTACTCTCTCCTACACACCTTCTCAACTCTCCTCTCTTCCCTTTACTCATTTCTCTTCTCCTGCTTCATCCCCCTTCACCCACGCTCCTTCCACTTTCCCCAAATCTCCTCTCTTCCCAACCTTCACTTTCCCCACACCATCTTAACCCTCTCTTCCCCAGCTCGATAAAGTATAACCAGGAGGCTGTTAACATTGTAAGAGTATAACTGCCAACCTGTTTGCACGAGAATTTTGGATGTGTACTAATCCCTCACATTACGTGTATGGAAACACTTGTTCTAACTTTCTCTCTCTATTACTCTTCCTCTCACTCTTGTCTTTGTCGATAACACAGTTATTCATTTTTTCTTTTTGCAACAATAATAAGATTCTTATTAAATTTCTTAAGTTATGGAATTTGGAATAAAGAATCTTAGATTTCCAATGGAAAACAAGACACAAATACTTTCATTATTAATATTACAAACGTATGTTGGACCTTCCTAGGTAAAAACGTTTTTATATATTATATAAAATCGCGCCATATTCTCAGGAATTTCTTACATATTACGAATCCACCAATTACAGAAATTTTTTCACAGAAACAGATTAATTAATCCCATAAATGTTATTTAAGAAACAGTAAAACTTATTAAAAACTTTAAAGAATCAAGTGGTCGAGCTAATTAGGTATGACAATAATTTTAAATATTGTCTTTACTTCTTTGGGTTCCTAAAAGGGAACAAGATTTCGACACTCCAACCACTCGGCGGTATTGATAGTAACCTTAAGTGATTGGACAACATTAGTGCAAAATAAGTGAGGAGAATTACAAGCTGTAATCTTAAGTACTGTGAACCAACTATTCACATTGTATTAGTGGTAATCTTAAGTGGTATAAAATAAGGTGTAAGAAATTAAGTGGTAAAAATGGTTTAAATAAGTACTATAGATGAATTTTTAATATGTAGTGTACTAGCCGGGATAATAATGTTAAATATTCACATTCTTAAACACACACACACACACACACACACACACACACACACACACACACACACACACACATGTAGACTAAATAATGTAGATCTTAATATTACGGATTGCGGGGGGGATTTGGGAGTTCTGGTTGGCAGTGGTCTGAAACCGGGACAGCAGTGCGTGGGTGTTCGCAGTGGAGCTAATAGAATCCTTGGCTTCATGTCGAGAGGCATAAGTGGTGGGGGTCCTCGGGTTGTTCTTCAGCTCTGTGCATCCTTGGTTGGGCCTCATTTGGATTGTGCTGCACAGTTTTGGTCGCCGTGTTGCAGAATGGATGTAGGTTCTCTGGAAGGTGTGCAGGGGAGGATGGCAGGGTTGGTCCCATGTGTCGGGGGCCTTCCCTGTGGGGACGGGCTGGGGGCCCTGATTCTGCACTCTCTGGGGGGACGGGGAGTTGGGCGGGGATGTGGTTGAGGTGTTATGGGTGGAAGGCGGGAGTAGGTAGGGGGGATGTGATGGTTGTGTTGTGCTGAAAGATATCTGGCCTGGACGGGGCTCGCAGCAGACTGGTTTTGAGTTGGAAAAGTTCGGATTCGGGAGGGATATATGTGGAGCGTACTGGTTTGGTGATGGAAAAACACGTATGTGGATGAGTGGGGGGAGCAAGCTCCCGAGTGCAGTTGTTAGAGGCCGGGGAACGTTGTGTAGCTTTGGAGGTAGGTTGGGATTGAATACAGAGTGGGTGTGGGTGGGTGTGGGGTTGGACCTGTAGCTTGTTGCTTGCCGGGTCGTTTGCCGTGGTTCCTCCCTTGAGTCGGTGTGACCTGGCCTGCTGGGTTGGCGTGCGTTGGCTTGAGCTGGGGTGGGAGACTTTGGACCTGCCTGCGGTGGGCAGGTGGCCTTCTGCAGTTGTCCTTCGTTTTATGTTTTATGTTCTTAAAAATTTCTTGGGCATCTTGATAATTATTTTCTATTGATTTTCACTCAGGAAGGAATAACCATATCCCAATAATTAATTTTTATAGTGGGCATGAAGGGGACAATAAATTATGCAGTATCATAGTCACTTAGCGAAATGGTTATCAAACAGATTGACTGTATTGGAACAGAATAAATCCCGGGCCCTGATGAAATTTTTTCATGGGTTCTTAAAGAGTGTAAATGGAACTTTGTGAACATTGACTAATATTTTTTATATTCTCTTCAAACAGTTTGTATGGTCTGATATGTGGAGATGTGCTATGTAATTCATATTTTTAAAGCTGGGACAAGTCATTATCGTCAATTTACCGCCCAATAAGCCTGACTCAATTGTAGGCAATTACTAGTCAGTTATAGCTGATATTATTAAGAAGACATCTGGATAACGCACAAGCTTGGATTAATGATACTCAAGCATGGATTCACGAGCGGGCCGTTCCTGCCTAACTAATTTTATGACCTTCTTCAGTAAAGCTTTTGAGGCCATTGATCGGTGGTAAGAATTTCAGTTATGGTTTTTTTAGATTTTGTAAGCGTTTGTTGGAGTACCACACCAGAGACTGTTTAAAAGAAATGGCAGCTCATGAGATTGGGGAAAAAGTGCTCTCAGGATTGAGTCATGGCTCACTAATAGGAGCAAGAGGAGTTATGCTTAAAGGGTTAAATCTCAAGTGGGGATCCCTGTGGCGTACCACAGGGATCAGGCTTAGGCCCCGTTGTTGTTATAAGACTATATATCAATGGACCTGATGAGGGTTATTATTGTGATATGAGCAACTTTCGCCGATGACAACAAAGATAGGTAGGATAATTGATTCAAACGTATGATGTCAGGGAACTTCAGGAGGATTTAGAGGAACTCAGTTGTTGGTCAGAAAAGTGGCAGATGCAGTTCAGTGTAGTAAATGGCAAGGTTCTGAAGCTCAGGAGTGTTCCATCTCCCTAGCACTTTAAGTTAAATAATGTAAAACTTAGTCATACAGATTGCAAAAGGACTTGGGGGTTATGGTAAGCAGCAACCTTAAACAAGACAGCAATGCCTAAGCGTATGTAATAAGGCAAATAGATGTTGGGATTTATATCAAGAAGTGTAAGCAACAGGAAGTCAAAAGGGTATACTGCATCTTTATACATCCTTAGTAAGGCCTCCTCCTAGATACGCAGCCTCAAGTTCTGGTCTCACATATTATTCGAATGGATATAAATTCTTTTGATAACATTTTAAAGAAGAATGACTAATTAACACATAGCATTAGAAATCTTCCGTACGAAGAACGATTGAAGATCTTAACCCTTTGACTGTTGGATAGTATATATTACATTTACGAGCCCGTTTTTGACGTGTATATATACTAATAAAAAAAAAATTTAGCGGCCTTTCAAATCAAGCTGACTGTGGTTATTTTTGTTATATAATTATGGTTGTTTTCTCGTTTTCTTGGTCTGATTTGATAGAATGGAAAACATATTATAGAAATAGTAGGTGTTTTGAATGGTTTTTTACTATGAAATGAACCTTGAAATGGAGCTCAAAGTAGTGGGAAATGTTTGATTTTTGCCGATGTTCAAAAAGTAAACAATAATGTCATTTTCCAATAAATGTCCAAAGTAGCCATTCCGATTTGCAGTCATGAATGGGTTGACATTATTTGACCAATTAGTTACCAATATTGCAGTAGTCTGCATACAGTAAATCTTCTATTTTTGGTTGAATAAAAAATTCAAAAATTAGAGGCAAGAGTAATATCAGAGGGGCCTGGAGGACATGCTGATGAACAAAGAAAATGTTATTTTAGAGCCAGGAATGTCTTCTGCATTGTTCATTCTGGACCCATTTTGAAAATTGTCCATATTTTTTAATTTTCGTGAAATGGCCAAATTGCAAATTTCTGACCACGTTTTTTTTATTGGTGTTATTTTTTTTAGTTTTTAGTTAGTTGAATCGGTAAAGGGGGCAGTTTTTGTTCTCAATCGATAGAAAAAATGGAGAGAGAAAGTTTAAAGAAATAGCTATGAGTTTTGGTGATTGGAGCAATGGAATAGCCGAAAATAGGGACTCAAGTGGCGAGAGAAATCGCCGACTCATAAAATATCGCCAAAGGTCGCACTTAATTCGCTGAGGAGCGTAATTCCGTCAGTTTCCATTCAAAAGTTCTTCTTTTGGTGTCATGACAAATTGGGAAAAAAATTCTCTTTAATTTCATAAGAAAAATAAATAGTTTTTTTTTTGGGGGGGGGGGGGGGGGGGGGGGGGGGAAAGGGGGGAAATTTTGTGACACCAGGAGGACACCCTCAGGATTCTGGGGTTGCGACAGGCAAAGGGTAAACTACATCACTTGTAGACGAAGGAAGGAGGGGAGACATGATCGTAGTGTACAAGTGGAAGAGGGTAATTAACAAAGGGGATATAAAATAAGATCTTGAGGATATCTCTTTCCAAGAGAGAACCTGCAATAATGGATTCAAATTAGATAAGTTTAGATTTCGAAAGGATATAGGAAAGTATTGGTTTGGAAATAGGGTAGTTGATGAGTGGAACAGTCTTCCTACTAGATTATTGAAGCTAAAATGTTGGGTAGTTTCAAATTTAGGTTGGATAAATACATGAGTGAGAGGGGTTGGATTTGAGTGAGACTTGCATAATGAATAAATAGAATCATCAAAACTTATTTCTTGGGTAGCATTACAAATTGGGTTAGGCAAATATTTTGTTAGTGGGAAGGATTGTAAAGGACCTGCCTAGTATGGGCCAATAGGCCTGCTGCAGTGTTCCTCCTTTCTTATGTTCTTATGTTCTTATACACACACACACACACACACACACACACACACACACACACACATACACACACGAGAACTGTGTTGATGGCCTAGTTACCCAGTGGTGCTCCAAAGAGAGTGCTCTTGGATGGAGTGGTAGCAATGACTACAGGGAAGATTGTTCGTATAGTAATGATTAATTCCTGGTTTGTTTTGATGATTTCACACTTGGAGGGATTGAGGATGAACCCAAAGCTTCTGCCTGTGTCTTCAAAACTTTGATATACTTTTGAAGCTCTTCATATCAAAGGTGGCAGGGACTCTTCAGGTTTGCTGTCACCAGCTGAAATGAAGGAAAAAAGACTGGGGAACCGATCCCTAACGGCTGGCAAGACCACATGTCTTTTTACCATATTAAACTCATATCTAAAGGCTACTTTGACTAAGGCCTTGTCTTCTGGTCAGTCCCTTCCCCCATGGGCTGTGCATCACTGCCTCGAGAGACCTAAACACAGTTGGTGTGGCTGGGGTAAACTGGCAGCTTCTAGGCAAATGTTTCTTACTGCTGCTTTGGCAACGAGATGACAAAGAGTGTTTGTTACCAACAGCAATGAGTCTGATTCCGCCCAGCCAGGCAGTTGTTGATGAAGGTTATTAACTCAGAAAGAAGAATTGATGCAGATGTGCCAATTACTGGATTTACAATCTCTTTGAGGTGTTATGGTTGAATTCCAGTGTAATCTTATGCAGATCCTGCTAGAAATGACACTAATGCCTTGTAGACTTCTGATTCTGGCAAAAATTAGTTGTCCAGTGATGAGGTCTTCCTCAGGGTTGTTGTTGACGACTATAGTGTCCCTTGTTGGGTGCGCTGTCTCTTTGTGCTTGGGCTGTGGCCTCATCTTTGATAGCAACAGTGTCATCACTTGTAATTATTCTGATTGCTCCCTCTGTGTTACCTTCGACTTTTTTGCTCACCTGTGAGCAAATTTTCTCATTTTCAGTGGAATTTTTCTTGGGTCTACCTCTGATTCCTGCGATGATGGGGCTGAGGGACACAATTATCTGTTCTTGGGTAGTTGCACACTGCCTTGTTGACAGATGTGGTTAGCAGTTTGTCTTGTCTTTCAGGAACTGCAAGACAGATATTGCTGAACAAGAGTAGGTTGCACCATGCTTTAATGGTGCCTTGGGCTTCTAAGTTGGTGGAACCTCCATTCACCTGCTTAAGGTCTGTGAATTTCCCTGGAGCATATGGACGAGCATCTTTAGGAATGTGAGATAGGGTACTGCTAACAGTGGATTAGAATGTCATCATGTCTTTGCAAGTGAGGAGGTTGCCATTCGAATTATTCTCTGCCTCTGGAGGCTGGAGGCTGCTCTCTACTGCGGCCATATGTGATCCACACACCCTTTGTGTACACGATTAAGGCCGTTACTGTTGAGTGCCCGATACCCTCCACACACCTGACATGTGCCTTTACTTTCATTGTTGGTGCACTGTTTCCTTGGTTTTGTGGTTGTCTAGTTGCATCATCTGTCATACCTCTATCTGTGTGGCAAGCCCGGGCTGAAGATAATATGGCACATGGCACACCACACACACACACACACACACACACACACACACACACACACACACACACACACACACACACACACACGCACACGCACACGCACACACACACACACACGCACAACGCACACACACACACACACACACACACACACACACACACACACACACACACACACACACACACCACACACACACACCACACACACACACACACGCACACGCACACACACACGCACACGCACACACGCACACACACACACACACACACACACACACACACACACACACACACACACACACATACTACAGGCCCAGTGTCTAATCGAAATGTGCCTGGGACAAAATGGTAACTAACACACACACACACACACACACACACACACACACACACCACACACACACACACACACACACACACACACACACACACACACACACACACACACACATACATACACACACACACAACAGGCCTAGTGTCTAATCGACATGTGCCTAGGACAAAATGGTAACTAACTAACTAACACACACATAAAACTGGAGGACCAAGCAGGGATAACAGGGAAGGCACTACAATGGATCGGGGAATATTTGTCAGGAAGACAGCAGCGAGTCATGGTACGTGGCGAGGTGTCAGAGTGGGCACCTGTGACCAGCGGGGTCCCACAGAAGTCAGTCCTAGGACCAGTGCTGTTTCTGGTATTTGTGAACATGACGGAAGGAATAGACTCCGAAGTGTCCCTGTTTGCAGATGACGTGAAGTTGATGAGAAGAATTCATTCGATCGAAGACCAGGCAGAACTACAAAGGGATCTGGACAGGCTGCAGACCTGGTCGAGTAATTGGCTCCTGGAGTTCAATCTCACCAAGTGCAAAGTCATGAAGATTGGGGAAGGGCAAAGAAGACCGCAGACGGAGTACAGTCTAGGAGACTATAAACCTCGCTCAAGGAAAAAGATCTTGGGATGAGTGTAACACCAGGCACATCTCCTGAAGCGCACATCAACCAAATAACTGCTGCAGCATATGGGCGCCTAGCAAACCTCAGAACAGCATTCCGACATCTTAATAAGGAATCGTTCAGGACCCTGTACACCGTCTACGTTAGGGCCCTATTGGAGTATGCGGCACCAGTTTGGAACCCACACCTTGCCAAGCACGTAAAGAAACTAGAGAAAGTGCAAAGGTTTGCTAAGAGGTATGTCCTACGAGGAAAGGTTAAGGGAAATCAACCTGACGACACTGGAGGACAGGAGAGATAGGGGGGACATGATAACGACATACAAAATACTGAGAGGAATTGAAAAGGTGGACAAAGACAGGATGTTCCAGAGATGGGACACAGCAACAAGGGGACACAGTTGGAAGTTGAAGACGCAGATGAATCACAGGGATGTTAGGAAGTATTTCTTCAGCCATAGAGTAGTCAGGAAGTGGAATAGTTTGGGAAGCGATGTAGTGGAGGCAGGATCCATACATAGCTTTAAGCAGAGGTATGATAAAGCTCACGGTTCATGGAGAGTGACCTAGTAGCGATCAGTGAAGAGGCAGGGCCAGGAGCTTGGACTCGACGTCTGCAACCTCAACTAGGTGAGTACACACACACACACACACACACACGAGAGACTGGTTAACAAGTGAAATGTGGGGCAGCATGCAGTGAGAGTGAAAAAGTTAATAAGCAAAAGGAGAACGGAAAAATAAAATATATAATAAGTAAAGGTGGCAGGAGTAGGCCTGCTGAAGCAGTGACGTCACAACAGTTGTGTGCCATTATAAATATAAAGTGTAGCCCACCAAATGTGAAGTGTATTCTATCATAATTGAAAATTGAAATCACTTGAGGAATGCAGGATGAATGAGCATATATGGTTATAAATATCACGGGTGAAGGAGTTTCAAAATAGTAATACAAGTCGTATGTACGACGACCACGTCATCAGCATCTGGCAACCTGTCACTGCACCGCTGCCAGCGCAAGTATTGCTCACCTATTGTGGTTGCATGTCAGATTCTGGTCTCTGCATCACTGTTAGATACTGGTCACTCTCTCCTGCAAGTTATAACCAGAATTATAGTAGAAATAGCGTAGATAAGGTGGAGACAAGGTTGACGAGAGTGTGAGGAGAGTAAAACAGTCTAGCGAGAGGTAACATCAGACTCTCGTAGAAGCTGAGACAAACAAAATTTTACAACCTAGTTACTTTCCGTATTTTATAAGTAGAATTGATAAGTGTTAGAACTGCTATTGGTAAGTTTTAGAATTACTGGTAATACTACTGATATTTATTAGCAGTATGAATATTTAGAAGTGAGGGCACACACACACACATACACACATACACACACGAGAGTGGAGAAACAGTCACTGCTCAACCACATACCACCTACCTCCCCTATCAACCACTGGACATCCAGGCCCAAGCCCTCTCTCTCTCTCTCTCTTTTTTTTTTTTTTTACACAGGGTTTGACAAGGTTAAGGATTCCTAGCTTTATTGACAAGCTATTTAGAGGTTAAGGATTCCTAACTTTATTGGCAAGCTAAGAGCTGTTACCTACATCAGCTCATTTGAAAGCATTTTTATTGTTATGAGATATACAAGTAGGGAACAGGAGAAAGTTGGAGCCATCTGTGGCCCAGCATTTTCATTTGATCGACTCCTGTGTTGAAGGCTCTGCTGAAATGACAGATCTATCCAGGATGGGTCCAGGCGAGAGATGAGACGTCTTGCTCTGTTCTCTACTCTGTCAAGCAGTCGCAGATGAGAGGGGGGGGGGCAGGCAAGCCAAGAAAGTGGAGCATACTCAAGGTGTGAGCGTACTTGTGCCTCGTACAGAATCTTGCAACCCCTACTGTCAAGCAGATGCGAGATACGGCGAAGTGCTGTAAGCTTCCTGGCTGCCTTGTTTGCAAGATTTACAACATGGTTCTTCAGGGTTAGTTAGTTTGGAGTCAAATTTCACCCCAAGGATATCAACTTCTTCTCCAGGTGCCAACACCCTCCCATTCATCCTTACTACTGCACCAGCATTACCATCATGGTGCCTAGAGACGATCATCATTTGCGTTTTCCCAGGTGCAAATGTTACTTGCCATCTATTTCCCCAAGCTGATATAGCTCTAAGCTGGCGATTGATGTAGCTTAGAGCAGCTGACATTTCTTCTCTTGGATAAGTGAATGTCAGTGTACAATCGTCTGCATATGTATGTGACTCTGGGATGAGATGAAGAAGGTCGTTGAAGTAGACATTCCATAACAATGGTCCCAGCACGCTTCCTTGTGGAACACTTGCCCCAATAGGATGAACAATCTGAACCAACACCCACACACTGTTCCCTCTGCCCCCACTCCCCACATCACAAACCCCACTGCCACAGCAGCTCCCTACGGTTACTCTGCCCTCACCCCCCCCACCACAAATCCCATCCCACACCACAAACCCCCATAACCCTCCCTCAGGGCTCACACCCCCAACCCCAATATTCTCCCAGGTCCACCGTGATAGACAAGCTGTAGGTGCGGTACACAAACGCAGATGGAATAGCAAATAAATATGAGGAATGGCACAAAAGAATCAACGAGAAGTCCCCGGACATCATAGCAGTCACAGAAACGAAACTCATTGAGACAATAACAGACGCAGGCTTTCCACCGGGATATCAGATCCTGAGGAAAGGTAGAAAGAGCAGAGGGGGAGGAGGGGTTGCACTGCTCATAAAAAACCAATGGAGTTTCGAGGAAATGGAGGGCATGGACGAGATTGGAGAAAGGGACTACACAGCAGGCACAATTCAATCTGGGGAACATAAGGTAGTCATTGCTGTGATGTATAACCCACCACAGAACTGCAGGAGGCCAAGAGAGGAATATGATGAGAACAACAGAGCGATGGTGGACACACTGGCTGAGGTGACATGAAGAGCTCAAACATGAAGAGCAAAGTTACTGGTTATGGGTGATTTCAACCACAGGGAGATCGATTGGGAAAACCTGGAGCCTCATGGGGGCCCCGAAACATGGAGAGCCAAGATAATGGATGTGGTACTGGAAAACCTCATGCATCAACACATCAGGGGCACTATCAGAGAGCGAGGGGAGGATGAACCAGCAAGACTGGACCTTGTGTTCACCCTGAGTAGCTCAAACATTGATGACATCACATATGAGAGGCCCCTTGGAGCTAGTGACCACGTAGTCCTGAGTTTTGATTACATAGTAGAGTTACAGGTGGAGAGGGTAACAGGAGTCGAATGGGAAAAGCCAAACTATAAAAGGGGGGACTTCACAGGTATGAGGAACTTCCTGTGGGAGGTGCAGTGGGACAGAGAAATGGTAGGAAAGACAGTAAATGAAATGATGGAGTATGTAACAACAAAATGCAAGGACACAGAGGAAAGTTTTGTTCCCAAGGGCAACAGAAACAATGGGAAGACCAAAGCGAGTGCTTGGTTTACCCAAAGGCGCAGGGAGGCAAAAACTAAGTGCATTAGAGAATGGAAGAGGTATAGAAGGCAAAGGACCCAGGAAAACAAGGAGATCAGTCTAAGAGCCAGAAACGAATATGCACAGATAAGGAGTGAGGCCCAGCGACAGTACGAAAATGACATAGCAGTTTCAGGTCAGTACGAAAATGAGAAAAGACGACAGTCAAAGACCAGGTGATCAGGCTGAGGAAAGAAGGTGGGGAACTCACAAGAAACGATCAAGAGGTATGCGAGGAGCTCAACAGGAAATTTAAGGAAGTATTCACAGTGGAGACAGGAAGGACTCTGGGAAGACAGGGCAGAGGGGGACGATATGCACACAACTGAGGAGAAAGTGAAGAAGCTGCTAAGTGACCTTGATACCTCAAAGGCAATGGGACCGGACAACATCTCCCCGTGGGTCCTCAGGGAGGGAGCAGATATGCTGTGTGTGCCATTAACCACAATCTTCAACACATCCCTTGAAACTGGGCAACTACCTGAGGAATGGAAGACGGCAAATGTAGTTCCCATTTTTAAAAAAAGAGAAGAAAAGAGGCACAAAATTTACAGACCAGTGTCACTGACCTGTATATATGCAATGTCATGGAGAAGTATCAGGAGGAGAGTGGTGGGGCACCTGGAACGGAACAAGATTATAAACGATAAAACCCGCATGGATTCATGGAAGGCAAATCCTGTGTCACAAACCTTCTGGAGTTCTATGACAAAGTTACAGAAGTGCGACACGGGAGAGAGGGGGTGGGGTTTATTGCATTTTCTTGGACTGCAAGAAGGCCCTTTGACACAGTTCCTCACAAGAGACCCGTGCAGAAACTAGAGGATCGGTGTGTATAACAGGAAGGGCACTGCAATGGATCAAGAATACATGACAGGGAGCAACAACAAGTATGGTACGGGAAGGGTATCACAGTGGGTACTGTGACGAGCGGGGTCCCAAAAGGGGTAGTCCTAGGTCCAGTGCTATTTCTGGTATATGTGAATGACATGATGGGAAGGATAGACTCAGAGGTGTCCCTGTTCGCAGATGATGTGAAGTTAATGAGGAGAATTAAAACAGATGAGGGACCAGGAAGGACTTCAAGAGACCTGGACAGGCTGGACATGTGGTCCAGCAACTGGCTTCTTGAATTCAACCCTGGGCCCAAATGCAAAGTCATGAAGATCGGAGAACGGCAAAGAAGACCGCAGACAGAGTATAGACTACGTGGCCAAGGGCTGCAAACTTCACTCAAGGAGAAAGATCTTGGAGTGACCATAAAAACGAGCATGTCTCCGGAGGCACACATCAACCAGATAACTGCTGCAGCATTACGGGCGCCCTGGCAAACCTGAGAATAGTATTCCGATACCTTAGTAAGGAAACGTTCAAAACAATGTATACTGTGTACATCAGGCCCAATACTGGAGTACACAGCTCCAGTTTGGAACCCACACCTGGGCAAACACATCAAGAAATTTTGAGAAAGCGCAAAGGTTTGCAACAAGGCTTTGTTCCGGGGCTCAGGGGTATGTCCTTTCGAAGAAAGATTGAGGGAAATCGGACTGACGACATTGGAGGACAGGCAGGTCAGGGAGACATGATAACGACATACAAAATACTGCGTGGAATAGAAAAGATAGACAGGACGGGTTTGTTCCAGAGGGGGGCACAAAAAACAAGGGGGTAAAATTTTGGAAAAGCGAAGACTCGGGAGATTTAAAAGGGATGTTTGGGAAAGGGATTTCTTCAGTCATAGAGTCGTCGGGAAGTGGAATGGGCCTAACAAGTGATTTTTATGGAGGCGGGAAAACCATACTAGCTTTAAGACGGGGTTTTAGGGACAAAGTTGGAAGCAGAGAAAGAGAGAGGACTTTTTAGCGATCAAAATGAAAGGGGGGGGCCAGGAGCTGTGTATCGACCCCTGCAAACCAAAATTTGGTGGTTTCACACACAAGTAAAAGTTTTAAAGGGATTTAAAACACACTCCTGTGTACAATTTTTATTTGAGGGTTTTTGTTCCCTAATCTTCCTTTAAGTGGCTGTGAAAAAAATCAACGGCTTTTCAGCAAGCAGCAACAAGGTTTCCCCCTTTTATCTTGCCCTCCCCCGGGGCCCATCCGAAATCCAGTGTGGGCCAAAAATTTCAAAATATTGCTGCAACAAAATGCAAGGAAAACCCATCGTTTACATAAAAATGATGGTGACGGACAACGAAAAAGGACTAAATATTTTACAAGAGGGCCCAATTTAAGTACCCGACCTTTCTGCCAGACGTGAACCCGACATGAGGCGTTTCCATACAAAGAAATAATTTAAACCCCCATACAACTGACCAGTGTTCAACGGGGGGAAAACAAAAATGGCAGAAAACCCGATTAACAAAACTCCAAAGGAAATGACAGGTCCCGTAGGACTTTTTTTTTCGTTTCCAAAAAGGGGAAAGAATTGGGGCATTTTTTAAAAATGGCTGACCCCGGGATCCCAACACCCGTACCCGCCCCGACGTACAATTTGGGGAAGGTGAAGTTCTCACTTTACTTTTACGTTCATCTGTTTACAGTTGCATCATATCTGTACCACCATATATTTACCTGTACCAGTGCTTTTCGAAGGGAAACAAAGGAGACATCGTAAATCAAACCCGAAAAAAACTCCAAGGTTATAGGGGTTATCCCCCAGTGCCAGTCGTTGGGGAAAAAAGTTTAATAGGTAAACAGTCAAGGGGTTTTTAAAGTTTTAGGAGCTGAACCCATATTTAGCTGACCCGTGTTTCAGTGAGAGAATTATTTAAAAAAACGACAAATTTTTCTAAACTAAGGAAAGTCAGGTTGTGGGTGGGCGCTTTTCTTCCCCCAGTGTTTTAAAAAAGGGCCCCAGGGTCAGCAGACCAGGTCAGGCCCGTCAACAACCCCCCCACAACCCGGAAAAAATGGAATTTTAGGGGGTTTGGGGAAGGTAAAAACCCTTGATTAAAAACCCTTTTGGTCTACCAAATGGGGAAAAGGGGTTTGAAGTTAATAGGTGAAGCCGGGGCTGGTTTAAAGTGAGGGGGGGAAAGGGGGGTGTAAAAGGGGTTTTTAAATGAAAAAGGGGTTTGTGAAGTTAAGGGAAAAGGGGAGCAGTTTAAGAGGGTTTTTAAAGAAAAATTTTTCTAGTAATTCAGGGGGGATTGTTTAAAACAGATATTAAGTGTACTAGGGACTGGAAAAAAAGAAAATTTAAAAATTATTTGGGATATGGTAAAAAAAGTGAAGAGGGAAAAAAAGGGAGCTTTTGGGGGGTCAGGCTGCCATAATTATTTTTTCTTTTTTCTTCAATTCCATGAAAAAAAGAAATTAGTCATGGGGGGTGGAAAAGGTGAATGGGG
>NC_069401.1:27676076-27703813 GCF_026875155.1 Cherax quadricarinatus | reverse complement strand
CGACATTCTTTCTTCAAAGAGCACTATTCTTCAATCAACTCAACGGATATCCGGGCATAATTATGGTCAGCATCATATGAGCTCACCCAGTAAGTGTCTTACTCGTGAAGTACTACTAAATGACTGCACAGTTGATAAAAAGTTCGTGAGCTAGTCACTTTAACAATAAACCCCGGTGATATGCGACCTTTCGATCACACATGTTAAGTTTGTCAACCAATCCGTGAATGAAATATGCTGACATCACACATCCTAGGGTAATTTTATTGTTTACAAATTATAAACTCATTTCAGCCCGTGAGAAGACTTTCGAACAGCTTCACAAGACACTCGTCTGGCATGGGCCGCTGTGGTGCAGGCGATGACTGTCCTTTCTAAGTTAAGTTATCCCTCGTACAAAATGTATAAGCTTAGCTGGTAATACATTTCTAAACATTATGATCCGTCGAACCAGATAAAGGCCACTCTGTGGTCCAAATATTTTGTACTATAGTGAAACAAATAACCTACGAGCCAAGTCCTTCAAAAAAAGCTGTAAAACTATGTTTTAGCAAATAATCATTTATATGAAGACCTCAGACTCATCACAGAGAATGGGCAGCCAAAAGAAAAACGGGGCGCTCACCCAGCATTTCACCCAAAGAAAACGGGAGCTGGGTGACTCACACCCAACAAGAAAACAGTGATGGCACCCGCATCCACTGCTCCCAAGCTCGAAAACCACTGACGACAACAACAACTCAACTGATGTTCAGATTGTCTGAGAGAAACTATCACCTAGTGTTTATAAATGTTAAGACAGATATTAAGATACAAGATTGGTGTTAAATTTTGTTTCTTATTGATATACCTGTTATATTAAAGGAACTATATATAAAGTGTAAGCTTTCAGAATACATATTAACAGTGACATTTATATATGTGGTAAGTAATATTCCACGTGTGATTTACAGTTCTACAATGTAATTATAGTGTAAGAGAGTGAAGAAGTGTATAACATCGTATTTACGATTAATCATTGTGGTCCAGCTGACACAGCAGAACTCAAGCTATAAAACACCAGCCATATGTACTGTGTACCCTTCATGGTCATTGACCCTGAGTTAAGCTTAGTAGTCAGTAGTGTCTAACTCGATTATTGCTAACTTAAGCATTAACAAAACTCAACAGTTTATAACAGTACATGTTTTTTAAACACAACTAAGTGTGGTGCTAGAATTTCAATAAAACCATTAAAATGGCTTGTTTGAAAACTCAGTTTTTCCAGTCTTTACAAAGATTACACAATTATAAAATCTAATTACAGTCTGTATTATGATTAACTCAAGATACAAATCATAGAATTTTGATGTTCTTGAGGTCAAATTTGAATTTCTTTAGACACAACGTCTGGAAATAATTAATTCAGACTATACACATTATATAATAAAATTCTTGAATCAACCCATCGAGATGAACTTAAAAAGTTTTGGGATACATTTAGTAATCAACATTAAGGTGGACAGAAGTACAGCATCTGCCGTAAAACTCTGTCACCTAGAGACCACTGTATCCTAGCGGTCAAAACACCTGTTACACCTGTAACAACAACAAGTGTACAGTACTAAGCTTACCTACCTTGTCATTACCACCTATTTTCCAAGTCCTAATTATGAAGAATTCATATGGTTTTCAAACCATAGTAAATTCACGAACTGACCTAGAGGAGAGTGCTAGGTTCAATTATCTTAAAGGCCTTGTTAAGGAGAACCCTAAAACTGATTAATCATTTCCGTGGTTAAAGGTAATTACAAATAGCCTTACGTGTTCTTAGCAACAATTACTTGATGCTGACAAGCTTGAGTTAGACATGCAGTCCTTAAACTCAAGCTTGAAGCCACCCAAACTTGTTTATCCAGACTTACAGTCATTAGAATCACATAACAGTAATCCAGATCTCTCTAGTGCTAAATATGACCTAAGGCAATTTATTGGTTATCAGTGTATTGTACAAGATAAGTTTGTCACCACAAACTATTGAACGAATTTAAATATAATGTTCATAAACGCTATTTTCACTTGTGAAAGAAAATAGCAAAAGGTTTACAATCAAAGTTTACCAAAGCATGCAAGCCAACGAGTTCAAGATGAAAAATCCCCCAAATCCCGTGGATAACAAACCTTCAACTCATTATAAAAAGAGTATAACAACTCCCACTAAAACACAGAATGGGAAATCCCATATAGGCATTTGATCAGACAAGCTGTGAATACAACATACAGTAAACAGAGCTGACATACAAAAACGTACTCCAAATGTTTACTTTGTGATGTAACACGTTGGGCACAGTATTGAATTCAATACACATCAATGGAGGCACGTAAACAACTTTTCATCAGCTGAAAAGGTGCATCAAGTGTTTAGGGTGAACACAAGAGGAAAATGCTCACTGAAAGATAAGTGTTTTTAAATGCAAAGGTATGCATCATGCAGCAGATTAAGCTCAAATTTCTTTTGCTGAACAACAGAGACTTCCACAGAATCAGAAGTCAACAAGCAACAGCATTTAAATGTGAGAATAAGTTAAACAACTGATCCGCTAGCCCGATAGCTCGAGATGAGTTATCAATAAAATTACACAAAACCAAGTGCTAACACTATTTGATCAAGGCTCACAAAGGTCCTTCATAGAAAAACAGTGGTTGCGAAACTGAATAAACAACCCTATGCCAAAATACTATTAGATATAGCAGGTTTTTATCCACAATTCTGTAAACAGACATATGACCTACCAGAATCACTGTTTGGTCTAGGAAACAGGCAAAAGACAGTGAAGCTGTGGTAGTAGATGATTTGCCATAGTCTGTGCAAGATCAGGGATTAAAAGAAACCGTTGCAGCACTGAAAGCAGCTAAGGTCAAGTTAGCCTGTCCTGAACATACAGACGGTACACTATTAGTCCAATTGATGTAATCATTGGAAGTGATTATTATCACTGTATTTTTGTGCAAAATATAGTATAAACAAGATGTTCACTTGCTGAAAACAGCAGAGGCCCTCATGATATGTGGTCCCATTCCCTCCAAAGTGGGAAAGAAGCTGAAATTGATTCAGTGGAATAAATGTTTACTAGTTACGAGAATAACCACTGAACAAGTACCACAGCAAAAAATATCATTACTGGAAGAATGAATGAACCAATTGATAAGATTGTGGGATTTAGATGCATAGGATTGATTAAATAAACCAAGCCCCACAAGAGTCTCAGACTCATAACAATTTTGGACATATTGGTTAGATTACCATGGAAAATTAATACCACCACATCTGCCGAGTAATTATCCATGCTTTCGGACACCATAAAAGTCACAAATACATGAGCTCAGGAAGAAATCCGTAGCTACTGACAGTTTATGATAAATATCTACAAAAACAGTTGGACAATAAATTCATTGAGGAAGATCGAAGATAAGTTGAAGACAAACGCTCATTACTCTCCCGCACCATGGATCAGAAAAGATTTGAAACCACTCCACTACGTTGTATATCATTGGCAGCGCACTGCTAATAAAGATGTAGAAGTCTTAATATTGTCTGATGACCGACCCCTCACACACTGAGAAGCTTTGAGACGTGCTTATGATATTTCGCACATACCCATATGCCTACACGGCTGATATTTCCAAAGCTTCTTAAGAGTAGGACTACAAGAAAGGGATAGAGATTAACTCGATTCTTGTGGCCTGAAAATCCACATGATCCCTCAAATCCTGTGAAAACTTATCGTTTCAAATCAGTATTATTTGTGCAACACCCTCCATTCTTTACTAGAAGCTACTCTAAAATACACATATGAAGAAATCTGAAAGTCCCTTCAAAGAAATCTAAAGAAAAGTTCTTCTAGGTGTGGAACAATCTTCAAGGTAGTGAGAATAAAGAGGAGGATTTGAAAATCTATTCAGAGAAGCAAACAAGGAGATGAAAGAAGCAAATATGCCTCAAATTATGGGAATACTAATTCAAACAAGTAAGGGAACTTATCAAAGAAGATTTCCCTGAAGACGGAAATTCCTGAGTGCAAACAAAAAGCTGGGACTATAATGGAAACACAGGAAATACTTTGAGTCTCAAAAGGATAAACAAGAAATCATGCAGAACCACTCACTAAACGTATTTTAACTGCAGAGGTATCAAAATGTTTTGATCCTCTAGGACTCGTCTCACCAATTAACCCATTAAAGGTAAAAATGCTTATGCCAGAGGCATGGAAACCGCAAAATTGGATGGATGAAGAACTTCCTCTAGAATATGAGTCAAGCATGTATGAAATATCCAGGGAGTTTTAAGCAACTTCATCAAATTAAATTCACAGACAAATAGTCAAGAGGGAAACAAATACACATTACATGTGTTCTGTGATGCGTCAACCAGAGGCTATGGCGCTGTAGCTTACATGAGTAGTGATGAAGAAGTACACTAATTACTTCAAAGGCCAGGTATCACCCTTGAAGGTCAGATCAAACCCCTACAATTGGAACTGACAGCACTCAATGTAGTACAAAATACTGTCTATCTCAACTAAGTACTGATCATCTCACAATTGAGAAAACCGTGAGCTGGAGTGATAATGAGGCCTGTTCCTCACAGGGTTAAAAATAATAAGAGTAAAGTTGGTCTATGTACAGAACAGAGTAGCAGAAATAAAAGAGATGTCAGAGAGATTATCTCTTTCTCCACGTCTCTACCCAAGAGAATCCAGACCTGACCGGTTGCCACGTGGTGTCCCCACTCAACAAGACATTCAGAAATCGTAATGACACGATTGCAAATAAAACCCATACCCCCGCCGGATTGAACCCGCGGCGATGACCGCGCAGACACTATGACCGCGGGTTCAATCCCGGCCGGGGGTAATGTCCCACTCAAGAAATATGTGATAATAAATTATGGCTTCCACGGACCGAACTGCTCTCTAATGAAAATAACTGGCCTCAGCCAAAAGGCCACAATTCCCAAAGAAACATCTGCTTGAACACAGCAAAGATAAGTTTGTGTAATATACTGCAGAAACAAAGAAATAGTCATTCTGATGGATCTAAATCCTCATCTTTGGTAAACTCTTAAGAGTTACAGCGGAACTTGTCTTAAATATCAATTAGAATAAAACCTGTTTTTTAAATAGCTTGAACCCATTAAATACTGGGTTGAAACCAATACAGAAAGATAGTTTTGTCTCTACAAAAATAAATTTCTTCGAAACACAAGACAAATCCCCAAAGAAACCTGTCATGAATAATTCTTTAGACTTTATCTCGACTCAGAAATGATTTTAAGATTCGAGGAAGAATTCATAATTCATCACTACCTAAATCTGCCATACATCCAATAATGATCCCCAAGAATCATTGCTAACAACACTATTGTCAAAACTCCCACATAACGTGTTACATGTGTGGTGCTGACACTCTATGTCATAATACGACAATTACTGGTATACCTCAACGTCTACAAAGTGTGAAAAAACAAATAAAGGACTGTAGTACTTGTCGTCATCTACGATTATGCGAGTATGTCAGTAATCCCAGTCCACCTCCTATCCCTCTGAAAGAGTTGTCATATCACTACCATTTGAGGTACAGGTGTAGATTACACTGTACCAGTAATTTTAAAGCAAAACAGTTGCAAAGTTCCCATCAAGGTGTACATCTGTTTTTGTTCAACTGTGCTACAACTAAGCAGAACATCTAGAAGTACCCACTGACATGTCAGCCTGAAACTTTTATCAAATACAGAAGGTTTGCAGCCAGAAGGCAAATCCCCAACTGATGATTTTCAGATAATGTAACGAACTTTGTTGCTGGTGCTGCTTATATAAGCAAGAATCTTTGATCAACCAGATTGCAAACAATGCTGAATCACGCAGTTGATCGTTTGGAGAATACATCCCTCCTAAATCTCCATGGCACGGCGATTTTATGAAAAATGATCGCATTGTAAAACGTTGATTAAAGAAGACAACTTCATCGTCAGAGAATAGACTTAGAAGAATTCCCTACGTTGTGACTGAAATAGAAAATAGAGTCTACCAACAGAACCTCTAACTTTATGTACCATGATCTGGCCAATTTAGAAGTGTTAATCCATCTCATTTTCTCCATGGCAAAGCCGAACCTGTTCCTCCCAAGCATGATAAGCAATCATAGAGGATCCTACTTATTTCGAACCTGAAGCCAACTACTCAGACGGTAAATTCAAACACTAGACTATCTCACCTCATTGAGAGAACACTGCTATGGAGCGGGTGGTTCCTTGAAAAATCATAAGTCCTTATGACCTGTGACAAATATTATAGACAATGATGACCTAGGTCCAATGCCACTTTGAAAATTGTGACCATATATCCTGATGCAAATGGAATCATCACGACAGTTGTGTTTTAAGCAAAGGTGTAGTGAATAGCGGCCAATAAATAAATCATTGCCTTTAGAATTACACTGTGTTTGAAAATAAAATGAGTGATTCTCCAGAATACCACACAGATTAAACAGCGGTTCAGAAAAGACCGCAGCATTGGTGGCCGAGTGAAGAAAATCAAATTAATGTTAAGTTGATAATAGTTCACACTGCAGCAAACCTCAGCCGCCCCCAGTGTTGAGAATTTTCTCCAAGGGGTATCAGCCCCCTTGACAGCCCCTTCAGCCCTGAGGGCCCAGCCCTCTCAGAAGGGACAAGCGTTTTGTTTACTGCTACATCAGTAATTGATCCCAGAGAGCAGTTCCAGTGAGTGCAACGGAGGGTTGTAAGCGTCGGCCGCCCCGCGACCGTGCAAGAGCGCCGAGGTAGTTGCAATTGTATATATTAGGATAGAAGCGCGCGAGCATTTCATACGCGCGAGCGAGACTCGCATTAAAGGAAAGATTCCTGCTCGCCAATTATTCTTACTTATGGTAAAGATCATAGAGTTGTATGCATTGGATAATGTGTCTAATCTTGCTTAAGACAGCAAAAATCAAGCATTCTGCTTTGCTTCATGGAGGAAGTGGCAAGGAAGCAAAAAGTACTAGGTCAGCTTTTTCCTCTGTGCAGGGACAGTAACGTCGTGGGCGCTGTGGTGTCTTTCAGATTACTTTTGACACTACTGAGAGTGACACTGACGCAGGATAACCAACCAAAGAACGATCTGTGCGTTAGTGGTGAACAAAGAGTCTCACAAACACGATAAACACTTACAGAGGAATTGTGAACCACTTTCTTAGGTGAGTATCGTGGTGAACAATTATTGATGAACAGTGTAACAACGAGTGTTGCCGATCCAACAGAGTGTAGTGCGACATTCTTCAAAGAGCACTATTCTTCATCAACTCAACGGATATCCGGGCGTAATTACGTCAGATACATATACCCAGTAAATGTGTACTAACTCTGATGTACTACTATTGACTGCACATTTGAGTATAACGTCGTGTGTTAGTCACTTATCATAAACCCCGGAGATATGTGACCTTTGAGTCCACAACACATAAGGTTGTCATCCCATCAGTGAAAGAAATATGCTGACATAACACCCCCTAGGGGTACTTTATTGTTTTACAACTGTATAACTCATTGCAGCCCGTTGAGGAATGACTTCGACTCTTCTCAGACCTCGTCTGCAGGGGCGGCTGTGCACGATGAGCTGTCTTTCTAATAAGTTTCCCTATACAAAATGTAAGCTTAGCTGGTAATACCATTTCTCATCACATCATACCCATAGAAAGAACGCTAGTATACATCATCCCTATGAGGGATGTATCATAGATAATCACCATCCGAGTGGAAAGAACTCTAGGTATTTATCATTCCGGGGGGGTAAAGAGCCTAGGCAATTATCATCCCTTGGGGGGAGACTGGATTCTATGTATCACCCTCCCAGTACGGAAACACACATTGCTATTCATCTTCAATAAGAGATTAATTTTCCCATCTTTCTGGATATGTTTTACTTAGTAGCCACCCTACCATTACTTATTTATATTAATTACAACTGGATCGGAACACCGCAGAAGAACTAAGATTCCCTCGTAGTGTCACACACACCTTGAAATAGAATATAATTTGCCTTAACTTTGTTAATCACCGAGAGTTTGTCAGGGGTAGTGAATGTGAAATTAGAGTAAGAGGGGATGGGAAATAACCATTTACAACCACAAGTGTTCTCAGGTGGTGGTCTGGGAAGGTGGGGAAGCTCTTAAACAATTAACTCTTGCTCGAGGAGCTTACATGTGTATTCGGTCGGGGCTCAAACCGAGGATGGATCCCTGAATTCTTTAAGTCAAACCGCCTCTCCCTCATTGCACCAAAAGAATAGTGCAGGGTGGTGATGAAATTATAGATGCATAAAAATATAAAATTATGTTTCATGTAGGAACGTTTGGCACTGTAGTGTTTGAATGTAGAATTCACTGGGCAAATGATGTACAGTTTTATGTGTGTATAATGCGTGTGTATGCATATCATGCATCCTGTTCAATGTAGTTTTGCATGTATGTGGTGCATAGGTACATATTGCTTGGATATAACCTGTGCAAATGTATACTTATATATATGCCATTGTGGTACGCAGCGTGCATCTGTGTGTGTGTGATAGAACAGTATATATATATATATATATATATATAATATATATATATAAATAAATATCTATATATATAAATATATAATATATATATATATATATATAGATATATTTTAATATCACACTGCCAGATTCCCACCAAGGCAGGTGGCCCTAAAAAAAGAAAAAACTTTCACCATCATTCACTCCATCACTGTCTTGCCAGAAGGGTGGGCTCTACACTACATTTTTTAAACTGCAACATTAACACCCCTCCTTCAGAGTGCAGGCACTGACTTCCCTTCTCCAGGACTCCCAATCCGGCCTGCGTTCCCTGAATCCCTTCATAAATGTTACTTTGCTCACACTCAACAGCAAGTCAAGTTATTAAAAAACCATTGTCTCCATTCCCTCCTATCGAACACGCTCACTGCATGCCTGCTGAAGCCAAGCCCCACGCAACACTAAACCCCTTTACCCCTCCCTCCAACCCTTCCTAGCCGACCCTACCCCGCCTTCCTTCCACTACAGACTGATACACTCTTGAAGTTATTCTGTTTCGCTCCATTCTCTCTACATGTCCGAACCACCTCAACAACCCTTCCTCAGCCCTCTGGACAACATTTTGGTAATCCCGCACCTCCTCCTAACTTCCAAACTACGAATTCTCTGCATTATATTCACACCACACATTGCCCTCAGACATGACATCTCCACTGCCTCCAGCCTTCTCCTCCGCTGCAACATTCATCACCCCTGCTTCACCCATATAAGAGCGTTGGTTAAAACTATACTCTCATACATTTCCCCTCTTTGCCTCCAAGGACAAAGTTCTCTGTCTCCACAGACTCCTAAGTGCACCACTCACTCTTTTTCCCTCCTCAATTCTATGATTCAACCTCATCTTTCATAGACCCATCCGCTGACACGTCCACTCCCAAATATCTGAATACGTTCACCCCTCCATACTCTCTCCCTCCAATCGATATTCAACTTTCATCACCTAATCTTTTTGTTATCCTCATAACCTTACTCTTTCCTGTATTCACCTTTAATTTTCTTCTTTTGCACACCCTACCAAATTCATCCCCCAAATCTCTGCAGCTTCTCTCAGAATCTCCCAAGAGCACAGTGTCATCAGCAAAGAGCAGCTGTGACAACTCCCCCTGTGTGTGATTCTTATCTTTTTAACTCCACGCCTCTTGCCAAGACCCTCGCATTTACTTCTCTTACAACCCCTCTATAAATAATAAACAACCACGGTGACATCACACATCCTTGTCAAAGGGCCTACTTTTACTGGGAAGAAATTTCCCTCTTTTCTACAAACCCCTAACTTGAGCCTCACTATCCTCGTAAAAACTTTTCACTGCTTTCAGTAACCTACCTCCTACACCATACACTTGCCAACATCTGCCACATTGCCCCCTATCCACCCCTGTCATACGCCTTTTCCAAATCCATAAATGCCACAAAGACCTCTTTAGCCTTATCTAAATACTGTTCACTTTAATGTTCATTTGTAAACACCTGGTCCACACACCCCCAAACCTTTCCTAAAGCCCCCTTTGTTCATCTGCTACCTATTCTCCGTCTTACTCTTAATTCTTTCAATTATAACTCTACCAACACTTTACCAGGTACACTCAACAGACTTATCCCCCTATAATTTTTTGCACTCTCTTTTATCCCCTTTGCCTTTATACAAGGAACTATGCATTCCCCTTTTGCCAATCCCTAGGTACCTTACCCTCTTCCATACATTTATTTAAAAAATTGCACCAACCACTCCAAAACTATATCCCCACCGCCTTTTTTAACATTTCTATCTTTATCCCATCAATCCCGGGTGCCTTACCCCCTTCATTTTACCTACTGCCTCACGAACTTCCCCCACACTCACAACGGCTCTTCCTCACTCCTACAAGAGTTATTCCTCCTTGCCTATACACGAACACAGCTCCCTATCTTCATCAACATTTAACAATTCCTCAAAATATTCCCCCATCTTCCCAATACCTCTAACTCTCCATTTAATAACTCTCCTCTCCTATTTTTTAACTGACAAATCCATTTTTTCTCTAGGCTTCCTTAACTTTTAATCTCACTCCAAAACTTTTTCTTATTTTCAACAAAATTTGTTGATAACAGCTCACCCACTCTCCATTTGCTCTCTTTTTACATTTCTTCCACCACTCTCTTAACCTCTCTCTTTTTCTCCATATACTCTTTTCCCCCCTTGCATCACTTCTACTTTGTAAAAAACTTCTCATATGCTAACTTTTTCTCCCTTACTACTCTCTTTACATCATCATTCCACCAATCGCCCCCTCTTCCCTCCTGCACCACTTTCCGTAACCACAAAACTTCTGCTGAACACTCTAACAACTACATTTTTAAACCTACCCCATTCCTTTTCGACCCCATTGCCTATGCTCTCATTACCCCATCTATCCTCCAATACTGTTTATATCTTACCCTAACTGCCTCCTCTTTTATTTTATAAACCTTCCCTCTTTTTCCCTATCTTCTATTCTCCTTGTACCCCATCACCTTTTACTTCAGTGTAGCTACAACAGAAAGTGTCTGATATATTGTCCCCCTCGATAAACATTATATATATTATTATATATAAATATATTTTTAATAAAAATATATATATATATATATATAAATTTATATTATAATATATATATATAAAACATGTAAAAATATATATATATATTATATATATATATATTTAATAATATAAATTATTTATATATATTTTAATTTAAAATTGGTCGTCCGAAATGAAAACTGGTCAATTAGAAGAACCTTTTTAAAAAAAGTCCTTTCTAAAATTTTTCTCTTTAATTTTAAAAGTATATTTTTTCCTTTAAGTTAATGGAAAAATTTTTTTAATTTTGCACGAAAAGAATTTTTGAAAATTACCTAACCTTATTATAACAAGAGCTTTTTATTTTAGCCTCCCCAAATAAAATATTTTAAAAACGTTTACAGAAATTTAGTACTAAAAAAAACCCCCAAACAAATGTTTTTTTTCGTAGGGTTTAGAATGATTTTTCGAAAATTTTTGCATACTAAATTTTCACTTTTCCTATATGGCAAGATGGCGTTCTATTTAAGCCCAAAATGGGGAAGTTTTTCCTATTCGGACCCACTTATTTATATACTATATTTTTATAATTATAAAATATATTTTTAAAATATATATATATATATAATCAAAGAAACCCCAAAATTAGCGCCGTTTTACCAGGGGCACAAGCCCTTGATCAGCCAAAGCACTCTCCTTGGGGCTCCTCTTGGTCCAATGCCATCATTATCCTAGAAAAAAAAATCTCAGACCTCCGGAGTGGAAAGCAGGATGAAAAAATTGACACACGATGCCTCCTACCTACTCACCAGGTGCCTGTCAATCCCATAACTTACCTACTTTCTGAGATGCTCCCCAGCCTTCAGCAGTCCAAAACTCAAGGAATATGACTCTCTTCTTAAGACCATGCTAGAGAGTGTATTGAATCTTTCCCTTGAAGATGGACAGTGGTTGCAAGCCTCATTTCCAGTCAGTCTTGGAGGGCTAGGAGTACGCAGATCCTCCCAGATTGCTCTACCAGCTGTCCTATCCTCTTCCATAGCATCAAATGAGTCGATAAGACAAATTCTTCCTGATACCCTCAGCAACTCAGCAGGAATAGAAGACCCTAGTTATGCCAGTGCCATCACTGAATGGGAGACTCTTGCTGCTCCAGCTCCAAACCCTAGTGCAGCACTGGCTCACAAACAGTCAAGCTGGGATGGCCCGATCGCTGAAAAGGTGCTTGCCAACATGCTCAGGGCTGCAACATCAGATAGGGAGATTGCCCATCTCCAGGTTGTGAGGGCATCTCACTCCGGGGACTTCCTCCAAACAGTTCCCATATCGGCAATGGGAACGCGACTCGACCCTAAGACCCTCTGTATTGCAGTGGCTCTGCGCCTTGCTGCCCCA
The DNA here is from genome assembly GCF_026875155.1 of Cherax quadricarinatus. Lineage (NCBI taxonomy): Eukaryota > Metazoa > Arthropoda > Malacostraca > Decapoda > Parastacidae > Cherax > Cherax quadricarinatus. The sequence continues at coordinate 27,691,246 of NC_069401.1, read as the reverse complement.
ATCCACACAGAATATATGTGTATTTGCGGCGAAGCGCAAGCAGACCAATACGGTCTACATGGTCTTAACTGTTCCAAAACCAAGGGCTGGCATGCAAGACACAATGAGGTCAACGACATCATTAAGAGAACCCTTGCTACAGCTGGATGCCCAGCCGAGAGGGAGCCCTGATCACTAGCAGCCAACAATACCCACAACTCAGCAAACTGCCCCGACGGGATCACCATCTATCCTTGGAAGAATGGCAAGCTCTTAGCATGGGACTATACCTGTGTGTCCACACTGGCTGACACCTATATCCATCACAGTGTGGGGCGACAGGGAGGAGCTGCTGACCACATGGAGGAGTACACACACACACACACACACACACACACACACACACACACACACACACACACACACACACACACACACACACACACACACACGTACACCACAGTGTACCCTCCTGCAGTACTCCACAGTGTACCTCCTACTGTACTCCACAGTGTACCTCCTGCAGTACACCACAGTGTACCTCCTGCAGTACACCACAGTGTACCTCCTGCAGTACACCACAGTGTACCTCCTGCAGTACACCACAGTGTACCTCCTGCAGTACACCACAGTGTACCTCCTGCAGTACACCACAGTGTACCTCCTGCAGTACATCACAGTGTACCTCCTGCAGTACACCACAGTGTACCTCCTGCAGTACACCACAGTGTACCTCCTGCAGTACACCACAGTGTACCTCCTGCAGTACACCACAGTGTACCTCATGCAGTACAACACAGTGTACCTCCTGCAGTACACCACAGTGTACCTCCTGCAGTACACCACAGTGTACCTCCTGCAGTACAACACAGTGTACCTCCTGCAGTACAACACAGTGTACCTCCTGCAGTACACCACAGTGTACCTCCTGCAGTACAACACAGTGTACCTCCTGCAGTACAACACAGTGTACCTCCTGCAGTACAACACAGTGTACCTCCTGCAGTACAACACAGTGTACCTCCTGCAGTACAACACAGTGTACCTCCTACAGTACACCACAGTGTACCTCATGCAGTACACCACAGTGTACCTCCTGCAGTACACCACAGTGTACCTCCTGCAGTACACCACAGTGTACCTCCTGCAGTACAACACAGTGTACCTCCTGCAGTACAACACAGTGTACCTCCTGCAGTACACCACAGTGTAACCTCCTGCAGTACAACACAGTGTACCTCCTGCAGTACAACACAGTGTACCTCCTGCAGTACAACACAGTGTACCTCCTGCAGTACAACACAGTGTACCTCCTCAGTACAACACATGTACCTCCTGCAGTAAACCACAGTGTACCTCCTGCAGTACACCACAGTGTACCTCCTGCAGTACACCACAGTGTACCTCCTGCAGTACACCACAGTGTACCTCCTGCAGTACAACACAGTGTACCTCCTGCAGTACAACACAGTGTACTTCCTGCAGTACAACACAGTGTACCTCCTGCAGTACAACACAGTGTACCTCCTGCAGTACAACACAGTGTACCTCCTGCAGTACAACACAGTGTACCTCCTGCAGTACAACACAGTGTACCTCCTGCAGTACACACAGTGTACCTCCTGCAGTACAACACAGTGTACCTCCTGCAGTACAACACAGTGTACCTCCTGCAGTACAACACAGTGTACCTCCTACAGTACACCACAGTGTACCTCCTACAGTACACCACAGTGTACCTCCTGCAGTACAACACAGTGTACCTACTGCAGTACAACACAGTGTACCTCCTGCAGTACAACACAGTGTACCTCCTGCAGTACAACACAGTGTACCTCCTGCAGTACACCACAGTGTACCTCCTACAGTACAACACAGTGTACCTCCTGCAGTACAACACAGTGTACCTCCTGCAGTACAACACAGTGTCCTCCTGCAGTACACCACAGTGTACCTCCTACAGTACAACACAGTGTACCTCCTGCAGTACAACACAGTGTACCTCCTGCAGTACAACACAGTGTACCTCCTGCAGTACAACACAGTGTACCTCCTGCAGTACATCACAGTGTACCTCCTGCAGTACACCACAGTGTACCTCCTGCAGTACAACACAGTGTACCTCCTGCAGTACAACACAGTGTACCTCCTGCAGTACAACACAGTGTACCTCCTGCAGTACAACACAGTGTACCTCCTGCAGTACAACACAGTGTACCTCCTGCAGTACACCCACAGTGTACCTCCTGCAGTACAACACAGTGTACCTCCTGCAGTACAACACAGTGTACCTCCTGCAGTACAACACAGTGTACCTCCTGCAGTACAACACAGTGTACCTCCTGCAGTACAACACAGTGTACCTCCTGCAGTTACACCACAGTGTACCTCCTACAGTACAACACAGTGTACCTCCTGCAGTACAACACAGTGTACCTCCTGCAGTACAACACAGTGTACCTCCTGCAGTACAACACAGTGTAACCTCCTGCAGTACATCACAGTGTACCTCCTGCAGTACACCACAGTGTACCTCCTGCAGTACAACACAGTGTACCTCCTGCAGTACAACACAGTGTACCTCCTGCAGTACAACACAGTGTACCTCCTGCAGTACAACACAGTGTACCTCCTGCAGTACAACACAGTGTACTCCTGCAGTACACCACAGTGTACTCCTGCAGTACAACACAGTGTACCTCCTGCAGTACAACACAGTGTACCTCCTGCAGTACAACACAGTGTAACCTCCTGCAGTACAACACAGTGTACCTCCTGCAGTACACCACAGTGTACCTCCTACAGTACACCACAGTGTACCTCCTGCAGTACAACACAGTGTACCTCCTGCAGTACAACACAGTGTACCTCCTGCAGTACAACACAGTGTACCTCCTGCAGTACAACACAGTGTACCTCCTGCAGTACAACACAGTGTACCTCCTACAGTACACCACAGTGTACCTCCTGCAGTACAATACAGTGTACCTCCTGCAGTACAACACAGTGTACCTCCTGCAGTACACCACAGTGTACCTCCTGCAGTACAACACAGTGTACCTCCTGCAGTATTCCAACATTTCACTCACTTCCTCTCGTACCATTAAATTTAGTACATGTGAACAGATTGTATCCAATATTTGACTTAATAAAGGTCTTAATAGATGGAACTTAATAGATGCGTGTGAAATATGATCCTAAGTATATTCGTTTGTAAACTGCGTGATAGTACTAAGAAGAATATTGACAGGAGAGGGCAGTGGGGGGTTTTAGGAAAACGTTAGATGGGTGTTAAAAGTGATCAAATACGTTGATGCAGGAGTTCAATCCTATTATGAGCGAGATCGTGAAATTCGAAAAGTAAAAGGGAGATTGGAGACAGGATTCGGATTGAGAGGAGAAAAACTACAATTATCGACACAAAATAAAAAATAAACGTGGGCGTTAACATCATACTAAACATATCACCGCATTAGCATACCAACCGTGTGTCATGTGTAACCTGTGCAGAGATAGCGATTCTCAAAATAGCCTTCAGGACCTCAAAGAATCCTTTAGAACTTTGTGGATAAAGTATACTGTACCCATTTTAGAATGCACAGCACCGGCTTTCAGTCCACACCTAATCAATCACCTTCCAACCTTGAAGATGTACAGAAATTTGCAAAAAGACTAGTCTGAAAGATAAGGAATGTGTACTCTGAGGAGACGAGGACTACGGTATACAAGAAACTCGAGAGAAATTTACAATTCACATGAATACAAAGTGCAAGGACTGGGTAGAGAGGACATAAGAGCTACTAGATGTAAAACACAAGTCGTAAAGCTGCTATGAAGTATATTGTTTTATGATTAAGGTAGAAGGGAAGTATTATGTAATTGATTTGCGAGAGGAGGCAGACTTCATGCACAGCTTGGAGAGAAGATATGACAGGACTGAAAGAGGCAAGGACGAGTATTGCCAGTTGACGAAGTTTAAGAAACAGTGATAGAAGCATAGACGTCACATTCGCAAACACAGATTGCTAATCTATTCTCTCTCTCTCTCTCTCTCTCTCTCTCTCTCTCTCTCCCTCTCTCTCTCACACACACACACCAGCACACACACACACACACACACACACACACACACACACACACACACGCGCGCGCGCGCGCATGCACATACAACAGGCCTAGTGTCTAATCGACATGTGCCTAGGACCAAATGGTAACTAACAAGATCAGCAAGTACAGGGACATAAGCCAACAGTATCAATTTGTCCCAGTTGGATCAGAGACCTTGGGATCATGGGGAAAAAATGCCACACGTTTCCTTAAAGAACTGGGTTCCAGACTCATCGACACCACCAGGGACCCAAGGGCAGCCACTTTCATGTCCCAGCGCCTCAGCGTGGCCATCCAGAGGGGAAATGCTTGCTGCATACTTGGCTCGCGTCCAGCCTCGGAGGAGCTGGAGGAAATTCATGATCTTTGATACATTGTGCCATTGTATTCATGTTTGTTTCTTCTGTAAATGTATTCTGTTTATTAATAAATGTTCACATAGAATATAAAATATATAGGGGGTGGTAGGAGAAGAAAATATTCAAACAGCTTCGGGGAGAACCTTGAATTTTCCCTGAGGTACGTTTATCGTCTTCTCTGAGGATGAGGGTCCCCATTCCAGCCATAGAGGTGGTACTTCCCTATATTATTGTTGAAAAAATATATATATACATATTATATATATATTATAGGTAGTAGGTTGGTAGACAGCAACCGCCCAGGGAGGTACTACCGTCCTGCCAAGCGAGTGTAAAACGAAAGCCTGTAATTGTTTTACATGATGGTAGGATTGCTGGAGTCCTTTTTTTTTCTGTCTCATAAACATGCAAGATTTCAGGTACGTCTTGCTACTTCTACTTACACTTAGGTCACACTACACATGCATGTACAAGCATATATATGTATATATACACATCCCTCTGGGTTTTTTTCTATTTTCTTTCTAGTTCTTGTTGTTGTTTATTTCCTCTTATCTCCATGGGGAAGTGGAACAGAATTCTTCCTCCGTAAGCCATGCGTGTTGTAAGAGGCGACTAAAATGCCGGGAGCAAGGGGCTAGTAACCCCTTCTCCTGTATATATTACTAAATTTAAAAAGAGAAACTTTCGTTTTTCTTTTTGGGCCACCCTGCCTTGGTGGGATACGGCCGGTTTGTTGGAAAAAAATATACATATATATATTAGTTGAAGATTTTTAGATTAAAAAAAATTATATGCTGAATGGCTGAAGGAACTGGGAAAATTTGAGATAATGAAGGTTTATAATATTTAAGTTTTATTTAAATTTTCATCTTTATACTGTACGTAAAATTTTCAGGTCTGGAAGATTAGGTTTAACTTTCCAAAATTTTTCTAAATAAAATTTAGAGGCAACATGTGTCCCTCTCAGTAAGACACTATCGGTGAAAGTTTGAATCTGATCGGAAGAGTGTTTCTCCAACTGTCACACTGAAACAAAATCTGAGAATGGGATATGTAACATTGTTCAGAGGCCGATCGAGTGAAAACTGGAAAGGAAGTTCTTGGGATTACTATCTTCATTCATCTAAAAAAAATGCCGTAAAAATGTCTTAATATTTTCAGTTTTCTTTTCTTTTATATTCCATATAAAATTCTCTTCAGTCTTGTAAGGTGTTACGTACTGAGTCCCTCTTTTGAGGGCGGAGACCCGATAGTAACAACAGAAGACCAACTCAGGTTTTCTTACTCTTATCAGGTATATATAAGGCGAATAAGTTCTATAATGCTTTATCCAGTTTTTATTCAGTATAATACTAAGCTTCTTGACTTTAGTAAATTAAATAATTGATAAAAACTTCTTACTTATAGGTGAGACATGAGCAATTCAGGTGTACCTTTCCTTTAACACTTACATATACAGACACTGAAGCTTCGTAATCAACAAACAATATATCACTGGCATCTCTGACACAACGAGTAAAGTGCAGTATGAGGTTCCTTTACTCCTTCATTAATCAGTTATATACACAAATTCGCTACAGCTGGAATTGGTTAGAGACTCTTCAACACAAGACTTCAGCGGGTATAGAACACAATCTTAGTCTGCCAAATTGCTTCACAGAGTGGATAACTACACAGGCGTAATCCACCAAGTATTTCTAATACAGACGTAATTCATCAAATATTTCCAACACTGACGTAATCCAACAATCTCTCGCTCGCACCAAGAGATCCAGGTCCAAAGGTTCTCCCGGAGTTTTTTAAAGAGAGATTAAGAGAGCTCCTTAGCTGGGTGCTTTCTCTACCAGAGGTGAGAATGAACTACCAGGAGTAAAACTCCCTTGTTCGACGTCACCTGGGAATAAGTGAGAGTTTGCGAGGCACAAACAACCACAATGTGATTCAATATAAGAATACTAAACACTGCAAGTTTATAAAACATCCTACCAGACGACATAAACAAATAATTCATGGCCAGATAATATTATAAAGCAATGCATCTTTATTTTAGCTACTAATAAAGATACCAATAATACAATATTAAGTGAATAAGCCGAAATTACACATTAATCAAATGACCTTTCTTAAATTACACATTAATCAAATGACTTTTCTTAAATTGTGAACAGAGGGCGTAACACTCCCCCCTTACGACAGGGTGTCGCACCATGAGGTTATCTAACTCACAGTAGGTTCACAACAACGCTTCAACTTTCCTCATAGGTCCAAACAACTGAAAAGACAAAAACTCCTCCAAAGTAGCTTAAAGAGCATCAGGATTCATAGGAGTGGAGCAGGAGTCAGGAAATGGAGTTTAATCTGCTCTCCATCTCACAGAAATAAACACACAGTAGTTGGCCTCTGGGAGCATCAGAAGCTGAGGACGTCATGGGAAAACAACAGATGACGTGGCCAGGGTCGAATCTGCTCTTAACGGCCGAGAAACTGGCTTCCAAACTCTCGACTCCTCTAAGACTCTTATTATATTTACTGCGGACACCTTACTACCGGTGACAAAAGTCAAAATATTAATCACGAAATACAAGAACTTTACATCTGGAGAAACAAAAAAATATATATATATCCTGTCCTAGACAACAAGAAAACAAAACAAAACAAAAAAAAAGGAACATCTGACCTGTCCTTAAGGGCAAGACAAATCATCGGCTATTACATTATGCTGGCTATGTATGTGATGGATACTTATTGAAAAGGCTTGATTCGAAGGGGCCCATCTCTAAATTTTCTGGTGTTTTTTGGGAATTCATTGTGGTAAAAAAAGTCGGGGGTTATTGTCAAAAAAAAAACTGTAATTTTGTGGAGAAAAATGCCTATATGAACTTAAAAAATTTTTAAAAAGGATATAAAAAGGTAAACTTCCTTTTCCACAGTTGCGAAATTTTAAATTGGGGGGGTTTTTAAATTTAAAAGGAAATAATGCAAATGGGAGGGAAGAATACCCGAGGGGGGGAGGAGGATTGTGAAACACTGCCCCCCTTTTGTAGCTATGGGTTATGTTAAAAAAAAAAGGAAACCATAAAAAATTTTGGGGGTAAAAGCTTTCGTTCTTTTAAATAAAACCCCCAATTTACATTCTAGGGCCCGGGGCATTTTTAAAACTTTAGACGGGTTTTAATTCAAAAAAGGAAGCTGCCCCCTTGTGAAAAGTTTGAGGCGGGAAACCCCCCTGTGGCGGCCATCCCTAAAAATTCTGTCTTTTTTTTTGTTCCGAGTTATAGGGAATTTTGTATGGCTTTTTGATCTTGGCTTTGATTTTGTGTATTTTCCCTTTGGATGATATGAACACTAGAAAATTTATTCGAGTTTTGGCCAAAATTTCACTTTTGGAAAAATTAAAACCTTTAAAATTATAATTTTTCAAGTTTCTAAAGGGGGTTTCTAGTGAGACACCTGCTGTCTGCCCCTTCATTTTTTCACCACCAGGTCCCCCAAGTAAACTTCCCTCCTTCCCCTCATATGTTGGTATTCATAAACCCTTTTGGGAAAGGGTGACCCCTTTCCATAACAAAAAAATTAAACAAAACTCCCCAGGTACTTTTAAAAGCCAATAAAAATTTGGGGGGCCCCACTTTTGGGCTCGTGCTGAAAGGGTTATTGGGTAAAAACCCTCTTTAAAAAGGGTTAGTTACCACATTTTTTGCCCCGGGGGTTTTGTCTATTAAATCCTGTTCTGAAAATTCTAACATATTTAAAAATTCTCTCATCGGGTCGTTTGTTTTAGGGGATGAGAGGAAAAGCTAAAAGTCACCTGCCCGAAAATGGCTGCCTTGGACCCCAAAAAAACTAGCGTTTGTTTGGGCCCTCAAAGGGATTGGACCAGTATGGTACGGGGTTGAGTATTTTGTTTCCCAAGGGGGCGTAGGTTTTGAAATTTTCTTCAACCCGAATTAGTGTTTGGAATATTTCGCCCGTTCTGTGAATTTAAACCCCACACAACACACACACACACACCAAACACACACACACACACACACCCCACACACACACACACAACACAACACACACAAAACACAACACACACACACACACCACCCACCACCCACACACACCACACACACAGCACACACACACACACGCACACCAGGGGTTTTGGTTAGGGGGCCCGTGCTTTTTTGGTATAATTTAACGACATGAAAGGGAAAGGGGTTTGCTCAGAAGTGTCCCCGTTTGCCCGATGATGTGAAAATTAATGAGGGGGAATAAATTGATGAGGACCAGGCAGGACCCTTTAAAAAGGGGCCCCGGACCCGTAGGGGCACCCGGTCCAGGGAAATGGCTTCTCGAATTTATCCTGCCAAATGAAAGTTGAAAATAGGGGAAAAGGGAACCCGGAAAAACCACAGGGCAAATGTATAGGCTGGTGGCCCCAAAAACTGCAAAACCCCACTCCCAAGGGGGAAAGATCTTGGGGTGAGTATAAAAAAACCCAAACATGTCTCCGGAAGCCAAAATCAATCAGATAATGCTGCAAACATATGGGGCCTGGCAAACCCGAGACAGCATTCGATTCCTTAGTAAGGAAACCCTTTAAGACATGTACACCGTGTATGTCAGGCCATTTTTGGAGGGTTTCAGCACCTGTTTGGAACCCGGGATTGATTTAAAAACCCTCCCCGAAACTAGAGAAGGACAAAAGGGTTTTCAAAAAAAGGTTAGTTCCCGAGCTAAGGGAAAGTCTATGAAAAAAAGATTTTAAAGGGAAAACGGCCTGACGGGCATGGGGGGACAAGGGGGGTCAGGGGGGGGACCGAAAAAACGGGGCATATTAAAAAACTGCCCTGGGAAAAGCAAGGTTGGGCAAAAGGGCAGGATGTTCCAGGGGGGGGGAACCCGGGAAACCAAAAAGGCCCCAATTGGAAGTTTGAAGACACCAAAAGAGTCAAAGAATAGTAGGAAAATTTCTTCAGTATGAGTTGTAAAGGGGGGAAAAGCCTAGAAAAAAGGGCCCCTAGTGGAGGAGGAACCTTTCCCCCAGTTTTAAAAACGAGGTTTGTAAAAACCCCATGGAGAGGGGGAGGAGAGAGGGCCTAGTAAACAACCGGGTGAAGAGGGGGGGCCAAAGGGGTGGCCACCCCCGCAACCCAAATAGGGGGAGTACAAATAGGTGAGTACCCCACCACACACACACAACCCCACACACCAAAACAACACCACACCACCAAAACACCACAAACACATATATATTTTTTATTTTTTATATATAAAATAAAGTATATATTTAAAATATAAATATTTTATATTTATATATTTAAATTTTTTTCATAAATTTTTTTCAAAATAATTTTTAAATAAATTGGGAAAAAAACTCCCATATATTTAGCAGAAAATTTGCTAAAAAATTAATTTTGTAAGGGTTAAAAATTTGGCCCAAGTGAGGTTCCTAAGGTTTTGTTTGGGGCAAAATTTTTTTTTTACATTATTGTCATTGAAAAAAACAATCTGTAAAAAAAAAAGGGGTTTTACGTATTATAAAATTCGGCCTTTTTAGGGACGCTTTTATTTATTGTATTTTAAGTAAAAACCGAAAAAATCTCAAAAAATTTGACATTTTTGTTGGGGTTTGGGTATAAATTTGTGAAAAAAAATGGTTTCAAAAACTTTTATTAAATTTCCCAAAAAAAAAAACCAAATTTCCTATCCTTCCCAAATTTAGCTTAAATTTTCCCATTTTTGATTAGGTATATTATTATTATTTAATCGTTACCTCATAAAAAAAAATTTGCGGTTTTTCGTGAAAGTCGATATTTATTTAAAAAACTTAAATAAATTCATTTTATAATGTAATAAAATACTAATTTTCAATCATTTTTAAAAACTGGATATAAAAAATTTTTTATTTAATATCTATTTAAGTTTTTTGAGGTTTAAAGAATATTAGGAATTCCCGGTGGGCCCGGTGGCTAAAAACTCCCGCTTCACACCCCGGAGGGCCCGGGGTTTGTTTCCCCGGGGGGTTTTTTGGGAAAAAATTTTTGAACGTTTCCTTACACCTGTTGTCCTGTTCACCTAGCAGCAAATAGGTACCTGGGTGTTAGTCGACTGGTGTGGGTCGCATCCTGGGGGACAAGATTAAGGACCCCAATGGAAATAAGTTAGACAGTCCTCGATGACGCACTGACTTTCTTGGGTTATCCTGGGTGGCTAACCCTCAGGGGTTAAAAATCCGAACGAAATCTTATCTTATCTTATCTTAAATGTTTATTGTATTCACGCTACCTGGATGTTGACCGACTCGTAGATTTGACTGAAACTAATGCAAACTTTCGCTAAATCTATTAAAATCGAAGCATGAATAAATGAAAGCCTTTAAATGAAAATCTTGTTTTAACCAAAGCTTACGTCTTCGAGGAAACACGGTGGTGGCTCAGCAGGTTCTCTGGAACAGACGCAAGGACTAGGATGGCACGTCCTCTGGAATTGGTAAAACGTGACACCCATTTGACAGTGTCCCAGGTTCGTTTCTCTGGGGTCCGGACGGTACAATTCGATACTCTGAGGTGTTGTGGCCTGGAGGTACAGTACGTATATCGTGTTTTTTTTATTTTCTGTCTTTGCTAAGTCGAATTTATCTATGAAATCGAATCCAAGAAGATTTTTATTGATTTTCTTTTGTATTAATGTTGGTTGAATTACCGACAATATTTAAATAAAATGACACAAGTGCAACTAATGTGACATTTTATTGTGGCAACGTTTCGCTCTCCAGGACCTTCATCAAGCCGTTCATTTTTTTTTTTACAGTTTCAAAGGATTCCTCAGCGTTGTTAAAAGTTTTTCGGCACATTCAGTTAAGTAAACTTGGGAAGCTGGAGAGAAAGGGTGTTTGAAGCTGGATTGTTGTGTCGGAGTAGACCTAGGGATCACTTTCTTGGCCAGGCAATCTTGTAGGAAGTTGTGTCTGTTGCGAAAACTGTGAGCACGAAATTTCTCATCATTGAACTTCATATTGTCCGCCTGAATCTTGAAGTGTCTTCAATGGAGACACTGTCATGCAAATTCGGGTGTCATCTACAAAGAAAAATGCGGTGCTGTGGCTAACATCCTTGTCTATGTCAGATATGAGGATGAGAATAAGATGGGAGCGAGTACTGTGCCTTGTGGAACAGAGCTTTTCACAATAGCCGCCTCGGACTTTACTCTGTTTACTACTTACTCTTTGTGTTCTATTTGTTAAGAAAATTATATATCCATCTACCAACTTTTCCTGTTATTCCTTTATCTCTCATTTTGTGCGCTACTGCGCCATGGTCTCACTTGTCAAGGGCTTTTGCAAAGTCTGTGTATACTACATCTCAGTTTTGTTTGTCTTCTAGAGCATCCAGGGCCTTGTCATAGTGGTCCAGTAGTTGGGAAGGCAGGAGCGTCCTGCTCTAAACCCATGTTGCTCTGAGTTGTGTAACTGATGGGTATCTAGATGAGTGGCGATCTTGCTTCTAGAACCCTTTCAAAGTTTTATGATATGGGATGTAAGCGCTATCGGTCCTGTAGTTCCTTGCTATTTCTTTACTGCCCCCTTTGTGGAGTGGAGCAATGTCTGTTGTTTTTAGCAGCTGTGGGATGACCCCTGTGTCCATGCTCCCTCTCCATAGGATGTTAAAAGCACATGATAGAGTTTCTTGCAGTTCTTGATGAACACGGAGTTCCATGAGTCTGGGCCTGAGGCAGAGTGCATAGGCATGTAATATATCGCCTTTTTTAAAGTCATTTGGCGTCAGGATAATATCAGATAGGTTTAAGTCTACCTAATCTGTGTGTCTCAGTCTCGACTCTCAGTCTGGTTAGCTGCTCGCTAAAAGTCGACTTTTAAGTTTCTCCTTGGAAAACTTTCGCCACTCTCAATATATATACCATCCTCTTAAGATGAAGAAGTGAAACAATAAATTGAATTTATAGTGTATTTTAGCACCTTTTCGGCTCATTTGCAAGTGTAACTCAAAAGTAATGTGCACACTTATGAGGAGTTATCTTCAATTAGATAAAATATTATAAGCCGAGTACATTCCGTGCTTTTCTGATGGAAAAGTCTCTGATGACTCCATCAAAATCCAACAAGTACAGGATATCAGATTTATGCTCTTGACCGTCAGGTTCACAAGCCACCCTTGCTTCATGCTCGTTCATAGCCGGTTCTCACTACCACACTGTTGTTCACATATTGACCGAACCATAAAGCAGTCATTCATACTGCAGTGCCCTGCACATGCAGGATGATAATGTACTGCGAGTCATCCTCGCATCATGCAGCTGACGACATGCTCGCACCGATGTAACACCAGTAATCATATAACTCAACATGACAATCCCACCACAATTCAAACTCTTAAATACATTTTCCCTTTCTGCGGTCTATTCAGTTCTCAGTATAATGTATGCCATAAAATTTTTCATCATTTGGTGGGGGGCCCTTTCTGGTGGGGGGCCCGGGGCCCGGACCCCGGGGCCCCTCCCCTAAATCCGGCCCTGCGAGTTACCGTATTTCCCGGCTTATAAAACGCGGCTTATAAGACTTGTTTTAGTTTCACTGGCTCGGCATCAGACGTAACTGGGAGAGCTACAGTTCACCCCACACCCTAAACTTATAGCTCCCGTCACTGACCTTCAGTTTATAGGACGCAGGGTGGTTTTTGTAGACATTTTATGGGAAAAATGCGTCTAATAAGCCGCGAAATACAGAATCTATCTATTAGGCCTATCACTTTCATCCTAATTTTCACCATAGCATTTATTATGATATGTTATCTATACACTACGGTATCACTTTGATATACACTACACCACTATGTATGACACTCTATCAGAGAGACTTTCTTTCCTCTTACAAATTTGTTCTGAGGTATTTTTCTGCACACGGCATCCTAGGCCTATAGTTCCCCTCTGGGAGGATGGCTCTGCTATATTATTGCACACTTTTTATCCTGTTTTTTGCTCAGTGTGTACTAATATTTGCTAGGGAGGGATATACTTTATAAGTTCATTGTGTTCATTAACTACATGAATTAATTATAAAATATAAAATGACTAATATTTCTCTTCAGTGATGTAACAACGCCCAGACGAGTCTGATAAAGACCCATTGTTATCTCTGTAATCCTGCTTTTTGTGGTACCGCTTATGGGATGAGCTGCGCGTGGATAATAAACCAGCCTCTCGGGCGGCACTGCTGATATAAATTAAACTTATGAAACAGTGGCGTGATATTAAAAGAAAAGTGAGATGAAATGTGTGTATTTATGAGTACTCTAGGAAACGAGAGTATGACAGATTTTAATAGTTAAAATGGAGGTGAATCAGCAACCTTTATCACAATGGGGGTATATGAGAGATCAGTGGTAGGGTAATTACTGTGTTACAACCGGTGATACTTAAAAAATGGGGTGAAAGTAGACAACAAAGTCTGTAAGAAAACTAAGAAAGATTTTGACTTGTCTTCTGACAAGATATTGTTTGGGTGGATGGATGTATTCTTTATAAGGGAAGGTAAACCCCTTGTCGAATATAATTACTGAAAAGTTTGATGTTTTTTTTTTTTTTTATTTTATTTAAAAAACACAGTATACATTATACATGTATGCTATACATAATTCACTTTAAAACAAGAAACGTGAAGCATTATATAAGAAAAAAAATACATATAAGTAACAGAGGACAACCCACATCTGAACATACCTTAAACACAAAATAACTGTATAATCCTAAACCTGACACTCTTATTTATATCGTATATGAAACTTTATATATAAAAACAGTCTCATATAAACTAATGCATTGCACGCTCAATTATATTGTGTTTTAACATTTTATGTACAAAGACATTCTAAGACTATACATCCCCAAATTACAAGATAATAAAGGAGACAAAATAATATTCTCCACACCGCACCACACAGAACCCAAAACACATATTTTTTTATATACGTTTTATGAGTCATATTGACTAACTTGGTATAGCCTTGACTCCCCCTCCTGGTGAATACACTTCCTCTTCACTACCAACACATGACAATCTAAAACATGTACCCATTAGAAATAGTAATAAGGAGAACAATGACACTTTATGACGTTTGCTACAGATTCCATTATCAATATTTACTGGTAAGGCCTAAGTGACAATGGTACAATGGTCATATAAAATTACTAACAATAACCTACATGGCACTTGAAATTGAATCATGGTATTCTTTATATATATATATATATATATATATATATATATATATATATATATATATATATATATATATATATATTATATATATAATATATATATATATTTAAAATGGGACCAAAATATGCAAAAAGCCCCTAATAATTAACATAAGACTTTTACAGATCTAGAATGTATGACCATATGCCAAGAAACACTAAGACACATAATACCCCGACCAACCCCCTACCTAGTTTCTTAAACTAATTATAAACCCACAAAAAATATACCTTTGCTTGTATACAGTGATATTAGTAAAAGGTGCTTAATTGAACATCAACTGACTACATGCACCATAAATGATAAAAAAAAAACGTGATATCACCGGGTGACAGAGCAACATATTACCCCACTAAAGCTGCTGCCCAAGGAACTTGAATGTCCAAAGATTACAATATAGGTCCTATATTGTAGGACACCATACGCCCCCATCCCCCCGCGGTGACCCACTAAACTTC
>NC_069401.1:27523576-27675576 GCF_026875155.1 Cherax quadricarinatus | reverse complement strand
ACCCACGCTCCACACCGGTCCCCACCATTTATCATGTGGGAGTTCAACACGTGGATTAGGTAAGAAATACTCACGTAGGCTGGTAGTACGTATAATTACAGATAATGTGTGTAACGCCCTTGCAGCCGTACCTATCTCCTTGCTCACACTCGTAACACTGACTGACCGGCCGCCCACGTACCCATATGTGAGAGGGTCTTTGAATACTGTCAGGTCAGCTCAATATGAATAGACAGTGACTCAGGCAGAGACGGTTGGTCGTGAGTCAACTGGCACAGTGGTTACTGGTAACTGGTTACTACTACTGAGAGTATCATCGTACCAGTATCATTGTACCAGCCTCATCGTACCAGTATCATTGTACCAGCATCACTGTACCAGCATCATTGTACCAGCATCATCGTACCAGCATCATTGTACCAACATCATCGTACCAGTATCATTGTACCAGCATCATTGTACCATTATCATTGTACCAGCATCATCGTACCAGTATCATTGTACCAGCATCATCGTACGAGCATCATTGTACCAGTATCATTGTACCAGCATCATTGTACCAGCATCATCGTACGAGTATCATTGTACCAGTATCATTGTACCAGTATCATTGTACCAGCATCATCGTACCAGTATCATTGTACCAGCATCATTGTACCAGTATCATTGTACCAGCAATATTGTACCAGTATCATCGTTCCAGTATCATTGTACCAGCATCATCGTACCAGTATCATTGTATCAGCATCATTGTACCAGTATCATTGCACCAGCATCATCGTACCAGTATCATTGTACCAGCATCATTGTACCAGTATCATCGTAACAGTATCATTGTACCAGTATCATTGTACCAGCATCATCGTACCAGTATCATTGTACCAGCATCATCGTACAAGTATCATTGTACCAGCATCATTGTACCAGTATCATTGTACCAGCATCATCGTACCAGTATCATTGTACCAGCATCATTGTACCAGTATCATCGTATCAGTATCATTGTACCAGTATCATCGTACCAGTATCATTGTACCAGTATCTTTGTACCATTATTATCGTACCAGTATCATTGTACCAGTATCACTGTACCATTATCATCGTACCAGCATCATCGTACCAGTATCATTGTATCAGCATCATTGTACCAGTATCATTGCACCAGCATCATCGTACCAGTATCATTGTACCAGCATCATTGTACCAGTATCATCGTAACAGTATCATTGTACCAGTATCATTGTACCTGCATCATCGTACCAGTATCATTGTACCATTATCATCGTACCAGTATCATTGCACCAGTATCATTGTACCATTGTCATCGTACCAGTATCATTGTAACAGTATCATTGTAACTTTATCATCGTACCAGTATCATTGTACCAGCATCATTGTACCAGCATCATCGTACCAGTATCATTGTACCAGCATCATTGTACCAGCATCATCGTACCAGTATCATTGCACCAGCATCATTGTTACCGCACATTGTAACCAGTATCATTGTACCAGCATCATTGTACCAGCATCATCGTACCAGCATCATTGTACCATCATTATCGTACCAGTATCATTGTACCAGCATCATTGTACCAGCATCATCGTACCAGTATCATTGTACCAGCATCATTGTACCATCATTATCGTACCAGTATCATTGTACCAGCATCATTGTACCAGTATCATTGTACCAGCATCATTGTACCATCATTATCGTACCAGTATCATTGTACCAGCATCATTGTACCAGTATCATTTTACCAGCATCATTGTACCAGCATCATCGTACCAGCATCATTGTACCATCATTATCGTACCAGTATCATTGTACCAGCATCATTGTACCAGCATCATCGTACCAGTATCATTGTACCAGCATCATTGTACCATCATTATCGTACCAGTATCATTGTACCAGCATCATTGTACCAGTATCATTGTACCAGCATCATTGTACCATCATTATCGTACCAGTATCATTGTACCAGCATCATTGTACCAGTATCATTGTACCAGCATCATTGTACCAGCATCATCGTACCAGCATCATTGTACCATAATTATCGTACCAGAAATCATTGTACCAGCATCATTGTACCAGCATCATCGTACCAGTATCATTGTACCAGCATCATTGTACCATCATTATCGTACCAGTATCATTGTACCAGCATCATTGTACCAGCATCATTGTACCAGTATCATTGTACCAGCATCATTGTACCAGCATCATCGTACCAGCATCATTGTACCATCATTATCGTACCAGTATCATTGTACCAGCATCATTGTACCAGCATCATCGTACCAGTATCATTGAACCAGCATCATTGTACCATCATTATCGTACCAGTATCATTGTACCAGCATCATTGTACCAGTATCATTGTACCAGCATCATTGTACCATCATTATCGTCCCAGTATCATTGTACCAGCATCATTGTACCAGTATCATTGTACCAGCATCATTGTACCAGCATCATCGTACCAGCACCATTGTACCATCATTATCGTACCAGTATCATTGTACCAGCATCATTGTACCAGCATCATCGTACCAGTATCATTGTACCAGCATCATTGTACCATCATTATCGTACCAGTATCATTGTACCAGCATCATTGTACCAGTATCATTGTACCAGCATCATTGTACCAGCATCATCGTACCAGCATCATTGTACCATAATTATCGTACCATTTATCATTGTACCAGCATCATTGTACCAGCATCATCGTACCAGTATCATTGGTACCAGCATCATTGTACCATCATTATCGTACCAGTATCATTGTACCAGCATCATTGTACCAGCATCATTGTACCAGTATCATTGTACCAGCATCATTGTACCAGCATCATCGTACCAGTATCATTGTACCATCATTATCGTACCAGTATCATTGTACCAGCATCATTGTACCAGCATCATCGTACCATATCATTGTACCAGCATCATTGTACCATCATTATGTACCAGTATCATTGAAACCAGCATCATTGAAACCAGTATCATTGTACCAGCATCATTGTACCATCATTATCGTACCAGTATCATTGTACCAGCATCATTGTACCAGTATCATTGTACCAGCATCATTGTACCAGCATCATCGTACCAGCATCATTGTACCATCATTATCGTACCAGTATCATTGTACCAGCATCATTGTACCAGCATCATCGTACCAGATTCATTGTACCAGCATCTTGTACCAACATTATCGTACCAGTATCATTGTACCAGCATCATTGTACCAGTATCATTGTACCAGCATCATTGTACCATCATTATCGTACCAGTAGCATTGTACCAGCATCATTGTACCAGTATCATTGTACCAGCATCATTGTACCAGCATCATCGTACCAGCATCATCGTACCATCATTATCGTACCAGTATCATTGTACCAGCATCATTGTACCAGCATCATCGTACCAGTATCATTGTACCAGCACCATTGTACCATCATTATCGTACCAGTATCATCGTACCAGTATCATTGTACCAGTATCATTGTACCAGCATCATCGTACCAGTATCATTGTACCAACATCATTGTACCATCATTGTCGTACTAGTATCATCGTACCAGTATCATTGTACCAGTATCATTGTACCAGCATCATCGTACCAGTATCATTGTACCAGCATCATTGTACCAGCATCATCGTACCAGTATCATTGTACCAGCATCATTGTACCATCATTATCGTACCAGTATCATTGTACCAGCATCATTCGTACCAGCATCATCGTACCAGTATCATTGTACCAGCATCATTGTACCATCATTATCGTACCAGTATCATCGTACCAGTATCATTGTACCAGTATCATTGTACCAGCATCATCGTACCAGTATCATTGTACCAGCATCATTGTACCAGCATCATCGTACCAATATCATTGTACCAGTATCATTGTACCAGCATCATCGTACCAGTATCATTGTACCAGCATCATTGTACCAGCATCATCGTACCAGTATCATTGTACCAGCATCATCGTACCAGTATCATCGTACCAGTATCATTGTACCAGCATCATTGTACCATCATTATCGTACCAGTATCATTGTACCAGCATCACTGTACCAGCATCATTGTACGAGCATCAACGTACCAGTATCATTGTACCATCATTATCGTACCAGTATCATTGTACCAGCATCATCGTACCAGTATCATTGTACCAGCATCATTGTACCATCATTATCGTACCAGTATCATTGTACCAGCATCATCGTACCAGCATCATCGTACCAGTATCATTGTACCAGCATCATTGTACCATCATTATCGTACCAGTATCATCGTACCAGTATCATTGTACCAGTATCATTGTACCAGCATCATCGTACCAGTATCATTGTACCATCATTATCGTACCCTCGTGATTTTCGAGGTGCGAGTGAAACAAATAAGTTTCGTATAATATGGAAAATATCAACGCAAAGAAATGTTGCTTTGATGACCGTGTGTCCCGTCACGGCCGTAACACAGCTGTCCCGTCACGCCGTAACACAGCTGTACCGTCACGGCCGTAACACAGCTGTCCCGTCACGGCCGTAACACAGCTGTACCGTCACGGCCGTAACACAGCTGTACCGTCACGGCCGTAACACAGCTGTACCGTCACGGCCGTAACACAGCTGTCCCGTCACGGCCGTAACACAGCTGTCCCGTCACGCCGTAACACAGCTTACCGTCACGGCCGTAACACAGTTGTCCCCGTCACGGCCGTAACACAGCTGTACCGTCACGGCCGTAACACAGCTGTACCGTCACGGCCGTAACACAGCTGTACCGTCACGGCCGTAACACAGCTGTACCGTCACGGCCGTAACACAGCTGTCCCGTCACGGCCGAAAACACAGCTGTACCGTCACGGCCGTAACACAACTGTACCGTCACGGCCGTAACACAGCTGCCCCCGTCACGGCCGTAACACAGCTGTACCGTCACGGCCGTAACACAGCTGTCCCGTCACGGCCGTAACACAGCTGTCCCGTCACGCCGTAACACAGCTGTCCCGTCACGGCCGTAACACAGCTGTCCCGTCACGCCGTAACACAGCTGTCCCGTCACGGCCGTAACACAGCTGTCCCGTCACGGCCGTAACACAGCTGTCCCGTCACGGCCGTAACACAGCTGTCCCGTCACGGCCGTAACACAGCTGTACCGTCACGGCCGTAACACAGCTGTACCGTCACGGCCGTAACACAGCTGTACCGTCACGGCCGTAACACAGCTTTGCCGTCACGGCCGTAACACAGCTGTCCCGTCACGCCGTAACACAGCTGTACCGTCACGGCCGTAACACATCTGTACCGTCACGGCCGTAACACAGCTGTCCCGTCACGCCGTAACACAGCTGTACCGTCACGGCCGTAACACAGCTGTACCGTCACGGCCGTAACACAGCTGTACCGTCACGGCCGTAACACAGCTGTACCGTCACGGCCGTAACACAGCTGTACCGTCACGGCCGTAACACAGCTGTACCGTCACGCCGTAACACAGCTGTACCGTCACGGTCGTAACACAGCTGTACCGTCACGGCCGTAACACAGCTGTACCGTCACGGCCGTAACACAGCTGTACCGTCACGGCCTTAACACAGCTGTACCGTCACGGCCGTAACACAGCTGTACCGTCACGGCCGTAACACAGCTGTACCGTCAGGGCCGTAACACAGCTGTACCGTCACGGCCGTACCGTCAGGGCCGTAACACATCTGTACCGTCACGGCCGTAACACAGCTGTCCCGTCACGGCCGTAACACAGCTGTACCGTCACGGCCGTAACAGCTGTACCGTCACGGCCGCAACACAGCTGTACAAGCAGCAGCAGCAACAATAACAGCAGCAGCAACAACAATAACAGCAGTAGTAACAACAATAACAGCAGCAGCAACAACAATAACAGCAGCAGCAACAACAATAACAGCAGCAGCAACAACAATAACAGCAGCAGCAACAACAATAACAGCAGCAGCAACAACAATAAACAGCAGCAGCAACAACAATAACAGCAGCAGCAACAACAATAACAGCAGCAGCAACAACAATAACAGCAGCAGCAACAACAATAACAGCAGCAGCAACAACAATAACAGCAGCAGCAACAACAATAACAGCAGCAGCAACAACAATAACAGCAGCAGCAACAACAATAACAGCAGCAGCAACAACAATAACAGCAGCAGCAGCAACAATAACAGCAGCAGCAACAACAATAACAGCAGCAGCAACAACAATAACAGCAGCAGCAACAACAATAACAGCAGCAGCAACAACAATAACAGCAGCAGCAACAACAATAACAGCAGCAGCAACAACAATAACAGCAGCAGCAGCAACAATAGCACCAGCAGCAACAATAACAGCAGCAGCAACAGCAATAGCGCCAGCAGCAACAACAATAACAACAGCAGCAGCAACAATAACAGCAGCAGCAGCAACAATAACAACAGCAGCAGCAACAATAACAGCAGCAGCAACAACAATAACAGCAGCAGCAACAATAACGCAGCAGAAAAAAACAAAACACCAGCAGCAAGAAACAATAACACCAGGAGCAACAATAACAAGCAGCAGCAGCAACAATAACAGCAGCAGCAACAACAATAACACCAGCAGCAACAATAACAGCAGCAGAAACAACAATAACACCAGCAGCAGCAACAATAACACCAGCAGCAACAATAACAGCAGCAGCAACAGCAATAACGCCAGCAGCAACAACAATAACAGCAGCAGCAACAATAACACCAGCAGCAACAACAATAACACCAGCAGCAAAACAATAACACCAGCAGCAACAATAACAGCAGCAACAACAGCAATAACGCCAACAGCAACAACAATAACAGCAGCAGCAACAATAACAGCAGCAGAAGCAAGGATAACAGCAGCAGAAGCAACAATAACAGCAGCAGAAGCAACAATAACAGCAGCAGCAACAGCAATAGCAGCAACAGAAGAAAAAACAAAAAAAAAAAAGCAGCAGAAAGCAGCAATAACAGCACCACAACAACAATAACAGCAGCAGCAACAACAATAGCAGCAGCAGCAACAACAATAACAGCAGCAGCAACAACAATAACACCAGCAGAAGCAACAACAATAACAGCATCAGAAGCAGTAATAACAGCAGCAGAAGCAACAACAACAGCAGAAGAAGCAACAATAACAGCAGCAGAAGCAACAATAACAGCAGCAGAAGCAACAATAAAACAGCAGGAGAAAAGCAACTAAATAACAGCAGCAGCAACAACAATAACAGCAGCAGAAGCAAACAAAAAAACGGCAGCAGGAAGCAACAATAACAGCAGCAGAAAAGCAACAATAACGGGCAGCAGCAACAACAATAAACAGAAACAGATCAAACAATTACAGCAGCAGAAGCAACAATAACAGCAGCAGAAGCAACAATAACAGCAGCAGAAGCAACAATAACAGCAGCAGAAGCAACAACAACAGCAGCAGCAACAACAATAACATCAGCAACAACAATAACAGCAGCAGAAACAACAATAACAGCAGAAGCAACAATGGCAGCAGCAGAAGCAACAATAACAGCAGCAGCAGCAACAATAACAGCAGCAGAGGCAACGATAACAGCAGCAGAAGCAGCAATAATAGCAGCAACAATAACAGCAGCAGCAGCAATAAACACAGCAGCAGAAACAACAATAACAGCAGCAGCAACAACAATAGCAGCAGTAGCAGCAACAATAACAGCAGCAGCACCACCAATAACAGCAGTAGCAACAACAAGAGCAGCAGCAGCAGCAACAATAACCGCAGTAGCAACAACAATAACAGCAGCACTAGCAACAATAACAGCTGCAACAACAATAAGAACAGCAGCAAGAATAACAGCAGCAACAATAACAGCAGCAGCAACAGCAATAACAGCAGCAGTAACAACAATAACAGCAGCAGCAACAGCAATAACAGCAGCAGCAACAGCAATAACAGCAGCAGCAACAACAATAACAGCAGCATCAATAACAGCAGCAGCAACAGCAATAACAGCAGCAGCAACAGCAATAACAGCAGCAGCAACAATAACAGCAGCAGCAGCAGCAATAACAGCAGCAACAACAATAACAGCAGCAACAATAACAGCAGCAGCAACAGCAATAACAGCAGCAGCAACAATAACAGCAGCAACAACAGCAATAACAGCAGCAGCAACAATAACAGCAGCAGCAGCAGCAATAACAGCAGCAACAACAATAAGAGCAGCAGCACGAATAACAGCAGCAACAGCAAGAACAATAACAGCAGTAGCAACAATAACAGCAGGAACAATGACAGCAGCAGCAGGAACAATAACAGCAGCAACAACAATAACAGCAGAGGCAGCAACAATAACAGCAGCAACAACAATAACAGCAGCGGCAGCAACACTAACAGCAGCAGCAACAACAAATATCAGCAGCGGCAACAAGAATAACAGTAGCAGCAACAATAACAGCAGCAACAGCAACAACAATAGTAGCAGCAGCAACAATAACAGCAGCAGCAACAACAAAAACAGCAGCAACAGCAACAATAACAGCAGCAACAGCAGAAGAACCAACAACAGCAGCAGAAACAACAACATGAGCAACATCAACATACCCAGCAATTATAACAGCAACAGTGAAATCAAGTTTATAAAATTGCTCGCAAAAAGCGTCCAGAATATCTTGCTGGAATTTTTGACAAAGCTGAGAACCAGAGCAATCATGGTACTAGGGGTAGAGAGCACAACTTTGTAGTACCCACAGTCAGTGGCCAGGCTTCAAACACCTTTTATTGTATAGCAATAAGGGAAATACAACAGACTGCCTGCACATGTCAAAGCCAGTCATAATATGAACCAGTTCAAGAAGAGAGTCAAAATGCACCTAATGAATGTAGCACAGAAAGGAATGAGAATGATTTTTTATTGTTTTAGCTAACACACATGTAAATGTAAATAACTCTTTTTAACCTTATTCCTGGTAATCTTCTTTATAGCCTAATAATAAGATATTATCTCCTACATTTTTAAAAAAATAAGGGGTATTAAGAGGACCCTAATGGAAATAAGTTACTCTTTACTTTGTTTGGGTTATCCCAGGTTCTCTACATTTTATGCTGCTATGTATAATAAAACTGTTACTGTATTTGTGTATCGAATCGAATCGAAGAAGACGACGAGAGCTGTCGTAAATGGGAAGGAAGAAGGATAAGGAAAAGGGTGGAAATACTGGAAAAGAATGGGAAGGAGGGGAAGACTAGGAATCAAGGGAAGCGGCCCAACCGTTTTGGGACATGTGGTTTCCGAAGTACTGGAGGCGTAGATGAGAGGCTTGGATGATATCGGTCTTGGCTCATAGGGGAGGATGGCGAAAGGGGAGCAGCAGGAGCTGGGAGTGCCAGAAGGCAGCAAGCAGGATGAGTTGTTATTGGTGGTGGTCGGCTTGAGGTTTTGTTAAGCTATTGTCTCATTAGGAAAGAGTCTGGAACTTCGGTATTGGCATGTCATGAGTCTAAATTTGCGGTTTGGGTCGATTTTGGAGCATTAAGGGATTGGGTGCTTCTCTAAGGAAGAGAGAAAGTGATGGTCTACGACGAACTTGACTTCGTCGCTCTGGAGGAGGGGGATTAATGTCTTGCATCCATTTCTTTAGGATACTCAAGGAGTAGTGAAGGAAACTCCACATATCGTTTTTATAGTGTGTTTATCCTTAGAGTGAGCGACAAGTGAAGGCGATGATTGGTCAGTTTTGTTGGGGTTCGAAAACGAGGACGCTGCTCGTGTCTTGATGGATGTGGTGACTGGCGTTTGGAGGCGGTTTCTCATTGGTGAAGGAAGGTGGAGGCACGTGAGGCTTGAGGGCTCTGATTGGTTCTTGGCAGTGGCGGTGGCTGGAGGAGGGGGTGGTTTCCCCATCGGTGGATTGCGAAGTAGAGCAGATGGCTTCGCAGAAATCAAATCTTGCAAGTCATCTGGTGCCTCGAAACTGACGATTTTTGGGTATCTTAAAACCATCGGCTGAAGCAGGACTAGCTGGAAAGTTGAATGATGGCAGATTGTTGAGGGCAAGAATATCATTCATAAGTTTTAATGAAACTACCCGGTTAACTGCATTTTGCATGTGTGCGTACATCAGGCAGTAGGAGAATTTTGTGGAAATATCGTCTGGTGGAGGAGAGGCCGTGAGTGGTGGAGGTTGCTGAGTGGCTTTTAGAAAACTTGGTGGTGGTCGTTTGAAGCTTGCTATAGTAGGCAGCATAAATAGGAGAGTTTCCTGTAGACTTCTTAGTTTTTTCTTTCAGTTTCTTAGAGAGGATATCCTTGCGTACTGGACATTTGGCTGCCAGAGTATGGTGATCACTCTTACAGTTGATGCAGGTGGGAGTAGCAGTGGAAGTGCAGGAGCGAAAGTCGTAATCTGCAGGCCCACAGGTGGAACATATCTTCTTATTCTTCACGTGGCAATCAGCAGTAGAGTGGCTATACGGTAGCAGGTCCAGCATGGTGTTATGTAAATGAATCGTTCAGGCTCAATCTGTCGAGGGGTTGATGAAGTAGTAAGAGATGGCCAGGCCATCAGACAGTGCTCTAGTCGCCATGGTAACGTCCAGAAACGTAACCTTGAGCATCGAGGAAGCGTTGGGAATCTTTACAACAGAGTCAGTCCCTTTGGGCCAAGTGTTGAGGTCTTTTAAGTGATGACGTAATTTCCTCGATAGACATGTTCGTGATTAGGGTTGTCAAGGCGTTTCATGAAAACAGAGCGTTTTGCACGCATGTATGGTGCGTGGAGATGGTAAAACCGCGGTCATCTAATGTCTTCATGGCTGTAGGTGTAAAGTACTTTGTCAGCTTCAGCATCATCGAGAAAGGTGACGATGAAGGCTTCTTTCAGTGAAGTAATCTTATAGAATTTGGCGTGAAGACAAGTGTTGAGTTTAGGCTGCAACTTGAGCTTCGTGGCGTCGTCGACGACACCAGACTTGTGCTTAATTCTCACACGATGAGACATCGTGGAGATGGTAGAGGTTCCCCTCCCCCAAAAGGGGATCGTAGGAGACTGAACAAGTAAGGAGAGTGCTATGACCTGCCGAGGCGAGAGTCAGAAGCAAAATCTGTGTCTCACTATATTTGTGTGTATACCTTAAGAAACTTTCTTATTTTACTTATCTTATTATGAGAAAAGGCAGAAGCATCAAAAACAGTAACAAAAGAAGCTTCAAAAATAGCACAGTAACAGAAATAACAACAAAAAATTTGCAGAAGCAAAAAAGAGCAGAAGCAGTATCAGCAAAAAGTGGCAATATCAGAAATAGTAGCAAAGAAACAATGGCAGAAAGAAGCTAAAACAGACAATACAATGACAAATAACGCCCTGGAACAATTCACAAATAACCTTTCGTTTCCTAAGTTCGGGTTGTTTGTGAATAGGAAAAAACAATAGAAGCAGCAGCAACGACAGAAGCAGAAACAACAATAAAGACAGGAACAGCTGGAGCAGAAATTTAAACAACAGAAGCAGTAAGACGAGCAGCAGCAGCAGCAGCAGCAGCAGCAGCAGCAGCAGCAGCAGCAGCAGCAGCAGCAGCAGTGGCAGCAGAAGAGCAGCAGCAGCAGCAGCGGCAGCGGCAGCAACGGCAGCAACGGCAGCAACGGCAGCAGCAGCAGCGGCAGCAGCAGCAGCATCGCAGCAGCAGCAGCAGCAGCAGCAGCGGCAGCGGCAGCGGCAGCAACGGCAGCAACGGCAGCAGCAGCAGCAGCAGCACAGCACGGCAGCAGCAGCAGCAGCACGCAGCAGCGGCAAGCAGCAGCAGCAGCGGCAGCAGCAGCAGCAGCGGCAGCAGCAGCAGCAGCAGCGGCAGCAGCAGGCAGCAGCAGCAGCAGCGGCAGCAGCAGCAACAAAAATTTAACATGTCGTTAGTCAGGACATAAATATGTAACGCTAATTGTGGTATGTGCCTCCTGTCTCTTCCGGTTAACAGAAACAGTTGGATAAGATAGCTAGTTAATGATAACTGTGAACACTGAGCAATGATCCAGTGCAGAACTTTACTGAGACATTGCTTTACTTAAGTATAGGTTTATCAAGTCGTCAGGTTTATAGAATCAAGAATTCAAAAAGCTCCTCATAAGGCGAATCTTTTTCTTTAAATATTTTTGTTCTGAAGCTTATTTATGGAATAGCTTTCAAAACAAAATGTTCAAAACTGCTGAAAATTTCAATAAATTTTGTAAACAAGGGTATTGTGAACGTCAACAAATGGCGTTCATTTATCTTTTGAACGAAAATGTACGATAAAATTACAAAAATTCATTTCCCTCGTCCCAATTAACTTTTACCAGAGACCAAAAATAAAAGACCACCACCAGAACCTGTAAAAGAACGACAGTACCTCCACTGATAACACTGCTGCAGATAACAACAATACAGTTACTAATAACAATACAGTTACTAATAACAGTGCAACCATTGGCAAGAATCCTGTTCTAACAGGAGGCCAACAGCACCTCCTCTAAGAACAGTGTCGCCACTTGCAAATGACCAACAGAAGCCCTACCATCTACAACTGAATCACGTTTAACAATGGACCAGCAGTACCATTACTAATAGTATTAAACCTAATACCAAACCAATAGTACTGCCTCAATCAACACCATTGTCAATAATGTTTAACGCGAAACAAATTTATATAATTACTGTATATCTGCTCCACTTAGTATGGTTACATTGTTATATATTAGTGATAAAAATAACACTATTAACAGCATAAATGCCTAACTTAAGGCTGCACATTACCTTAAGAACAACAGCCACGATAAATTCAGCAGCAGCTGAGGGAACAGCGCCACAATGCCTTGAATACATCAGCGACAGCTGCAACATAAACAATAGCATCAGTACGTTGAGTAAGAGCAGCAGCAACACTAAATAACAACAACAACTGTACCTAATAATACGGTGCCCATAAGCTACCCAGGAACCATCCATCTATCATTTATGGTGCCACCTGCTTTTCCTGCCATCCGTGTGTCGTCCTAATGCCATCCGTGTGTCGTCTGTATGCTGTCCTTGTGTCGCTTGTGTACCGTCCATCTGCCGTCAGCGTCCTGTTCTTATGTTTCCCGTGTGCCGTCCGTGTGCCATCCATTTGATGACCGTGTGCTGCCTAATACCCACCTCCAGCCAGACTTGCACAATAATTAGTTCTGACATATACAACACAAGGCTTTTAATTAGGTAGTGATATTCCGATCATTATATTAATTTAGCATCACTCGTAATCCAGGTAAACAACACAGGAAGTTTATGAGATGCTCCACGTGATAATATTCATTGAGGACAATAGTGTTTGAGCTGGAATGAAATAACGCGTTTTCCTAAAAGAATAGTTTCATCGATAACTGGTGAAGCATTTAGCGTAGCTGCTTACACAGTTATTCACAACTGGAAGTCAGTTAAGTAAGGACGAGGCAATGCAGTCTACCAACTTAACAGTTTATTTAGAAAAGCATCATTAACAACAGAGAGGCCTTTAGAAAATATATATATTTTCAGTTCACTACAAATGTATCAAAACTAGCAACTTCGATAAAAAATATTTGAAAACCTAATAATAGCAATAAAGATATCAGAGGGACATTTGAATATAAACCATCGATATAAGTCTTTGTCAAACTGACAATTAGAAATTTTCTGCAAACCTGACTATTCAGGTCAGGAGTACAAGAAATAAACAAAAACGGGCCAAGATGTGACACCAAAAACCCTTCCAAAGTAGTATACTCAACGTCTAGAATTAAATAAAGCAATTATTAAACCTGCAACGGTCATTCAGCTTTTTAACTCTAATAAAAATGTGTAATTTGAAAATATATATAATAGTTACCCATTGATATAAATACTTGCTGGCGGCGGCGGCGGCGGCGGCGGCGGCGGCGGCGACGGCAGCGGCGGCAGCAACAGCAGCCGGCATCCGCCGCCCTCACCTCGGCCCCCGCAACCGCCCCCGCAACCTCCCCCGCCGCCCCCGCCGTCGCACCCGCAGCCGCAGCAGCAGCCGCAGCAGCAGCCGCAGCAGCAGCCGCAGCAGCAGCCGCATCAGCAGCAGGGGAAGCTGGAGTAGCACGAGGACCATCATTATAATGATCATCAAAAAGAAGCACTAGTACTTAAACCTGCAAGGGTCATCCAACTTTTTAACTCGAATAAAGAAAAGTGTAATTTAAAAATATTTATAATAGTTATCCATTGATATTATTTCTCGCAGGCAAAAGCAGCAGCAGCAGCAACAACAGCAACAACAGCAGCAACAACAGCAGCAACAGCAGCAACAACAGCAGCAACAGCAGGGGAAGCTGCAGTAGCACGAGGGTCAGCAGCAGCAGCCCTAAGCACAACCACCAAATGGAACAAGACAGATAGATAGATAGATTGATAGGCATAAATAGAAGAGTTTAAACAATACTGATGTTCCAACACCTGTCACCACTAGACGACACATCTACCACCATTACATGTCTACCATCACTACATTACATAGCTAGCATCACTGCTCTCCAAATCTACCATCACTACACTACCAATCTAGTACCATTGCACTAAAGGTCTACCACCAACAGACTTCAACTTCTACTATTCACCTATCACCAATACACATCTACAGCCACTACACATCCACCACCACTACACATGTATCACGATTTCATATCTACCACTAACTACACCTCTACCACGACCACATTCAACTACTACACTTGATATCTACCGACACTGCACTATAGACATCTGTCATCACTGCTCTACAAGCTTACACATTTAGAACCAATACACATCCGCCACCACTTCACAAGTACCACCAATACACATATAACACTAAACTTCACATCCATTACCAATACACAGTTACTACAACTACACATCTAACAACACAACACTAGATATCTGTCATCACTGCTCCAAAAACCAACCATCACTACACTGCCAATCTGCAACCATTGCACTATACATCCGCAATCACTACACTTCACATCTACTCTCACTACACTATATATCTACCATCACTACAGATCTACCATCACTGCTACACATCTACTATCACTACATAACATATGTACCAGCCCAACACTACATATCTAACAACATTACACATCTACAAACCCTACATTAGATATTTACAATTACTGCTCTATAAACCTTCCATCACTACACTGCCAACCTGCAACCAGTGCACTACATGTATTATACTTCTACTATCACTACAAATCTACCACTACTACTTATCATCCAACACTATACTAGATATCTTGCATCACCTCTCTAGAAACATACCATCACTACACTGGCAATCTGGAAACAGTGCACTTCACATCTGCAATCACTGCACTACACTGTGATCACTGCACAGCACATTCAATAATACTTCACATCTAACACCCTTATGTGAAGCGACAGATAGATAGGTAGCCGTATTAGTATGCTTAAATAAAAACTTTAAAGATATGTCTGTGTACCCAACCCCGTAGCCTAGAGGTGAGAGTCGCACCTCTCACCACTTGGGTCAGGGGTTCGAAACCCGGACGAGCTACAATAAAAAGATTGTAGGCTAGTGGTGAGGGAGGTGCGACTCTCACCACTGGTGTCAGGGGGTACGACAACCGGATATACTACTAAAAAAAATTGTTTTTTTCTTTAAATATTATTTAAGAGTAGGTAGATGTGCTGTGTTTTAGTTGCACGTGAGTACTGTAGTTGTGGTAGATTTTTAATGTATTGGTTTCAGATATATTGTGTAATGGTGACAGAAGCTTTTTGAAGCGCCAGTAGATATTTATTGTAGTGGGGATACATTAGCAGTGTTAAAAATAATAAGAATTATAAGCATGAAAGTGTTAGACGATTAACAATAAAATAATATAAAAACAAAGATAATAATGATAATATTAGTAATAAGAAGTAAAATTAATTTTAAGAATTGCAATAATGTAATATAATATAAATAATAATTATAGTGATAATAGCAGGAAGAATGGCATTAGCAGCAGCAGTAGCAGCAACAGCAACAGGAGCAGCAGCAGTAGCAGCAACAGCAACAGGAGCAGCAGCAGTAGCAGCAACAGCAACAGGAGCAGCAGCAGTAGCAGCAACAGCAACAGGAGCAGCAGCAGTAGCAGCAACAGCAACAGGAGCAGCAGCAGTAGCAGCAGAAATAGAAGCAGAAGCAACAACAGCAGCACCAACAGAAGTTGTAACAGCAGTATAAGAAGCAGGAAAAGTTAAAACTGTAACTGAAATAACAATACCTAGAGGTGTTCAGTACCAGTGAAGAAAATAAAATTATATTTCGGGTGAGGGGACTTGGAATCAGACTTAGAAACAGACAGACAGACTTATCTGTCTGTCTGTCCCTCTCCCTGTCACTTACTAAAAGACGTGTCTATCTGTCTGTCATATCCCTGTGAATCACAAAAAACACTTTTCTGACTCTCCCTCACTAACTGTTTTCATGACTATTATTATTATTATTATATTATTATTATTATTATTAACATCATCATCATCAAAATGAAGCACTAGTACTTAAATATCACACACACACACACACAACACACACACACACACACACACACACACACACACACACACACACACACACACACACACACACACACACACACACACACACACACATACTGAAACACCCCAAATATGACAAACTTGAATTCTTAACTTCAGAAACTGTTAACGAATTCGTGTATCTATTTCCATGGAACTCATCTGGTAAACAACATCTGAGACACCCAAACCAATATCATTATCTGGCGTTCCGGCAACTATTCCAATTCCTTAAGTGCATCATCAACCATAGTCCAGATACATGGGAAAATTACCATACTTCTGCTGCTCATGTTCCACTAAGAATAAATAGGTAATTGAGTGTTAATCTACTGTTGTGAATCACATCTTAGTGGAGAAGAAATTTAGGATTAAAACGCAACTGTGACACAATGCTGGGCGCAGTCTTAGGTAATCCTGTGTTATTAATCCTTATTAATCCTCCGATTCCTAAGTTTATTACATAAATTATTTACGAGAGTAGATAATTTCTAGAGATACTAATCTAGGATCAGATTGGATAAGCAAGATTATCATTAACTCCTGATTACCATTTCGGAGAGTTGTTATAAGAGGTATCATATTTACACCTGTCAAAAAAATGATGCTGTTTTGGCGTACCATTTGTCTCTCTGTTAAAATCCTGCTTATGTAAATTAAATACTGTTTTTAATTTATGAATCGGAGTTCAGGCTGTAACTGGCAGCCGTTATCAATCCAAAATTTGATTGTTATTCCTATTGGTTTGCCATTTGTTTCTTAGCTGTTGCTGTTGTTGTTTTGTTGTTGATGTAGTTTTTGATGTTGTTATTGTTGTTCTACTTAGCTTACTTTTTTTTATTTTTCTTCTTTTTCTTCTCCTTTTTATTTTATTTCCCTTCTCCTATTCCTCCTCTTGCTCTTCCTCCTCCTCCTTCTTCACGTAATACAATTACTTCCTCTTCGTCCTCAGAAAATTCATTCCTTTCTCATACGACCTTCACACTGATGAAATTCCTCAGCGTATCTGATATCCTCGTTTATCTCACTTCGTCTTACATCTGCCACCACGTATCCACCGCGTCCCTTGAGCCTGGTCACATTACCAACGCTGAAGACTTAACTGCAACTGCTTCAGTCTCTACCCACATAATTATTTGGTGTCTCTTAGCCCGAATATCCGAAGGCTGTTATTGCATTTCTTAACGTTGTATACGCTACTAATTTTTATACTCTTCATTTAATCGAGCGAGTGAAGATCATTTAATTTTTATTTTGTTCATATCTAGCATTATTTGTTTCCGTGTCCCGTCAGAGATAGAGCGTAGATGCAGGTGAAGGGTTGATGGTTTGTGATATTGATGCTACACTCCCCTTTCTTGGATCAAGCCTAATTACCACTCGTTCCGTATGAGTTGTAGGAACACTTCTGTGGTGGAACTTATTCCACCAAAATAACGATTCCACCATGCATTCCACCATTCTGGGGGGAGGGGGTGAGAGCGTAATTGCTACACCTGTAAAGGCAAGGGGGTAATAACTGAGCCTAAATAAATTCTTCCCCCTCCTCCCTTCTTTATCCTCTCTCCTTGTGAGAGACCAGATAGTAAATATTACAGTCTTTGACATATGACTCTTTAATGCCTTGTTATAGTAATAACATGAATGAATTGTCGTTCTAAACGTATCTAAAACACTGTGTGTCCTTAATTATGCCATTTTGGTAGCCCTTGCCAGTGCAACCTAGGGGCATTCAATCTGAAGACAGGCAGAGGTGGGCATTAGGCTGCAGGATTTCGTAGAAGTCAGAGACACCATGTAGCAAGTGTCGGGCTCTTGCGAGGGGCCCGACACCTGCGATACTGTGACCAGAACATCTATTTAACGATAAAAGTATTAGAGTCCTAGGGACTTGATTAAGTGTTCAGTGGATCCTAAAATTATATCGGATTCACAACAGAGTAACAAAAGTCTCGTGTTGGTACACGCCTGCAGGCTGGTCATTTGCAGCCTTTTGCAGTAATCTTGTGTTCAGTGCAGAGATAGGATGTTAGACAGGCCGTGGTATTCACTTCAGTTTATCGAGGTTATCGCTCCAAGTTGTCGGACTCATGTGGTCAGCAGGAGGACAGACGTCACTCCACCATCTAGTGTAACGGGTAAAAACGACTGCATCTTGGACTAGTGCTAATAGCCTGTCGTATAAGGACAGCCCATCTGTTTCTAGACTTCAGATGGCTGGGGTCTCGTGAGCTTCACTAATGTGCAATTAATTAATGTCAATCATAATTAGGAAGCCCCTAATTAACGACGATACCTGATTTAGCGATTCTCAATAAAAATTGATAATAATAATAATAATAATAATAGTAACTGTTCCTGCATCTCTCATATGTTTCATCTTGGTGTTCTCAGCTAGTATTGACTACGGGTGTGAGTCCAGCTTGCCTTTGATATCATGTCTTCAATAAAGGGAATATCGCCTCATCAGTCTTACATCTTTCTTTCCTTTCCCCAGGTCACTATCTAGGGGAGGCTGACGTGGGTACAATATTCCTCAACAAGTCCTGAGTTACTCCTTGTTACACAGTGTATTACACCTCAGCAATGATTAGCCTTTTGATAAAGTCAAAAAATAAAAAAAAATGACTTCAGCTTCCCGTTCAAGTGTCATTTTTATTTAACAGTTGTTAATTATTTATGCTACTTCTCACGGCCTCCATTTTGAGTTCCAAAAGTCTAGTAATATATGTTCATGTTTTTTTTTCTTCTTTTTAACATTTCCACCTTCATTTAATTTTTTTTCAATGTTTACGCTACAGTTTGGCCGGTTTTTCATCCATAAACCTACCTTTCTGCCTCATTGTATATTTTGCTTTTCGATTCCATTCACCCTTAGCCATTCTTTGTCATCACTGACACTTCATTTGATACATTTTCTCCTCTACAACCTACAATAATCGCTTAATTTTTATACACGTGTATACTCGCCTAGTTCCTAATGCACATTCCTAGTTACAGGATCATTTTGTTTACGGAAGCAACGGCGTCTACTTTCTCAGATGCATGTATAATATCTCATTCTTTCTTCCTGTTTAACAACATAGAAAATTTTAGAGCCTCCAGTCTTTCCTTATTATTAATTCACCTAAAGTATGTGAACTCACTGAGAACATATGTACGTGTGGCTGTACTCACCTGCTTGTACTCACCTAGTTGTGGTTGCAGGAGTCGAGTCACAGCTCCTGGCCCCGCCCCTTCACTGGCCGCTACTAGGTCACTCTTCCTGCTCCATGAGCTTCATCATACCTCTTCTTAAAGCTATGTATGGATCCTGCCTCCACTACATCACTTCCCAGACTATTCCACTTCCTGACAACTTTGTGACTAAAGAAAATACTTCCTAACATCCCTGTAATTCATCTGAGTCTTCAACTACCAACTGCGACCCCATGTTGCTGTGTCCCATCTCTGGAACAACCTGTCTCTGTCAACCTTGTCGATTCCTCTCAGTATGTGGAAAATACTGTATATATTTTCCAGAAATTCAGTATTTATATGTAAATAGATGGCCATACTGTATTTAATAATATTTATGTCATAGAAAACGGAAAGCCTGCGTCTGCGCAGACGGGACTCGCCATCTTGCCTTTTTGAATTGGTATTAGAAACGTTGGTGAATGGGGAAGAATTTTTCGTGCTCTAGAGGTTAAAATTGTGCTGACACCTCTCAAATAGGAGGTGAAATTGGTGGATATGCATTCCTGCATAACTTGAGATATCAGGCGACTGGACAAGACCTCTCCAGGAACCTCAGATAAGCTCTCTAGATTTGTGTGTAATTCTGGCCAACATTATTTTCATAGATTTAGTTAGAGTGAGGTTTTCTGAGTATGATACACATTAATCTCCAGTCAAATTGGTGAGTGATATTAAGATATATTTTCCTTCTGTTATGTAATTGTGTATATATATAACCATTTATTATTTTTAATATACAGTCCACAAATTTATATATTTACCAGTATTCCTGGTGTATGTATATTTCATTTAATTAATAGGTCCAGAGCAACTTGTGGTTATGACAGTGGTAGGTATCGAAGGGGGACATTTTTTGCGACCTAGGTGTCCCAAATTCCTACTTGTCTATGTAACATTGATAAATAATAATTATCCTTGTTATCATTTACTGTTATGTACATAATTAGTTACATTCAGATAAATGCAATTTTCCACATTTAAATTGCCCATTGGTCCTTCGAACCGGATGTAATTAGTAAAGTCATTAATTAGTTAATTACTTAATAATTATATGTGAAATGACAGAAGGAGTTGGATGTTAAGTTCACAAATTTACTTAATGTGTAGTGGATTATAATAATTACAATATTAATTTTGATAAGCTAAGCTCAAGTCTGGCTAAGTTTACATTAATTTGTATAATACAAATTTGATAAGACAATTCTGGCCAAGATTTATATCAGTGTATGTGTAATTGATAAGACAAGTGTGGATAAAGATTATGTTGTGTATAATATTAATTTTGCTATGCCAAATTCTGGCAAGGATTTATATTTGTATAATATTAATTTGATAAGCCAATTTTGGCCAAGATTTATATCAGTGTATGTGTAATTAATAAGCCATGTGTAGCTAATTATTAATGTGTATATTAATTTTGCTATGCCAAATTCTGGCAAGGATTTATTAATTTGTATAATATTAATTTTGATGAGCCAAGTTTGTATTAATGTACATTTAAAATTTATATTATACATGTAATTGCTAAGCTCAAGTAGCTAGGATTTATTCAAAGGTAAGTTGTATCAGTGTTGTAAGTTGTAATCTGTGGAGAAATTTTCTCCAGGAGGGGGGTATCAGCCCCCTTCAGCCCCCTTCAGCCCTTTCAGCCCTGAGGGGCCACTCAGAAGGGGCAAGCGTCTTGTTTACTGCTAGAGTGAGTAATTGATCACAGATGCTATGCCATGTAATCAAGTGACCTCTGCTCCTTGCAACGGTGTTGCAACGTGTATTTTTATAAGAGACAATACATCTCTTACTTAGCAGGACAATTAAGGAAAATCCTGCTCCCACTTTATTACCATAGTAAAAATAGTGTACATTGTTGTCTACGCTTAAGACAGCAAGAAACAAACATTCTGCTTTGCTTCATCGAGGAGGTGACAAGGATGCAAGGTACTAGGTCAGCGTTTTTTTTGTGCTGGGGGCAGTGACTGCATGGAGCACTGTAGCGTCTGGCAGACTAACTTTGACTCTACTACGAGACACTGACGCCAGGATAACCAGCAAAGGACACTGATCTGTGCGTTAGTGCGAATAAAGTGTCTTGTTTGCGCCCGTGGACTGAACCAAGAAGCCCCTCACATCAGCAACTTTACCAGCAACTTAAGGAAGAATTGATGGCATGAAGATGAGATACGCGATTTGCCGAGGAAAACAAGAAGATTCGTATATCCTGCCTGTTTCGAGCCTCATGTCAAAGAAGGATCGTGTCAGTGGGGCTGGACAGCAGGGAACGACGAAGTTGCCGATCAGAAAGACGAATGGAAAAGCCAGACACGATGAAGAAAAAGAGACTGCTTGGAAACTCCAGAAACCACCAACGCATTCTCTCTCGGTGCATACCCCGACGAAATGTGGACAACCACTGGATCGTCACGAACGAACAGACAAGAAGAAGGAAGGTAAGAATATAGTTTATGTAGGGGATAGCCAGGTTAGATACATGGATAGCATTCTGTTCGAAGAGCCAAAGTCCTGTTGAGTATTTGGCCTTAACCATGCCTGTGTTTATTATATAATAATATAATGAACAACGTAGCTGATTATTGACAGCAAATCTCTACTACAACAAGCCGCCTCCTCAGACGAGGTTCTAGATGCTGGCGAAACATCACTACAGGGCTGTCAAGAGATACAATTTGTAAGTATAACTGACCCCAGGGGGTGTTAGTCAGCAAATTTCATTCGATGATGCTGACGAAATACTTTTTTGGAACTCAAAGTCCACACCATACTTCTTACTAGCCGATTATAGTTGAATTACAAACTCCTTGTGACTCAAGAATTGCCATCCCCCGATCTACAAGAAATTCGTAACATACTTGCTCTTTGTAACGTGACTATGTGTTCTCTTCACCTTCGACAGATATCGGTGACTTGATAGAACTGAAGGTTCCTTGGATGTCCCACTCTTCCATTGTCTAGGAAACGCACACTGTACACTATGTTCACAAGAATTTGTCTTTAATTGTTCACAATGTAATCACAAGAAAGCTATCACACTTCTCTTAAGAGTTTATTGTGTTTGTGAGACACTTTATTCAACTAACGCACAGATCAGTGTCCCTTTGCTGGTTTAACCTGGCGTCAGTGTCTCGATTAGAGCAAAGTTATCCTGCCAACGCTACACGCGCTCCATGCATCACTGGCCCCCCACACAAAAAACAATTGGCGACCTATTACCTTGCTTCCTGTCACCTCCTCGTGAAAGCAAAGCTGAATGTTGTTTCTTGCTGACTTTAAGCGTAGACAACAATGTACACTATTTTTACTATGTAATAAATGGGAGCAGAATTTCCTTAATTGTCCTGCTAATAAGAGATGTATTGTCTCTTATAAAAATACACGGTGAAAACACCGTTGCAAGGAGCAGAGGTTCACTTGATTACATGCATAGCCATCTGTGATCAATACCTCACTCTGCAGTAACAAGAAGGCTCGCCCCTTCTAGTGGCCCCTCAGGCTGAAAGGGCTGAAGGGGGCTAGAAGGGCTGATACCCCCCTCCTGAGAAAATTTCTCACATAATCAGTGTTATAATAAAGTTGAATTTAATACATTTGCATCATGTCTGAAAATGAGGAAATTAATATAGAAGAACAAACATATGAAAAAGAGTAAAAAAGCATCAATACAGCTAGAAAAGTTCATGTAACCAAGGCATATAATAAGTGCTGGCATTTAATGAATCAAGAAACTGTGAATACAGATGAAATAACTATTGTAATTTAGATGCTTTAGATAATAGATTTATTCATACAAATTATATTACAACAAATATGAAGGAGATTTGTTAGTAAACTGTGTAGATGAGACTGAGTAGATCAGATTATGAATAGAGGAAAAGATTCTTGTAAAAGTCAGGCCTTGATTAAATTTAAAATGTGGTAAACCAGGCAGTTTGGGCATCTGCTCCAACAAATAATATGTCTTGCCAAAACTCCCAGATTGTGTTTTGCCTTGTTTATCCCTCGGAGAAATTTGGAGGAATTTTGGTCAATTTTTAGAGCAGCTGTGCTGACAGAGTGACCTAGCCTGTTACTAAATTATTTTACCTGTAGATGACTCGTACAAGGAAGCAGTGACTTTGTTGAAGGTCATTTATGGTAAATAAACAAAGTAGTTGGAATCTAGTGAATATCATTGTTAATTTAAATCTACCAGATCACACTTACAAAGGTTTACAGAGTTAGGAGTTGAAACTGGAGGAGCTACTCTCAAAACTTTAAAGTAATAAATATAATCTGAAGAAGCAGACTGGTTATTGAGTGCCATGGTACAGGACTAAATTAACTGGTAAAAAACATTTGAAGGATCTTAAACAAATATCACAGGTTAATTTGGTCTAGAGGACAAAGACTAGGTCTACAAGAAGTATTTGTGCAGTTAGCAGACCCAGACCAACTAACTCCCATTTTTTAAAGATGCAACCCATAATAACTCTGAGGAATCCTGTCAAGTTTTCACAAAGGGAGAAATTATCCTCAATATAATAATCAAAATTCATTTCAAAAAAGAGTTGTATAGGTGCAAATCAAGTAGCCAGACAAAATAATGATTCACACTAGTAAGAAGAAAAATACCCTCCTAAGAGTACCCAGTTAATAAGAAACCATCAAAGAAAGGAGAGATGTCTCTTCGGTAAGGGTGCCATTTTCTAAGAATTCAATTCAATACAATTCATGAATGATAAAGTTGAAAGATTGAGGAACTTGACAGATGTATCATGTGTTTGGGTAATCACATGGTAAAGATTGTTATGCCAAATTAAACTCTGTTATCAATGTCACAAAGGAAGACACCAATATTCATTGTACAGGGTCTATATGATATGTTGATAAGAATGATAATGTTTGACAATCCTGACACAACAGTAATAATTAAAAAATGCTGCTAATGTTACTAATGATGGTTTTTGCTGAAAGTAGTCTTACACTGTGTTACAGTAAAAAATGATGATAAAAGGCATAAAATCAAAAATGTAACTGGCATTATTAGACCATGAACCCACATACTTCATAAAACGTAAAATGTCTTGATGGTGTATGAATACAGACGGGAGATCCCCACAACTTTAAAATTATCTGTTTTTCTCTCAGATAAAAGAGCGCAATTGATGACACTGGTTTAAGTAACTGTCAAGGGTTGGGCAATGAAAAAAACGTGTTAATTTGCATAATTGTAGATAGACTTCCAGAGAAAATATCTACAAGTAGCTAGTAAAGCTACAGAAAGACTCACATAATGTATTATTTAGCACCACTGGTGTAAGATAGGATGATTCGTAGGCCCAATAAATATTTTGATAGGTATTACTATTATGCACCTTGGGGGTGGGGGTGGGGGGGGGGGGGGGGGGGGGGGGGGGGGGGTGGGGGGGTCCTTTAAAGGTATGGTAAAGAAATGTGGTGTCCACCCGTTTTGGAAGACTGCAGGAGGCCAAGTAATGTATGGTAGGATTCCCTCGAATAATAATTCATGACTAGAGAAACTACAAATACCATAACTGTGTGTCTTACCAGGAATCGTACCCCAGTATAAGTCTTCCATAGAGGATGGTGTTGAGCCATGCATAAATTGTGGGGGAATTAACAGCACTGGAACAAAATGTAAATGATGAAAGTCCAGGAGAACGATTCTTTTACTCAGGAGCAATACCTGAAGATGTCAAATTTAAAATCTGGACAATACTGGGTAACGACCCCGTGGAGACTGAACCATCCAGAATTGCCCACTATTCAGAATGGCATATGGACAGTAAAGGCTCCAGCTCTCCGAACTGATAAGACAACCAGAATTGTTAACTGCCTATAAATGATATAATTGCGGACAGTTAATTAATAAATTTATAGAAGATGCTACCTTCCTGAGCAAGAGCCAAAATTTATGGTCACTATTGCCACATCACGGATGAAAGAAGGATTCTAAACCACTCCATTGAAGAAGTTTTAATATGTATGCAGGAGCAACAAAATGTACCTAGTTTAAATTACTGTTTGATGACAGGTCCTCGTAACGGAAAATTAGGAGATATTTATAAATTTGTCAGAGTGAAGCATTATCCTTTACGGTGAAATAAGTAAAGCTTTCCTAAAGTGGGTTTACAAGAGGCTGACCGGATTGTATCCGCTTCTATGCATGAGAATCCTAGGTCCCATTTAGCCCTCTTAAAACCTTTTCGCTTTAGGACGTATTATTTGGTGCTAACAAATCCAGTCCCGTTCAACTTCAAGCAACGATAAATCACACCTTAAATGAACGGGAGTGCATTGAGTAAAGAAATGAGCAAACAATTTTATGGTGGAGATTTTCTCCTAGGTGTGACTCAAGTGAAGAGGAAACTGTGTAATGACTTATTGAGGGGCCTAATAAATTAATGCAAAGTGCAAAATGCCTCGGAGGGAATGGAATACAATTCGTCCAAATTAAAGGACAAAAATATGTAAAAATTTTCCCGGGAGATGAAGTACCAAAAATGTCGTAATGTAATGGGGTTTAACTTGGGAATACACTGAGAGAGATTTTTTAATGTTAAAACCTAATAATTACAGTAGGCCAATAAATTAACATAAGAGAAGTTTTGCTTGCTGAAGTTTCCAAATGTTTTTGATCCACTAGGTTTTAGTGGCACCCCTTACTATAAGAGGGAAATTATTAATTTCAGAAGCAGGAAACTTTAAAATTGCTTGGATGATATTCTACCTAGGACTTCATTAACAGTGGATGAATTAAATTGGTGATTATAGAAAAATTCCAATGTTGGAGTTTCCCCCACCCAGGGCAAATCCACAATAGAAAAAATGTACTCCACATTATTTGTGATGCCTTCAAATTGGCATAATGGAGCAGGTGCTTACCTTCAATAAAAGTTTATTTCTTCTTGTTATGTCTAAGGCTAAGTGTCTCCATGAAATCACGTACCTTACCTCAGTTGGAATAACAGCCATTTTATGTGGTTCAAATTAGCAATTATATAAGAAATTAAGTTGCAGAAGATAATTATAACGACACTGTAATTTGTCTTGATAATGAGTATCCTTAACAATGGATCGTAATGGAACAGTAAAATTGTGTAACGTACAAAACAGTCACGAAATTAATCAGACGCCAAGAGAAGTAAATAGTTTGGGTCAGCATATGTTTAACATTTAATCTTAAACCTAGAGGAGAATCCAGCTGATTTCTTGTCTCGAGTTTAAACTTATGCTAAATTTGTAAAGCGAATCATGGTTTAAAGGACCAAGCTGGTTGGTAAATAAAGCTAATTGGCCTGTAACAAAAGGCGTATATGCTCCTGTTGAAAATACTGTGAACCACCACCCCAATAGTTGTGTTCTTCTTTATCCCTTGATATAAAAAGGGATCTTCTTCATATTTACCCAAATGATCAATGTAACTACGTTGGTGTTTGAATTTCTAAACAAAAATAATTCATAATAATTTTCACATCCTCTTGAATATGATATAGAGGGTAACAGGAGGAAAATCTATGGATATAGATTAATTGATGAAGGAAAGTAAAATTGTGGAAAGGTTCCATAATAGAGAAATTGGGACTGTGTTAAAGAACATGTAATTAGGTGCATGAGGTAGGTTACAAAATGCAGAATGGTGATGTAATGCCTAACAGGCACCATACAACCCTATTTACTCTTACTTTCTTCCAAAAACCATCACTAACAAATTTAAATGTGCTAAATGCCCATCAAAAATGTAATGCAAGGGGGGTACTAGATACCTTAAATTGTATTAGGGAAACTTTCTGGATTCCACAAAAATGGCAAAGTGGAAAAAGGTGATTAAATCTTGTGTAATAAAGTACGCCGTGTGGATGCCAGTATCCTACATGTACCACAGTCTCCACCATTGCCAAAATGAGTCAGTTTGAAAGTATGTTTACAACGAACTCTGCCGGCTCCGCAGGGGAAAATACTGTATATATTTCCGAGAAATACAGATTTATATGTAAATAGATGGCCATACTGTATTTTAATAATATTTAGTCATAGAAAACGGAAACCTGCGTCTTCGCAGAACGGACTCGCCATCTTGCCTTTTGAATTGGCATAGAAACGTTGTGTGAAGGGGAAGAATATTTTCCTGCTCTAGAGGTTTAAATTGGCTGAACACCTCTCAGTAGGAGGCGAAATTGGTGGATATGCATTCCGCATAACTTGAGATATCAGGCGACTGTACAAGAACCTCTCCAGGAAACCAGATAACCTCTAGATTGTGTGTAATCTGGCCACAATTATTTTCCAATAGATTTTAGTGATAGTGTGGTTTTCTGAGTATGATACTCATTAATTCTCCAGTCAAATTGGTGAGATGATATTTAAGATAGAGTTCCTTCTGTTATGTAATTGTAATATATAATATATATAAATATATATATATAAATTTATATATATATATAATAATATATATATATAGATATATATATATATACATATATATATATATGCTATATATATATATATTATATATAATATAATAATATATAAATAACACATATAATATATATATATATATAATATATATATATAGATATATATATATATATATATATATATAATATATTATATATATATATATATCTATATAACCATTTATTTTTTTAATTAATAAGTCCAGAGCAACTGGTGGTTATGAAAAGTGGTAGGTATCGAAGGGGACATTTTTTGCGACCTTGGTGCCAAAATTCCTACTTGTCGATGTAACCATTGATAAATAATAATTATCTTTGTATAATTTACTGTTATTACATAATTAGTTACATTCAGATAAATGCAAGTTCCACACAATTTTTCATATTCCCTTTAATCACGTCTCCCCATCTCTCCTTCCTCCAGTGTTTATCAGGTCGATTTCCCTTAAACCTAATCCTCGTAGGATATACCCCTTAGCCTCTGGGACTAGTCTTGTT
This sequence comes from Cherax quadricarinatus, assembly GCF_026875155.1. NCBI lineage: Eukaryota > Metazoa > Arthropoda > Malacostraca > Decapoda > Parastacidae > Cherax > Cherax quadricarinatus. Next base: position 27,646,730 of record NC_069401.1, on the reverse strand, counting down.
GCAAACCTTAGCATTTCTTCGAGTTTCCCTAGCGGCTTGGCTAGGTGTGGGTTCCAAACTGGTGCCGCATACTCCAATATGGCCTAAACGTACCAGTGTACAGGTCCTGTACGATTCCTTATTAAGATGTCGGAATGCTATCCCCTGGGTTTGCTAGGCGCCCTATCTGGCAAGTTATAATGTTGACGAGCGCCCTCAGGAAAAGTGCCCGGTGGTTATGCTTTACCCCAAAATTCTTTTCTTTGAGTGAGTTTATAAGTCTCTAGCCCTCATAGACTGGTTTACTCCGTCTGCAGTCATTCTTTGCCCTCCCCAAATCTCATGGCTTTGCAACTATAGTAGGTTAACTCCAGGAGCCAGTTGCTGGACCAGCCTTCCAGCCGGTTCAGATTCCCTTTGTAGTTCAGCCTTCCTCATCTGATTGGATTCTTCTCATCAACTTCACATCATCTGCAAATCAGGACTCTTTTCGGTGTTTAGGCCTTCCGTCATGTATTCACAAATACCGTAAACAGCACTGGCCTAGGACAGCCCCCTGTTAAAATCCCGCCTCGTCCACAGGCGCCCACTCTGACATCCTCGCAACGTACCATGACTCGCTGCCTTCTGACAGTATTTCCCTTATTCATTGCAGTACCTTCCTTGTTATATCTGCTTGTCCCCATTTTTGAGCACAAAATCTCTTGTGTGGAACTGTGTCAAAACGTCTTCTTACAGTCCCAAGTAAATGCGATCTCTACCCACCCCTCTCTCTATTGTTTACTGCTTGCCTGCACCTGTCATAGAACTCCAGTAGTTTGTGACACAATCTTTCTCATTCATTGAAAAACCGTGCCTGGACTGTCCGTTGATAACTCATTCCATTCTAGTGCTCCATCCACTCTTCCCTGATAACTTCCTCGCATGACTTTGCATACTACAAGACAGTGTCACGGGTCTGTAGTTTAATGCTTCGTGTCGTCTCCTTTTTTTAAAACTGGACTACATTTGCTTCTTTCCAGACCTCAGGGTAGTAGCTTTGTTTCGATAGATTTTGAAAATTGTTGTTAGGGTAACACAAAGCACCTCTGCTCTGCTCCGTCTCTCAGGACCCATGATGGACAATGTTACCCGGTCTCATCGCTTGAGGATCTAGCTCGCTAGCAGCCGCTCACTTCTCATCGGCGGTTGTAGTATTGTGTCCAACACTTGATGGTGTGCCCCACTTCTCCGTCGTTCTCTGGAGTCCCTTCTGGGTCTCCTCTGTGAACACTTCTTTGAAAAATCATGTTGAGTTCTCACATACTTGTGGTCGTTTCTTGAGATCCTCTTCATCTTTCCTCAGCCTAATTAAACCTGGTCCATTTGACTGGTGTTTTCTCCTCCTGATTTGGCGTACAACAGTTCAGGTCAGATTTGGCTTTCGCTGCTGTTATTTGTTGCTACGTGTAGTTGGGTGGCCTGGGCCTTCGGTATGGCCGACCGGTTGGTGTATAGGTCAGTGGGATGTGATCTACATTGGCGCGGAGTCTCTTCTATACGTCTTTCGCATATAATTCTGTGCTTCGAGTAGGTCTTCGAATGAAAGAAGCATAGGTCCCTTTGCCTCCTATACTTCTTCATTCTGTGCACACTTGGTTTTGGCCCTCTCTACACCTAGTGGGTGAACACAAGGCTCATCCCTGCTTTCCTCGGTTATTTCGTTACCCTTGGGTACAAACCTGTCCTCACTTCCTTCCATATTGTTTTATCACATATCCCCTCATCTCTTTACTATCGTTACTGCCAGTTCTCTGTCACCAATGAACCCAGTGTAGGAAATTTTCATGCCTTTGAGTCCCATCTCTTGTATTTTGGCTCATTCGCCTGCTCTTCCCAGCTTCCCTGCTCCACTTGTAACTCTACCATATATCTGAAGCTCAGAACAACATGATCACTGGCCCGTGGGGTCTTTCATATGTTAATGACCCTCAATGTCCTCACTACTCAAGGTGAATACTAGGTCCAGTCTTCCTGGTTCATACCCCCCACTCTCTGGTAAGTGTCCTTAGTGTTGGTAATTTGAGTTTTTCCAGTAACCACTTCCATCAGCTTAGCACTCCACGTTCTGGGCCGCCATGTCTCCAGGTTTTCCAGTTTAATTTCTTTGTGGTTGAAGTCACCCATTAACATAGCTTTGGCTCCCTGCTCACAGAAACCCTTCTGGCCACTTCTGCCAGTGTATCAGCCATACTTATCACTCTCATCATACTCCTGCCTTGGTTTCCTGCTGTTCTGTGGTGGGTTATACATCACTACAATTACCACCTTGGGACCTCCAGACTGACGTGTTCCTATTATGTAATCTCTTGCTTCTCCTCTGTCTTCTCTCTCCAAGCACATTAAAAATTCCCATCGGTTTTTTGTTGAGCATGCTACTCCTCCACCCCCTCCATTCCCTCTGTTTTTCCTCAGGGTCTGGTGTCCCGTTGGAAGACGGCATCTGTTATCATTCCTGTGAGCTTGGTTTCTGTGAGAGCTATGATGTCTGGTGATGCCTCTTCGACTCTTTTGTACCACTCCTCCCACTTATTCATTATTCCATCAGCGTTGGTGTACCATACCTTCAGTTTCTGGGGGGCCTGTGAGGGTGGGGGACCTGGCAGTGTGCTGTGGGATTCTACAGGGTAGTGTGGGGTAGGGGCTGTAAGTGTGGATTGTGATTTGTGTTGCGACAGTATGTTTGGTTGTGGGATTCTGGAGGTGGTACTGTGTGTGCTTGCGATTCATGCTCTACCCTGCTCTGGTTGTCCTCTGCTGATTCTGTCCTTGTCTCTTTTCCTAGCCCCTTTCACTTCTGTGTCCTCTCCCTCAGTTGTTGTTATTCTGTTCTTGTTCTGTCCTTGGTCTAGGAACACCCTCTTGTATGGTGACATTTCTTCAGCCATGGTTTCTCTTGCAGGATCCTGTTTTGCACTGTTTCTGTCTTGAAAATAAGCTTGACCAGGCAATTTCTCCCCTTTAAGTACCCTCCTATTCTCTGAAAATTTACTATTTCAGTCATGTCCTTCTCACCTATTTATTTGATGATGTTTTCAATCTCCTGTTTTTCTTCCAGCCGTCTTTCATTGTGCATCCTCCCCTCGCTTATGAATAGGACTCAAACAGGGATACCTCATATCATTCACATAAACAAGAAACAATACCGGGGTTTTGACTAATTCTTTTGGAATCTCACCTGTCACATGCTCCCATCCAGACACCCTTTCACACGCCATCACTCATTATTTCTTTCCTCTCATGCATGCCTTGATCCATTATAGTGTTTTTCCATTTTTCTGCCTCCCGATCTGGGTGGGTGGGCTTTGTACCAGTCTCTTGTGCGGTACTGTCAAAAGTTTTTCGTGCAATTTCCAGTATAAGAGGTTCCGACTCCTTCCATCTCCGGTCCTGTGTTAGTTCTGTTTACCTTGTCGTAGACCCCTAGTAGATTTGTAACCCAGATTTATGAGTGTGTTTGCGAGGTGTTGCAAGGGCCAGCCTCTGTGCCGGGCCGCTCCGCTGCACTAGTTGCCTACTAGGTTACTCTCTCCTGACATAGAGAGACTATCGTAATTATTCTTAGAGCTATGTATAATCCTACATCTACCCAGGGTCCGGCCTTAAGCCTATTGGCCGAGTGCTCCAATTGGGCCCCCCCTAGCGCCTAATAGGCCCTGCGCAGATTGTATCTAATCTGCTGCGTGTCAGGACACACAACAACACGAAAAAAATAGGGTACTGGAGAAAGATTTTTCCAGCGGTAACTGATCAAAACTTACTTGAGATCATCAATTCATCAAGAACGTTTGAACAGTTTGGCGATTATGTCAGTTGAATCTGAAATTAGCAGGAGTTTAAACTTCGACAAATTTTGTTTGTTATTTGTAGGCTTACATGTATGCAATTTTATATTAAAATATAGCTTACATCTGTTTGGTATATTAACGTGCATGCATTTTTTAAGAGCACAGTTTGATTGCTTTCCATGCATGAGGCCCACCAAAATGTTCCCAATAGCCCCTCCCAACCCCACACCTCCTAAGTCCGGCTCTGCCTCTACCCCTTCATTCTTCAGTTCGTGTCCTTTCCTAATTCTTCTAAGGCTGAATAAATACTAATATGCGGGAAATGCTCTGCATAACAAGCGACTTTCTATATAGTAGTATGTCATTGATGTCAGCTAGGCCTGTATCCCTTGTTCACGTACTTTAAAATTAAGATTATTATTATCACGGGTCTGAACCCTGCTACCAATGCTTCCTTTTCAGACCATTCTTCATCGGCTCCTCTGCCTCTTCGTTCCGTCTTTTGGGATCCCATTTCTCCTCTCCTCTGGCTTCTTGTTCAGAATATACTAGCTGTCTTAGGTTGTGCTCCTTTGGCTTTTTGGTTAGAATACGCTAGTTCCATTGTATACCCTTCTATGAACTACGTCTCACTCTTGGCGCTATATAAGGCTCCATCCTGTCACTTCATCTCCATATTGTTTCATACTATGGAACAATGCTCTTCTCCAGACTGAGGGACTGACCACCTCAAAACTTTAAGGGTGATGGACTGATTACATCGTCTTCAAGTATCTTCTGCTTCTATCAACTTTTCTGTACTCGACTGAAACAGAGAAGCCTACTGTGTAGGCGAAACGTTTCATATAAAGATACCGAACTGTTGCATATTTGTCCTTTACCTAACATTCCGTGATTGCAACTGATGGAAGGCCTTCAGTCCACTGACCTTTCTGCGCATAGACACCTTAGTATGCTTTGTGTGAGTGTACTCACCTATTTGTACTCACCTATTTGTGGTGCAGGGGGTCGAGTCCTACTCTGGCCCCGCCTCTTCACCGTTTGCTACTAGGCCCTCTCTCTCCCCGCTCATGAGCTTTACAACCTCGTCTAAAACTGTGTATGTTCCTGCCTCCCACTAACTCATTTTTCTAGGCTATACCACTGCCTTACAACTCTATGAATGAAGAAATACTTTCTACTATCTCTCTGACTCATTTGGGTCTCTCTTCCAATTGAGCCTCTTGTTTCTGTGCCCCCTCCCTGGAACATCCTGTCTTTGTCCACCTTGTCTATTCCACGCAGTATTTTATATGTCGTTATCATGTCTCCCCTGACCCTCCTGTCCTCCAGTGTCGTCAGGCCGATTTCCCTTAATCTTTCTTCATGGGACATTCCCCTTAGCTCTGGAACTAACCTTGTCGAAAAACCTTTGTACTTTCTCTATTTCTTGACGTGCTTTATCAAGTGCGGGTTCCAAACAGGTGCTGCATACTCCAGTAGGGGCCCTGACATACACGGTGTACAGTGTCTTGAATGATTCCTTACTAAGGTATCGGAATGCTGTTCTCAGGTTTGCCAGGCGCCCATATGCTGCAGCAGTTATCTGATGATGTGTTGCCCCGGAGACATGCTCGGTGTTATACTCACCCCAAGATCTTTTTTCCTTGAGTTTAGGTTTGCAGTCTTTGGCCACCTAGCCTATACTCTGTCGTGGTCTTCTGTGCCCTTCCCCTATCTTCATGACTTTGCATTTGGCAGGATTAAATTCGAGAAAGCATTTGCTGGACCAGGTGTCCAGTCTGTCCAGGTCTCTTTGAAGTCCTGCCTGGTCCTCATCAGATTTAATTCTTTTCATTAACTTCACATCATCTGCAAACAGGGACACTTCGAGTCTAACCCTTCCGTCATGTCGTTCACATATGTGTGGTGTGTGTGTGTGTGTGTGTGTGTGTGTGTGTGTGTGTGTGTGTGGTGTGTGTGGTGTGTGGTTGTGTGTGGTGTGTTCACCTTGTTGTGGTTGCAGGGAATGACTCCTCTAATTACTCGTGTATGGTGCTCACTATTTCTGCTTTATAGTCATCTCGGTTTGTTATACGTCGTTATTGTCTTCCTCTGACATCACTATATACTATGCCAAGTTGTGACTCCATTGTACAACGAGGGCATGGGTGACACTACTATACAGTAGAAAGCTGTGGCACCACTGAACAGTGTGTAAAAGTGTGGAACAGCTGTGTGAAGGTTTTACGCTACAAAGTGGAGGAATGTGGGACTACTGGACGCTGTGGGGAGATGTGGCAACACTACACACTGTGGGAATGGATACACTTGAAATACCATTAGTAAGGCAGCGAGGCGTGCAATTTAGGAATTTCAGCATCGATGTTTTCAGTGGTGAAACTCCTTCTCTCTCTCTCTCTCTCTCTCCACACACACACACACACACACACACACACACCACACCACACACACACACACACACACACACACACACACACCACACACACACACACACACTCACACACACACACACACACAAACACACCCACACACACACACACACACACACACACACACCCACAACACCACACACACACACACACACACACACACACACACACACAAAACACACACACCACACACAAACTCACAGAAACCCAAGCTTACAGGTATGATAACAGATGCCATCTTTCCAACGGGATACCAAATCCTGAGGAAAGACAGAGGGAACAGGGGGGGTGGAGGAGTGGCATTGCTGATCAAAAAATCGCTGGAATTTTGATGAGCTGGAGAGAGGAGACAGGGGAGAAGAAAGTGATTACATAGCGGGAACGCTTCACTCTGGAGGTCCCGAGGTGGTAATAGCAGTGATGTATAACCCACCGCAGAACAGCAGGAGGCCAAGGCAAGAGTACGACGAAAGCAATAGAGCGATGGTTGACACACTGGCTAGAGTGGCTAGAAGAGCTCATGCATGCAGGGCAAAGCTCTGATCATGGGTGACTTTAACCACAAGGAGATCGATTGGGAGAACTTGGACCCACATGGGGGCCAAGATACATGGAGGCTAAGATGATGGAGGTGGTACTGGAAAACTTCATGTACCAACACGTAAGGGACACTACAAGAGAGAGAGGAGAGGATGAACCAGCAAGGCTGGACTTAGTATTCACCTTCAGTAGTGCAGATATCGAGGACATCACATATGAAAGACACCCTTGGGGCCAGTGACCATGTGGTTTTAAGCTTCGAATACACAGTAGAGCTACAAGTGGAGGGAGAAGCAGGAAGGCCAGGACGAATGAAGCCAAACTACAAGAAAGGGGACTACATAGGAATGAGGAACTCCTGAACGGGGTTCAATGGACAGAGAACTGGCAGGGAAGCCAGTTAATGAGATGATGGAATATGTAGCAACAAAATGCAAGGAGGCTGAGGAGAGGTTTGTACCCAAGGGTAACAGGAATAATGAAAAAGCTACGATGAGCCCATGGTTTACCCAAAGGTGCAGGGAGGCAAAAACCAAGTGTGCTAGGGAATGGAAGAAATATAGAAGGCAAAGGACTCAGGAGAATAAGGAGAGCAGTCGTAGAGCCAGAAACGAATATGCACAGATAAGAAGGGAGGCCCAAAGACAATATGAAAATGACATAGCAGCGAAAGCCAAATCTGACCCGAAACTGTTGTACAGCCACATCAGGAGGAAAACAACAGTCAAGGACCAGGTAATCAGGCTAAGGAAGGAAGTAGGAGAGACAACAAGAAATGACCGTGAAGTATGTGAGGAACTCAACAAGAGATTCAAAGAAGTGTTCACAGAGGAGACAGAAGGGGCTCCAGAAAGACGGAGAGGTGGGGCACACCACCATGTGCTGGACACAGTGCACACAACCGAGGAAGAAGTGAAGAGGCTTCTGAGTGAGCTAGATACCTCAAAGGCAATGGGGCCAGATAGCATCTCCCCATGGGTATTGAGAGAGGGAGCAGAGGCACTATGTGTACCCCTAACAACAATATTCAATATATCTATCGAAACAGGGAGATTGCCTGAGGCATGGAAGCAGCAAATGTAGTCCCAATCTTTAAAAAAGGAGACAGACATGAAGCATTAAACTACAGACCAGTGTCACTGACATGTATAGTATGCAAAATCATGGAGAAGATTATCAGGAGAAGGGTGGTGGAACACCTAGAAAGGAATGATCTCATCAACAGCAGCCAACATGGTTTCAGGGACGGGAAACCCTGTGTCACAAACCTACTGGAGTTCTATGACATGGTGACAGCAGTAAGACAAGAGAGAGAGGGGTGGGTGGATTGCATTTTCTTGGACTGCAAGAAGGCGTTTGACACAGTTCCACACAAGAGATTGGTGCAAAAACTGGAGGACCAAGCAGGGATAACAGGGAAGGCACTACAATGGATCAGGGAATACTTGACAGGAAGACAGCAGCGAGTAAATGGTAGTGGCGAGGTGTCAGAGTGGGCACCTGTGACCAGCGGGGTCCCACAGGGGTCAGTCCTAGGCCAGTGCTGTTTTGGTTTTTGTGAACGACATGAGGGAAGGAAAAGACTCTGAGGTGTCCCTGTTTGCAGATGACGTGAAGCTGACGAGAAGAATTCACTCGATCAAAAGACCAGGCAGAACTAAAAAGGGATCTGGACAGGCTGCAGACCTGGTCCAGCAATTGGCTCCCGGAGTTCAGTCCCACCAAGTGCAAAGTCATGAAGATTGGGGAAGGGCAAAGAAGCCGCAGATGGAGTACAGTCTAGGGGCAGAGACTACAAACCTCACTCAAGGAAAAAGATTCTTGGGGTGAGTATAACACCAGGCACATCTCCTGAAGGCACATCAACCAAATAAAATGCTGCAGCATATGGGCGCTTAGCAAACCTCAGAACAGCATTCCGACATCTTAAAAGGAATCATTCAGGACCCTGTACAACCCTGTACGTTAGGCCCATATTGGAGTATGCGGCACCCGTTTTGGGAAACCCACACCTAGCCAAGCACGTAAAGAAACTAGAGAAAGTGCAAAGGTTTGCAACAAGACTAGTCCCAGAGCTAAGAGGTATGTCCTACGAGGAGGGGTTAAGGGAAATCAACCTGACGACACTGGAGGACAGGAGAGATAGGGGGGACATGATAACGACATACAAAATACTGAGAGGAATTGACAAGGTGGACAAAGACAGGATGTTCCAGAGATTGGACACAGTAACAAGGGGACACAGTTGGAAGCTAAAAGACACAGATGAATCACGGGGAAATGTTAGGAAGTATTTCTTCAGCCACAGAGTGTCAGTAAGTGGGAAAAGTTTTTGGGAAGTGATGTAGTGGAGGCAGGATCCATACATAGCTTTAAGCAGAGGTATGATAAAGCTCACGGCTAGGGAGAGTGACCTAGTAGCGATCAAGTGAAGAGGCGGGGCCAGGAGCTCGGACTCGACCCCCGCAACCTCAACTAGGTGAGTACAACTAGGTGAGTACACACACACACCCACACACACACACACACACACACACACACACACACACACACACACTCACACACACACACACACACACACACAACACACACACAACACACACACACAACACACACAACACACACAAAACAAACACAACACAAACACACTGTTTCTATCATGATGTGGGCCAATACACACAAAGAATTAAGAAACGAAAGGTGTAAGAAGAATTAGGGTATGCATTGTTCTCCGGTTGTAAGAGAAATAATATCCTTGTGAGATTCCTGACTAAATTTCCTGAGAAGTTAACCCAACTGGAGTGCTTTCTGTATGTTCGTGGGTTTGTGTTTGGTGCAAGACATGGGGCTTTCTGTAAAAATTCACATTTACTTTATTATTTAAACTGGAATGACTAAATTTTACTGAACAAATGTCTAAATAGAGCTAAATGTATATGTAAATTTAAAAAAAGGGTTGTTGGGTCGAGAATTATCACCTCCCCTTCGAGTCAGATTATCCGTATACTTTCTGTAAATTAACAAATCCCTTAAAACATTAATCCTTTGCGCTTCTTTTTGATTATAGTAATAACAATAATAAAACATTATCCCTAAGAAGAGAATTATATTAAACATCGGTATACACACACTAAGGATATACTCTGTTTATCACTCTTCTTTAGTTAGTGGGAGTATTTATCTAGGGCCAAAGGGGAGCAAGGAAGAGTTTACTAGTTATACCTGATGCAACGAATGGAAACTAGTGGACAACACAGGATTGAAGTTGAATATAAAGTCAGAGAAACAGCTGTTGTGAAAAACTAATTCCCCCTTTTAAACATTTCTTGACGAATGTTGTAGTAGCAGATGACTCCCAGATTAAATTGATGAACAGAGTATTTTCTAACAAGGATAAAAAAAAAATTGAAGCAGAGGGCGTTTTTTCATATAAATGAGATGGAGGATATAGATTATGAAACATCTTCACTATTATTGGAAATAACTCATTATTTGCCCCAGCATTGTGAGATTATGATGATAGGAAGCTTAGTAGTGCAGACTTTCATGACAGACATTGGACAGTAAATATATAATTAACATAGCCTCATTTCTGCCCATGAGAGAGGTGGCAGTTGGTATTAATTTTTGACTAGACAAATACTGCACTGAAGTTGCTGAAACTACGGTTCGTTAACAACTAGAATCTTTCTTTGACGTGGACTTTTTTCACGATTGAGTGTGAATTATAGATATTGGCAATAACTTTCATGAAGAGAGTAAAAATTAAAATTTATTTTAATAATTTTGTAACAAGCTAAATTGTACAAAGGTAAATATGAATAGGAAGAAGATGCAGTAGGAAAAACTTTCTTAGGAGGATTGTACAATTATTCAAGCTTCCAGAAACAAGATAAACGAGTTGAGATTGGTTGTAAATAAGATAAGATTTCTTCGGATTTTAACCCCGGAGGGTTAGCCACCCAGGATAACCCAAGAAAGTCAGTGCGTCATCGAGGACTGTCTAACTTATTTCCCATTGGGGTCCCTTAATCTTGTCCCCCAGGATGCGACCCCACACCAGTCGACTAACACCCAGGTACCCCTATTTGCGCTAGGTGAACAGGACAACAGGGTAGGAAACGTGTCGAAATGTTTTCCACCCCCGGGAATCGAACCCGGGCCCACCGTGGTATGAAGCGGAGCTTTAGCCACCAGGCCAATAATTACGAGTTAATTTAACAACACCCAATCATGATAAGTCCCCATTAGGTTTGTTATCCTTCCCAACATACAGAGGTCTCAACAACATTTCCCTATGCTTTCTCCTCTGTGCAATGTAAGAAATAGGCACTACACCAGCATTCCCTTAACAGACAACTAGCAAGAAAACACAAATAGGTTTGAAATCAAAATATTCTCCATGTGGAAATGCGATAAAATATATGTGGGAAAGACAGCAAGGGACTAACTGATCCTTATCAATAAGTATAAATACGCCCGCATACTGGCAATGTTAATCATGCCAGTGTTAGTACGAGTAGGCCCACGACAACTGATGACGTAGAAGATCCGACCTTGTCATCAACGACCGAAAATTAACATAAAACGTGTTATTAGAGTAAACAATTATCTGTCTTAACAATACAGTTGGTTTTGTAATTGTATAGCTCCTGCTGGTGAAATGTTACCATATTAATTTACTTAATTCTGTATTTTTAATTACTTAATTCTGGCATGTTTAAATTTACTTAATTCTGCATGTTTAATTACCCATATAATAAGCGATTGTATGTTTACTTAGTTTTTCTAAACGCCATCCTCATTTTTGTGCTTTCTTGTATGAAGATCGACAGGAAAATAATTGTGACAAGAGAAGACATTTCCTGTTCATCCAATAGGGCACTGTCCTATTGTAATTTAAAGTGGGAACCATTTATTTCCAGTTCTTATTCCTGACTCCTCAAAAATCCAATTTGTTTTGGATTCCACTGAAAACTTTATATGATAAAAATGCACGTATAATGGAAGTTGCAGGAATATGGTGTGCATCAATAAGATCACCCCAATTACATTATCAGCACACATCGTTGATGGGAGGGCAGTAAAGAAAGATGTAAAGTGATGTGAACTAATTAAAAACTAAACGACCTTGGGACTGATATCCAATCCGGTACCAAGCTCTCCATACTTACAATGTTACTTCAGAGCAGGTAAATATTCTTCCCTGTATATATTTCTCACTCACTTTTGGGTATTTTTATTACGTGTTCAATCATTAACATAATATTATATTAATTTGACCAAAATTTATTTCGGTTGAATCAGGTAAATATCCCTCTAATCCTTTCGGTGCTATTTTATACTTTATAAAATATAACATTGTTAATCCTCTGAAAAGTTCGTAGTTTTTATTCTACGAAGTAAAGAAATTCGCTAATTCAGAGTAAGTAAAATGTGTTTTTCTTTTGTTATGGTAGTAAAAAATAGGTAAATAATGGTAGTTTTTATTGGACAAAAAAAAAAATTGTAGTTTTATGTCATTCAGTGTTAAGAGAAGGTTAGTAAAAACGTTCGTAGTTTTATTCGTGATGGTAGTGAAGCAAAGTAAATAAAGTCATCATAGGTTTTAATCGTCAAGGTAAAAAACATTTGTTAGTCCAGGGTAAGAAAATTATATAATTATTATAATCATTGGGGAACGCTAAACCCATAGGATTATACAGCGCCTGTGGGGGGGGGGGATGGAAGATATTTAGGCTTAATTCAGGGAACTGGAGCACAGATCCAATTCCCTTGATCAAGTGCCTCTCACCATCGTCAAGGAACCTCCCTTGAGGGGCCAGGGTAAGAGAAAAGGTGGGTAGTAAAGCAACGTCAATTAAAAAAAGATTAACAAATCATCATTGTTACATAATCATTACATTCGCTCTGATTTATGTCTTTTTTGCAGTTAAAGGGCTCTCTTTTACCTTTCATTTTAAAGGCACTCACTATATCACCATTTCTTCAAAACTTTCTAAGTCCCCTTCTCTTCCCATATTTACTCTCTCCTCCACACCTTCTCAACTCTCCTCTCTTCCCTTCCCTTTCTCTCTCCTGCTTCTCCCTCCTCACCCACGCCCTTCACTTTCCCCAAATCTCCTCTCTTCCCAACCTTCACTCTTCCCCACACCATCCTTAACCCTCTCTTCCCAGCCTCGATAAAGTATAACCCAGGAGGCTGTTCACATTGTAAGAGTTTACCTGCCAACCTGTGCACGAGACTTAGGATGTGTACGAATCCCTCACATACAGTGTATGGAACACTTGTTCTAACTTTCTCTCTCTCATCTACTCTTCCTCTCACTCTGTCTTTGTCGATAACACAGTTATTCATTTTTTCTTTTGCAATAATAAGATCTTATTAAATTTCTTAGTATGGAATTTGGAATAAAAGAATCCTTAGATTTCCATGAAAACAAGTCACAAATACTTTCATTATTAATATTACAAACGTATGTTGGGCCTTCCCAGGTTTAAAAAAATTTTTTTTTATAAATTTTTTAAAATCGCCAAACTCAGGGGAATTTTTTTTACAATTAGCGAATCCCCAAACCCTTTTCAGACGTTTTTTTTTACAGTAACAGATTAATTAATCCCCTAAATTTTTTAAGAAACGTAAAAATTATTTAAAAAATTTAAAAAATCAAATGGTGAGCTAATTAGTATTTACCCAAAAATTTTTAAAAATTGTCTTTACTTCTTTGGGTTCCTAAAAGGGACAAAGTACACACTCCAACCACTTTGGGGATTGATAGTAACCTTTAATGATGGACAACATTAGTGCAAATAATGAGGAGATACAAGCTGTAATCTTAAGTACTGTGAACCAACTATTCACATTGTATTAGTGGTAATCTTAAGTGGTGTAAAATAAGGTGTAAGAAAATTAAGTGGTAAAAATGGTTTAAATAAGTACTATAGATGAATTTTAATATGTAGTGTACTACCCGGGGATAATAATGTTAAATATTCACATCTTAAACACACACACACACACACACACACACACACACACACACACACACACACACACACACACACACAAAACACACACACACCCATACACACACGAGAACTGTGTTGATGGCCTAGTTACCCAGTGGTGCTCCAAAGAGAGTGCTCTTGGATGGAGTGGTAGCAATGACTACAGGGAGGATTGTTCGCATAGTAATGATTAATTTTTGGTTTGTTTTGATGATTTCACACTTGGAGGGATTGAGGATGAACCCAAAGCTTCTCCCTGTGTCTTCAAAACTTTGATATACTTTTGAAGCTCTTCAATCAAAGGTGGCAGGGACTCTTCAGGTTTGCTGTCCCCAGCTGAAATAAAGGGGGAAAAAAGACTGGGGAACCGATCCCTAACGGCTGGCAAGACACATATCTTTTTACCATATTAAACTCATATCTAAAGGCTACTTTGACTAAGGCCTTGTCTTCGGTCAGTCCCTTCCCACATGGGCTGTGTCTCACTGCCTCGAGAGACCCTAAAAACAGTTGGTGTGGCTGGGGTAAACTGGCAGCTTCTAGGCAAATGTTTCTTACTGCTGCTTTGGCAACGAGATGACAAAGAGTGTTTGTTACCAACAGCAATGAGTCTGATTCCGCCCAGCCAGGCAGTTGTTGACGAAGGTTGTTAAAATCAGAAAAGAATTTATGCAGATGTGCCAATTACTGGATTTACAATCTCTTTGAGGTGTTATGGTTGAATTCCAGTGTAATCTTATGCAGATCCTGCTAGAAATGACATAATGCCTTGTAGACTTCTGATTCTGGCAAAAATTAGTTGTCTAGTGATGAGGTCCTTCCTCAGGGTTGTTGTTGACGACTATAGTGTCCTTGTTGGGTGCGCTGTCCCCTTTGTGCTTGGGCTGTGGCCTCATCTTTGATAGCAAACAGTGTCATCACTTGTAATTATTCTGATTGCTCCCTCTGTGTTACCTTCGCTTTTTTGCTCACCCGTGAGCAAATTTTTCTCGTTTTCAGTGGAATTTTTCTTGGGTCTACCTCTGATTCCTGCGAGATGGGGCTGAGGGACACAATTAATCTGTTCTTGGGGAGTTTGCACACTGCCTTGTTGACAGATGTGGTTAGCAAATTTGTCTTGTCTTTCAGGAACTGCAAGACAGATATTGCTGAACAAGAGTAGGTTGCACCATGCTTTAATGGTGCCTTGGGGTTCTAAGTTGTGGGAACCTCCATTCACCTGCTTAAGGTCTGTGAATTTCCCTGGAGCATATGGACGAACTCTTTAGGAATGTGAGATGGGGTACTGCAAACAGGGGATTAAAATGTCATCATGTCTTTGCAAGTGGGAGGTTGCCATTCAATTATTCTCTGCCTCTGGAGGCTGGAGGCTGTCTCAAACTGGGCCATATGTGATCCAACCCCTTTTTGTGTACAGTTTAAGGCCGTTACTGTTGTTCCCCATACCCTCCACACACCGACAGTGCCTTTACTTTCATTTTGGGTGCACTGTTTTTTTGGTTTTGTGGTTGTCTTTGATATCTGTATCCTCTGTGTGGCAAGCCCCGGGCTGAAAGGGAATAGGCCATGGCAACACACCACCACACACACACCAACACACACACACACACACACCAAAATTATGGGGAAGATTATCAGGAGAAGAGTGGGGGAACCCTTTTAAAAGGATGACTAATCAACAGCAGCCAGCATGGTTTCAGGGAGGGAAATCCTGTGTCACAAACCTACGGATTCAAGACATGGTGACAGCAGAAAGCAGAGAGGGGGGGTGGGTGGATGCTTTTTCTTGGACTGCAAAAAGGTTTTTGCACTTTTCCACACAAGAGATTGGTGCAAAAACGGAGGACCAAGCGGGATAACGGGAAGACTACAAGGGAAGGGAAAACTTGCGGGAAGACGCAGCGGTAGGGTCGTGGCGAGGTGTCAGAGTGGGCCCTGTGACCAGCGGGGTCCCGCAGGGGTCACCCTAGGACCAGTGCTGTTTCTTTTTTTGTAAAACGACATGACGAAGGAAAGACTCTAGGTGTCCCTGTTTGCAGATGACTGAATTTGAGAAAGAATACACCCCTCGAAGACCGGGCAGAACAAAAGGGATCTGGACAGGCTGCAGAACGGGCCAGCAATTGGCCCCGGGGTTTTCAATCCCCCCAAAAGGCAAAGTCGGGAAGATTGGGGAAGGGCAAGGGGGCCGCAGAGGATACAGTCTGGGGGGCAGGACTACAAACCCCCCAAAGGGAAAAAGATTTTGGGGGTGATATAACACCGGGCACATTCCTAAAGCGCCTAAACCCAAAATAACTGCTGCAGCAATGGCCCTAGCAAACCTCAAACAGCATTCCACATCTTAATAAGGAATCGTTCAGGCCCCTGACCCGTAAGTTGGGCCCATTTTGGATATCGGCACCAGTTTGGAACCCCACCTGCCAACACGTAAGAAACTAGAGAAAGTGCAAAGGTTTGCAACAAGACTAGTCCAAGCTAAGAGTAGTCCTAGAGGAGGGTAAGGGAAATCAACCGACGACACTGGAGGACAGGAAGATAGGGGGAAAGATAACGACTACAAAATACTGAGGGAAATTTACAAAGGGGGACAAAAAAGGATGTTCCCGAGATTGGACACAGAAACAAGGGGACACAGTTGGAAGTTTAAAGAACAGATGAATCACAGGGATGTTAGGAAGTATTTCTTCAGCCACAGAGTAGCCCAGTAAGTGGAATATTTTGGGGGGGGGGGGGAAGCGATGTAGTGGAGGCAGGATCCATACATAGCTTTAAGCAAGGTACGATAAAGCTCACGGCTCAGGGAGAGTGACCTAGTAGCGATCAGTGAAGGGGCGGGGCCAGGAGCTCGGACTCGACCCCCGCAACCTCAACTAGTGAGTACAACTAGGTGAGTACACACACACATCACCACACACACACACACCACACACACACGCACACACACACGCACACACACACAACACACCCACACGCACACACACACACACACACACACGCACACGCACACGCACACACACCACACACACACCTACACACACACACACACACACCCACCACACACGCACACACACGCACACACACACACACACACGCACACGCACAACACACACGCACACGCACACGCACACACGCAACACACACACACGCACACGCACACGCACACGCACACGCACACACACACACACACACACACACACACACACACCACACACACACACCACACACACACACACACACCCACACACCAACGCACACACACACGCACACGCACACGCACACACGCACACACACACACACACACGCACACGCACACGCACACACACACACACACACACGCACCCGCACACACACACGCACACGCACACGCCCACGCACACAACACACACACACACGCACACGCACACGCACACACACACACACACGCACACGCACACACACACGCACACGCACACGCACACGCACACACGCACAACACACAACACGCACACGCACACGCCACGCACACGCACACACACACACACGCACACGCACACGCACACAACAACACACACACCACACAAAACACACACAACACACACACACACACACACACATACTACAGGCCAGTGTCTATCGAAATGTGCCTAGGACAAAATTGGTAACTAACACACACACACACACACACATACATACTCACACACCAACAGGCCTAGTGTCTAATCGACATGTGCCTAGGACAAAAATGGTAACTAACTAACTAACACACATAAAAACTGGAGGACCAAGCAGGGATAAAGGAAGGCACTACAATGGATCGGGGATATTTGTCAGGAAGACAGCAGCGATCATGGTACGTGGCGAGGTGTCAGAAGTGGGCACCTGTGACCAGCGGGGTCCCACAGAAGTCAGTCCTAGGACCAGTGCTGTTTCTGGTATTTGTGAACATGACGGAAGGAATAGACTCCGAAGTGTCCCTGTTTGCAGATGACGTGAAGTTGATGAGAAGAATTCATTCGATCGAAGACCAGGCAGAACTACAAAGGGATCTGGACAGGCTGCAGACCTGGTCGAGTAATTGGCTCCTGGAGTTCAATCTCACCAAGTGCAAAGTCATGAAGTTTGGGGGAAGGGCAAAGAAGACCGCAGACGGAGTACAGTCTAGGAGACTATAAACCTCGCTCAAGGAAAAAGATCTTGGGATGAGTGTATCACCAGGCACATCTCCTGAAGCGCACATCAACCAAATAACTGCTGCAGCATATGGGCGCCTAGAAAACCCTCAGAACAGCATTCCGACATCTTAATAAGGAATCGTTCAGGACCCTGTACACCGTCTACGTTAGGGCCCTATTGGAGTATGCGGCACCAGTTTGGAACCCACACCTTGCCAAGCACGTAAAGAAACTAGAGAAAGTGCAAAGGTTTGCTAAGAGGTATGTCCTACGAGGAAAGGTTAAGGGAAATCAACCTGACGACACTGGAGGACAGGAGAGATAGGAGGGACATGATAACGACATACAAAATACTGAGAGGAATTGAAAAGGTGGACAAAGACAGGATGTTCCAGAGATGGGACACAGCAACAAGGGGGCACAGTTGGAAGTTGAAGACACAGATGAATCACAGGGATGTTAGGAAGTATTTCTTCAGCCATAGAGTAGTCAGGAAGTGGAATAGTTTGGGAAGCGATGTAGTGGAGGCAGGATCCATACATAGCTTTAAGCAGAGGTATGATAAAGCTCACGGTTCATGGAGAGTGACCTAGTAGCGATCAGTGAAGAGGCAGGGCCAGGAGCTTGGACTCGACCTCTGCAACCTCAACTAGGTGAGTACACACACACACACACACACACACACGAGAGACTGGTTAACAAGTGAAATGTGGGGCAGCATGCAGTGAGAGTGAAAAAGTTAATAAGCAAAAGGAGAACGGAAAAATAAAATATATAATAAGTAAAGGTGGCAGGAGTAGGCCTGCTGAAGCAGTGACGTCACAACAGTTGTGTGCCATTATAAATATAAAGTGTAGCCCACCAAATGTGAAGTGTATTCTATCATAATTGAAAATTGAAATCACTTGAGGAATGCAGGATGAATGAGCATATATGGTTATAAATATCACGGGTGAAGGATTTTCAAAATAGTAATACAAGGCGTATGTACGACGACCACGTCATCAGCATCTGGCAACCTGTCACTGCACCGCTGCCAGCGCAAGTATTGCTCACCTATTGTGGTTGCATGTCAGATTCTGGTCTCTGCATCACTGTTAGATACTGGTCACTCTCTCCTGCAAGTTATAACCAGAATTATAGTAGAAATAGCGTAGATAAGGTGGAGACAAGGTTGACGAGAGTGTGAGGAGAGTAAAACAGTCTAGCGAGAGGTAACATCAGACACTCGTAGAAGCTGAGACAAACTAAATTTTACAACCTAGTTACTTTCTGTATTTATAAGTAGAATTGATAAGTGTTAGAACTGCTATTGGTAAGTTTTAGAATTACTGGTAATACTACTGGTATTTATTAGCAGTATGAATATTTAGAAGTGAGGGCACACACACACACATACACACATACACACACATACACACGAGAGTGGAGAAACAGTCACTGCTCAACCACATACCACCTACCTCCCGTATCAACCACTGGACATCCAGGCCCAAGCCCTCTCTCTCTCTCTCTCTCTCTCTCTCTCTCTCTCTCTCTCTCTCTCTCTCTTCTCTCTCTCTCTCCTCTCTCTCTCTCTTTTTTTTTTTTTTTTTTTACAGGTTTGACAGGTTAAGGATTCCTAGCTTTATTGACAAGCTATTTAGAGGTTAAGGATTCCTAACTTTATTGGCAAGCTAAGAGCTGTTACCTACATCAGCTCATTTGAAAGCATTTTTATTGTTTTTGAGATATACAAGTAGGGAACAGGAGAAAGTTGGAGTCATCTGTGGGCCCCGCATTTTCATTTGATCGACTCCTGTGTTGAAGGCTCTGCTGAAATGACAGATCTATCCAGGATGGGTCCAGGCGAGAGATGAGACGTCTTGCTCTGTTCTCTACTCTGTCAAGCAGTCGCAGATGAGAGGGGGGGGGGAGGCAAGCCAAGAAAGTGGAGCATACTCAAGGTGTGAGCGTACTTGTGCCTCGTACAGAATCTTGCAACCCCTACTGTCAAGCAGATGCGAGATACGGCGAAGTGCTGTAAGCTTCCTGGCTGCCTTGTTTGCAAGATTTACAAACGGTTCTTCGGGGTTTTAGTTAGTTTGGAGTCAAATTTCACCCCAAAGGGATATCAACTTCTTCTCCAGGTGCCAACACCCTCCCTTCATCCTTACTACTGCACCAGCATTACCATCAGGTGCTTAGAGACGATCATCATTTGCGTTTTTCTCGGGTGCAAATGTTACTTGCCATCTTTTTTCCCCAAGCGATATAGCTCTAAAGCTGGCGTTTGATGTAGCTTAGAGCAGCTGGCATTTCTTCTCTTGGATAAGTGAATGTCAGTGTACAACGTCTGCATATGTATGTGACTCTGGGATGAGATGAAAAAGGGGCCCGTTGAAGTAGACATTCCATAACAATGGTCCCAGCACGCTTCCTTGTGGAACACTTGCCCCAATAGGATGAACAATCTGAACCAACACCAACACACTGTTCCCTCTGCCCCCACTCCCCACATCAAAAAAACCCCACTGCCACAGCAGCTCCCTACGGTTACTCTGCCCTAAACCCCCCCACCACAAATCCCATCCTACACCACAAACCCCCATAACCCCCCCTCGGGGCTCACACCCCCAACCCCCAATATTCTCCCAGGTCCACCGTTATAGACAAGCTGAAAGGTGGGGTTACACAAACGCAGATGGAATAGCAATAAAATATGAGGAATGGCACAAAAAGAATCAAAGAGAAGTCCCCGGACATCATAGCAGTCACAGAAACGAAACCATTGAGACAATAACAGACGCGGGCTTTCCACCGGGATATCAGATCCTGAGGAAAGGTAGAAAGAGCAGAGGGGGAGGGGGGGTTGCACTGCTCATAAAAAACCAATGGATTTTTCGAGGAAATGGAGGCATGGACGAGATTGGAGAAAGGGACTACACAGCAGGCACAATTCAATCTGGGGAACATAAGGTATTTCATTGCTGTGATGTAAAAACCCCACCACAGAACTGCAGGAGGCCAAGAGGGGAAATATGATGAGAACAACAGAGCGATGGTGGACACACTGGCTGAGGTGACATGAAGAGCTCAAACATGAAGAGCAAAGTTACGGGTTATGGGGATTTCAACCACAGGGAGATCGATTGGGAAACCTGGAGCCTCATGGGGGCCCCGAAACATGGAGAGCCAAGATAATGGATGTGGTACTGGAAAACCTCATGCATCAACACATCAGGGGCACTATCAGAGAGCGAGGGGAGGATGAACCAGCAAGACTGGACCTTGTGTTCACCCTGAGTAGCTCAGACATTGATGACTTTCACATATGAGAGGCCCCTTGGAGCTAGTGACCACGTAGTCCTGAGTTTTGATTACATAGTAGAGTTACAGGTGGAGAGGGTAACAGGAGTCGAATGGGAAAAGCCAAACTATAAAAGGGGGGACTACACAGGTATGAAGAACTTCCTGTGGGAGGTGCAGTGGGACAGAGAAATGGTAGAAAGACAGTAAATGAAATGAGGGATTTATGTAACAACAAATGAAAGGGACACAGAGGAAAGTTTTGTTCCCAAGGGCAACAGAAACAATGGGAAGACCAAAGCGAGTGTTTGGGTTTAAACCCAAGGCGCAGGGAGGCAAAAACTAAGTGCATTAGAGAATGGAAGAGGTATAGAAGGCAAAGGACCCGGGAAAAAACAAGGAGATCAGTCTAAAGCCAGAAACGAATATGCACAATAAGGGTGAGGCCCAGCGACAGTACGAAAATGACATAGCAGTTTCAGGTCAGTACGAAAATGAGAAAAGACGACAGTCAAAGACCAGGTGATCAGGCTGAGGAAAAGAAGGTGGGGAACTCCACAAGAAACGATCAAGAGGTATGCGAGGAGCTCAACAGGAAATTTAAGGAAGTATTCACAGTGGAGACGGGAAAAGG
This sequence comes from Cherax quadricarinatus, assembly GCF_026875155.1. NCBI lineage: Eukaryota > Metazoa > Arthropoda > Malacostraca > Decapoda > Parastacidae > Cherax > Cherax quadricarinatus. Next base: position 27,624,868 of record NC_069401.1, on the reverse strand, counting down.
ACTCGGGGAAGACAGGGCAGAGGGGGACGATATGCACACAACTGAGGAGAAAGTGAAGAAGCTGCAAAAGTGACCTTGATACCTCAAAGGCAATGGGACCGGACAACATCTCCCCGTGGTCCTCAGGAGGGAGCAATATGCGGTGTGTGCCATTAACCACAATCTTCAAACACTCCCTGAAACTGGGCAACTACCTGAGGAATGGAAGACGGAAAATGTATTCCCATTTTTAAAAAAAGAGCAGAAAAGGGGCACTAAATTACAGACCAGTGTCACTGACCTGTATATTATGCAATGTCATGGAGAATTATCAGGAGGAGAGTGGTGGAGCACCTGGAACGGAACAAAATTATAAACGATAACCAGCATGGATTCAGGGAAGGCAAATCCTGTGTCAAAAACCCTTCTGGATTTTCTATGACAAAGTTACAGAAGTGCGACACGGGAGAGAGGGGGGGGTTGATTGCATTTTCTTGGACTGCAAGAAGGCCTTGACACAGTTTCCTCACAAAACCAGTGCAGAAACTAGAGGATCAGGTGTGTATAACAGGAAGGCACTGCAATGGATCAGAGAATACATGACAGGGAGGCAACAACAAGTCATGGTAGGGGATGAGGTATCACAGTGGGTACCTGTGACGAGCGGGTCCCACAGGGGTCAGTCCTAGGTCCGTGCTATTTCTGGTATATGTGAATGACATGATGGAAGGGATAACTCAGAGGTGTCCCTGTTCGCAGATGATGTGAAGTTAATGAGGAGAATTAATCAGATGGGGACCAGGAAGGACTTCAAAGAGACCTGACAGGCTGGACATGTGGTCCAGCAACTGGCTTCTTGAATTCAACCCTGCCAGTGCAAAGTCATGAAGATCGGAGAACGGCAAAGAAGACCGCAGACAGAGTATAGACTACGTGGCCAAGGACTGCAAACTCACTCAAGGAGAAAGATCTTGGAGTGACCATAACACTGAGCATGTCTCCGGAGGCACCATCAACCAGATAACTGCTGCAGCATACGGGCGCCTGGCAAACCTGAGAATAGTTTTCCATACCTTAGTAAGGAATCGTTCAAGACAATGTATACTGTGTACATCAGGCCATACGGGAGTACACAGCTCCAGTTTGGAACCCACACCGGGGCAAACACATCAAGAAATTAGAGAAAGCGCAAAGGTTTCAACAAGGCTAGTTCCGGAGCTCAGGGAATGTCCTACGAAGAAAGATTGAGGGAAATCGGACTGACGACATTGGAGGACAGCAGGTCAGGGAGACATGATAACGACATACAAAATACTGCGTGGAATAGATAAGATAGACAGAGACAGGTTGTTCCAGAGAGGGACACAGAAACAAGGGTCACAATTGGAAGCGAAGACTCAGACGAGTCATAGGGATTTTTAGAAAGTATTTCTTCAGTTATAAGTCGTCAGGAAGTGGAATAGCCTAACAAGTGATGTAGTGGAGGCAGGAACCATACATAGCTTTAAGACGAGGTATGACAAAGCTCTGGAAGCAGAGAAAGAGAGAGGACCTAGTAGCGATCAGTGAAGTGGCGGGGCCAGGAGCTGTGTATCGACCCCTGCAACCACAATTAGGTGAGTACACACACACGTAAGAGTTTCAATAGTATAAAGCACACTCCATGTGTACAATTTTTATTTGATGATTTTTGTTCATAATCTTCCATATAAGATGGCTGTGAAATATCAAGCGGCTTTACAGCAAGCAGCAACAAGGCTGCTCCTATATCTTGCCGTCCCCTGGGCCTATCCGAACTCCAGTGATGGCCAAATTGCAAGTATTGCTGCAACAACATGCAAGGAACCTATCGTGACATAAAAACTGATGGTGACGACAACGAAATGGACTAAATATGACAAAAGAGGGACCGTCAATCAAGTACCAGACCTGCTGCCAGACGTGAACCAGACATGAGACGTTTTCCACTACAATGAAATAACTGACCTCCATATCAACTGCACCAGTGTTCAACGGGAAGACAACATGGCAGAAAACCTGATTAACAAAACTCCAAGGAAATGACAGGTCTGTAGGACTTTTTTCTTCAGTGCCAAACGAGGGAAAGAATTGAGCATTTTAAACATGGTGACCGGGCATCCGAACACCACTACTGCCAGACGTACAACTAGCGAAGTGAAGTTCTCATCTTTACTGACGTTCATCTGTTGACAGTAGCATCATATCTGTACCACCACATATCACCTGTACCATGCTAACGAGAGGAAAACACAGGAGACATCGTCAAATCAACAGTACAAAACTCCAAGGTTATAGGACGGTTATCCCTCATGCCAGTCGTGGGAAAGAAGTGAATGGTAAACAGTCAAGGTTAATTGTTTTAGTAGCTGACCTATATTTAGCTGACCAGTGTACATGAGAGAATCATATCAGAAACGACAAATATATCTATAAACTCAAGGAAGTCGGTTGTAGGTGGCGCTTACTTCCCTCAGTGTTTTAAAAAGGGCCGGTCAGCAGACCAGGTCAGGCAGTCAACAACACCACACAACCCCCGATAAATGGAATTGAGGGGGTTTTGGAAGGATAAAACCATTGATTAAACCTTTCTGGTCTACCAAAGGGAAAAGGGATTTTAGAAGTTAATAGGTGAAGCCGGACTGTGAAGTGAGGGGGGAAAGGGGGAAAGTGTGTATAAGGGGTTAACTGAAAGGGGTTTGTGAATTTAAAGGGGAAAAGTGAGCAGTGAAGAGGTTTTGAAGAAGAAAATTTACTATAATTCAGTGGTGATTGCAAAGAAAGATATTAAGTTACTAGGGACTGGAAAAGAGAAATAAATATTATTGTATATGAGTAAAAGAGTGAAGAGTGAAAATGGCGGGCATTAGGGGGGTACAGGCTGCCAAAATTTAAATTTTTATCTTTCTTCTTCAATTCCATGAAGAAAGAAATCAGTCATGGGGGCTGGAAAAGGTGAATGGAGTAACAGCGCCCTGGACAGAAAAAAGCCCAACATTGCCATCCTACCAGAAAAGTAAATGTCACTATCGCCGCAAGGTATGGCAACACGGCATACCCAAACAAAAACAGTGGCACACAGCTCTTATTGTAGCGCTCTTAAGTGGTGTATCAAATTATACAGGACCTTTAAAATATTGTGCAGAGGCAAAACAGACAGATAAATGCGGTTATAATGACGGCCCAGTAGCTAGGGAATGATAACCTTAACTCCATATGTAATGCATACATAGGCAATGTGAGACAATACAGCCATTATTATCTCAAACACTACCAAACAGGTGCATACACTGTACTAAAGTACGCATGAAAAACAGAAAAGGCACCTTATGTAAAATGTGTAAGGGGTGGGTGCATGATGGATGTATGTACAATAATAGCAACGGTGCCAGAGTTCATTTTGTGTGTAACAAATGCACTTTGGCACAGTTGCCCTTTAGCAATGATAACATTGATTTACCTAATTTTAATATAAATGACCCATTGCCATATATTGATGATTATAATTGTTTTATGAAAACAGGCCTTCACTTTATTCATATCAACGAAAGATCACTTCTTCCTAAATTGGCAGATTCTAGCTAACAAAATTAGGGCGGCAGTTATAACCATCTCTGAATCCTGGTTGGATGATACGGTGACTGACGACGAGGTCAAAATAGAAGGTTACAATATAAAACGCTTAGATAGGAACAGAAAGGGTGGTGGAGTATGTGCCTACATTAGAAATTGAAGTGCTGCTTCCCAAGACCAAACCCATCTTAGTAGGAACTAGTTACTGCCCTCCTACCCAGGACCAGTTCTTAGAAGACTTTTCCAGAATATTGTCCGGACTTGAAAACAATTGCGAGAAAATAATACTGGGCGACTTCAGTATCTGTTTTCAGCAGCAAAATAACGGGCTATGCAAAAGGTATAAGCAAATTCTAGGTGTAAATAGTTACACTCAACTAATTAATACACCAACCCGGATCACACAGTTCTCAGCCACCCTAATTGACCACATACTTTGTAACCGCGCTGAGAACATTAGTCAGTCAGGCGTCATTACCACAGGTCTTAGTTATCATTTCATCATTTACTGCACCAGGAAAATCACTAGGGATAGGATAGGCCTACACAGGACAATAAAAATGAGGTCAACTAGAAACTATAGTAAAGAAACACTGGTAAATAGGATACACAATTGTGACTGGACAGAGATAACAAGTTGCACGGACGTAAACGATGCCTGGGAAAAATTCAAAACAATGTTCACTTCCATCCTTGATAATATTGCACCAGTTAAAGAGATTAGGATTTTAAAAGAAGAAAATGAACCCTGGATGACTACTGAGATATTAGATAATATGAAATTTAGAGACCAGCTGCTAAAAAGATTTAAAGCAAACAGAGAGGATATTGCAGCACTAAATGAATTCCAAAGGGTGAGGAACAGAGTACAGAGACTTATAAAAGAAGCAAAGGCAAAGCACTATTTCTCAAAAAAAGAAGAGTAAAAGCATAACCCAGAAAGCTCTGGCAACAACTAAAACAGTTGGGGGATAGCCATAAGCCAGTAGATAGGTCTAACATAGTACTCACCTCGATAATGAGGTATGCCACGAAACATCTAAGGTGGCAAATTCTTTAATTCCTACTACACATCTGTTGCATCAACACTAGTAAGTAAACTACCAGCTGCATCAAAAACCTTTAACACAGACTCTGATAACTTTCAAACATACTATACCAATAAAGGGGTACCCCAAACAGTTGTCAACTAGTAAGTGTATCTCATGACTTTATTCAAAAAGAACTAAGCAGGTTTTAAAAAACCCAAATAAGAGCACAGGCCCTGATAACATCCCATCTAAGTTCCTAAAAGGCGGTGCTTCTGAACTGTCAATCCCTATTGCTCACATAATAAATCTATCAATCACCACTAATACCGTACCGGAGGGGTTCAAGGAGGCCAGAGCTACTCCTATCTTCAAGAAAAATAGTAGATCTGATGACAGCAACTATAGGCCTGTTAGTATACTCAGTATAATATCTAAAATTCTAGAGAGAGCGGTGTACTCTCATGTAGTTAAGTACCTTAACAACATTCTCCATAGCTATCAATCGGGCTTTAGAAGATCTTACTCAACCGACACCTCCCTAATTATTCTGATGGATTACCTGAGAACTGAAATGTCAAAGGGGAACCTCATAGGTATGGTAACCTTAGACCTGCAAAAGGCCTTCGATACTGTCAACCACAATATATTATGTAAGAAACTTCAAGCTATCAAGGAAACAAATAGTCAAAATCAACAAAACGGAATCAGAACCCCTGCCGATAACATGTGGAGTTCCACAAGGTAGTATTCTGGGTCCCTTATTATTCTTATGTTATGTCAATGACTTGCCTATCAGTGTCAAGTGCAAATCCTACTGTATGCAGATGCGTTTCTGTTAGTGGGCAGGTAAAGGGCCACAAGAATTTCTAATGTTTTAACACTGGAACTGGAGTCCTCGCAAAAAGGGTTTGTAGACAACAAACTATCATTACACCCGGAAAATGAAGCCATTCTCTTGCACAAAACATAAACTGAGGGAAAGGGGAAATATTTAATGTCCCGTGTAATGGGGAGCCCAACACTTTGGTTTCATCAGTAAAATATCTGGAATCCCCTTTGACCCATGGCATGTCAGAAATGATAGGAACAGTGTAGTAAGGAGCGAATGCAGCTGAAGTCCTGTTAGACGACCAGTGTTACTACTGAGGCTCGCAGGACCTTGTCTAGCCCTTATACAATGCATATGGAAATTTCCTTGCTCTCATGGGACTCTGCTTGACAAAAAATACTAAAAATAGACTGCAAAACCCAGAACAAAATCCGTAAGATCATCCTGGGGCTGGGACCAAGAGACTGAGGCCAGGGGAATTACAGCTTGATATGCTGAATGCTGAAGAAGAGTAAAACAACTGAAGCTAAATCATGTTATAAATTGCTCACAACATGTCCAGAAATCTTGCTGTCAATTTGTCAAAGGGTTTGGGAACCAAGCAAATCATAGTACTAGGGGGAGAGAACACCAAAATTTGTAGTACCCCCAGTCATGGTAGGATAAAACACCTTTTATTGTACAGCAATAAAGGAATGGAAAAGACTACCCGCAATGTCAAAGCAGTCATAGCATGAACCATTCAAAAGTTCCAAAGGTGTTGATAATTAGCTACAGAAAGGGGGGAATGATTTCTTTTTTTTCTAACTTAGTGTAAATTTACCTTATTCCTAGTAATTCCCTGTTTGTAGATAGCATGACCTCGTGTAGTAGATAGTCTTTTTGTATGATAAAGATGTTACCCTTTATTATAGAATAATTATATTATAATAATAAGGTAAAAGGACCCCATGGAAAAAAGTCACTCTGTCTGACTTTTTGGGTAATCCTAGGTTCTCTACACATTGCTGCTATGTATGATAATTTTAGTAACTGTATTTTGTTATACCTGATAAACTATTACTTACTTACTAAAGTTCCAGCTTGAGAATAAGAAACGGTGTACTTCATTGTTACAGAGAGACTGGAGCCATGGACTTATTCTTAACAGGTATTCAATTATTTTTAAATACGATTCTCATGAATAAAATGTAATATTAAATCTCACTAATTGTGTTAGATTTTATATTTAGGTAGGGATAATAATAACACAAAGGACTGAGAATGTATTTCAATGTATCAACAAACAATCTTGCTGAACATTCTAACTCTCATGCTGTTTCTACGGCTCATTAAAAACCTCACCCGATCATGAGAAAGTATCGAGCAGTTTCGGAAGTTGTGTCCATGTTAAAGTATGTATATTTACTAAAGGGGGGTCAGGAAAGATCGAAAATGCGCAAGGTGGTGGGACGACAAGTATTAATCGAGTGGAGGACAGTTGGTTGTTGCTAAGTTGAGAAATGCGCAACGGATCCGTGGGGAAAATGTTGTCGTGAGGAAATTGTGCAGGGATTGTCTGTCTTTCCGCTGTATAATTGGGAAGAAATATGGGAAGGGTTTCGTAAACTTAAGTTGGCACCGAGGTCGTGAATTGGTGTACAAATTTGTCATGGGGATTTTAGCACAAAATCGGTCTTAAGTAGGATGGTTTGTAGGAGGCGATTGCTTACGTTTTCGGTCTAGAAAAACCTTTTCATGCGTCTACTTTGTGAACTTTGGACAAAGTTCGTTCGTGGTTGGGGGGGTTTTTCGGTTTTCCTTTGTGGGGAAAATATCTCACCTTACGGGCCTTAACATGAAAGTTAGCGGAGTATCAAGGGAGGGACAAGACAATAATGTAAGGTGGCTGATTCCTCTATACTCGTGGGGGATGAGAAACCGGGAGGCAATTAGGATCAGGGCAATTGCGGCAGGCATCTAAAAACGTATTTTAGAAATAAACTCTTATGGTAGAAGTTGGGATAATAGTTTTCCTGCAAACTACGGAGTCTTACTGTTGAAGGTTGCGCAACTGGGGTGGGGTAAGGCAACGGGGCTGGCTCCCCCGTGGTTGCACCAAAATGGTATTTTTTCGAGAAATTCAGGGAGAGGGCGGGTTTTGTGAGTGGCGTTTAGTATTATGGATGGTTCCGTGTGTCCTGCGTGTGTAGGATGGGCGTTTGTGAATGAGATCTTGGATTAATTCTAAATGGTATGCATCTGATAAACAGTAAAAAAATATTTCGGAATTGTTCCACCCCTTGCAAGAAATGGAACCGGTTCCCCCACTATGCCGGGGCTTGGTGAAGTATGTTGGGTCTTTCCGGGATTCCACTGGTATTTGTTAAGTATAGAAGCAATGTCATGCGTTTTCACGCTAAAAGTACACGTTATATGGCCTTTTAGGGGAAGGTTATAAGCAAAACCCTTTTGGGGATGAATGAAAAAGTTTGATGAGGCACAAGTTTCATTGCCCAAATTGTTTTGTTTTGTAGTACGGTCACCCCTGGGGGATGGGGCGTTTTGATGTCCTACAATATAGGACCTATATTGTAATCTTTGGACATTCAAGTTCCTTGGGCAGCAGCTTTAGTGGGGTAATATGTTGCTCGTCACCGGTGATATCACGTGTTTTTTTTATCATTTATGGTGCATGTAGTCAGTTGATGTTCAATTAAGCACCTTTTACTAATATCACTGTATACAAGCAAAGGTATATTTTTTGTGGGTTTATAATTAGTTTAAGAAACTAGGTAGGGGTTGGTCGGGGTATTATGTGTCTTAGTGTTTTTGCATATGGTCATACATTCTAGATCTGTAAAAGTTTATGTTAATTATTAGGGGCTTTTTGCATATTTTGTCCCATTTTAAATATATATATATATATATATATATATATATATATATATATATATATATATATATATATATATATATATATATATATATATATATAAAGAATACCATGATTCAATTTCAAGTGCCATGTAGGTTATTGTTAGTAATTTTATATGACCATTGTACCATTGTCACTTAGGCCTTACCAGTAAATATTGATAATGGAATCTGTAGCAAACGTCATAAAGTGTCATTGTTCTCCTTATTACTATTTCTAATGGGTACATGTTTAGATTGTCATGTGTTGGTAGTGAAGAGGAAGTGTATTCACCAGGAGGGGGAGTCAAGGCTATACCAAGTTAGTCAATATGACTCATAAAACGTATATAAAAAAATATGTGTTTTGGGTTCTGTGTGGTGCGGTGTGGAGAATATTATTTTGTCTCCTTTATTATCTTGTAATTTGGGGATGTATAGTCTTAGAATGTCTTTGTACATAAAATGTTAAAACACAATATAATTGAGCGTGCAATGCATTAGTTTATATGAGACTGTTTTTATATATAAAGTTTCATATACGATATAAATAAGAGTGTCAGGTTTAGGATTATACAGTTATTTTGTGTTTAAGGTATGTTCAGATGTGGGTTGTCCTCTGTTTACTTATATGTATTTTTTTTCTTATATAATGCTTCACGTTTCTTGTTTTAAGTGAATTATGTATAGCATACATGTATAATGTATACTGTGTTTTTTAAATAAAATATAAAAAAAAAAAACATCAAACTTTTCAGTAATTATATTCGACAAGGGGTTTACCTTCCCTTATAAAGAATACATCCATCCACCCAAACAATATCTTGTCAGAAGACAAGTCAAAATCTTTCTTAGTTTTCTTACAGACTTTGTTGTCTACTTTCACCCCCATTTTTTAAGTATCACCGGTTGTAACACAGTAATTACCCTACCACTGATCTCTCATATACCCCCATTGTGATAAAGGTTGCTGATTCACCTCCATTTAACTATTAAAATCTGTCATACTCTCGTTTCCTGGAGTACTCATAAATACACACAGTTCATCTCACTTTTCTTTTAATATCACGCCACTGTTTCATAAGTTTAATTTGTATCAGCAGTGCCGCCCGAGAGGCTGGTTTATTATCCACGCGCAGCTCATCCCATAAGCGGTACCACAAAAAGCAGGATTACAGAGATAACAATGGGTCTTTATCAGACCCGTCTGGGCGTTGTTACATCACTGAAGAGAAATATTAGTCATTTTATATTTTATAATTAATTCATGTAGTTAATGAACACAATGAACTTATAAAGTATATCCCTCCCTAGCAAATATTAGTGCACACTGAGCAAAAAACAGGATAAAAAGTGTGCAATAATATAGCAGAGCCATCCTCCCAGAGGGGAACTATAGGCCTAGGATGCCGTGTGCAGAAAAATACCTCAGAACAAATTTGTAAGAGGAAAGAAAGTCTCTCTGATAGAGTGTCATACATAGTGGTGTAGTGTATATCAAAGTGATACCGTAGTGTATAGATAACATATAATAAATGCTATGGTGAAAATTAGGATGAAAGTGATAGGCCTAATAGATAGATTCTGTATTTCGAGGCTTATTAGACGCATTTTTCCCATAAAATGTCTACAAAAACCACCCTGCGTCCTATAAACTGAAGGTCAGTGACGGGAGCTATAAGTTTAGGGTGTGGGGTGAACTGTAGCTCTCCCAGTTACGTCTGATGCCGAGCCAGTGAAACTAAAACAAGTCTTATAAGCCGCGTTTTATAAGCCGGGAAATACGGTAACTCGCAGGGCCGGATTTAGGGGAGGGGCCCCGGGGTCCGGGCCCCGGGCCCCCCACCAGAAAGGGCCCCCCACCAAATGATGAAAAATTTTATGGCATACATTATACTGAGAACTGAATAGACCGCAGAAAGGGAAAATGTATTTAAGAGTTTGAATTGTGGTGGGATTGTCATGTTGAGTTATATGATTACTGGTGTTACATCGGTGCGAGCATGTCGTCAGCTGCATGATGCGAGGATGACTCGCAGTACATTATCATCCTGCATGTGCAGGGCACTGCAGTATGAATGACTGCTTTATGGTTGTCAATATGTGAACAACAGTGTGGTAGTGAGAACCGGCTATGAACGAGCATGAAGCAAGGGTGGCTTGTGAACCTGACGGTCAAGAGCATAGAATCTGATATCCTGTACTTGTTGGATTTTGATGGAGTCATCAGAGACTTTTCCATCAGAAAAGCACGGAATGTACTCGGCTTATAATATTTTATCTAATTGAAGATAACTCCTCATAAGTGTGCACATTACTTTTGAGTTACACTTGCAAATGAGCCGAAAAGGTGCTAAAATACACTATAAATTCAATTTATTGTTTCACTTCTTCATCTTAAGAAGATGGTATATATATTGAGAGTGGCGAAAGTTTTCCAAGGAGAAACTTAAAAGTCGACTTTTAGCGAGCAGCTAACCAGACTGAGAGTCAGACTGAGACACAGAATTAGGTAGACTTAAACCTATCTGATATTATCCTGACGCCAAATGACTTTAAAAAGGCGATATATTACATGCCTATGCACTCTGCCTCAGGCCCAGACTCATGGAACTCCGTGTTCATCAAGAACTGCAAGAAACTCCTATCATGTGCTTTTTAACATCCTATGGAGAGGGAGCATGGACACAGGGGTCATCCCACAGCTGCTAAAAACAACAGACATTGCTCCACTCCACAAAGGGGGCAGTAAAGAAATAGCAAGGAACTACAGACCGATAGCGCTTACATCCCATATCATAAAAACTTTGAAAGGGTTCTAGAAGCAAGATCGCCACTCATCTAGATACCCATCAGTTACACAACTCAGAGCAACATGGGTTTAGAGCAGGACGCTCCTGCCTATCCCAACTACTGGACCACTATGACAAGGCCCTGGATGCTCTAGAAGACAAACAAAACTGAGATGTAGTATACACAGACTTTGCAAAAGCCCTTGACAAGTGAGACCATGGCGCAGTAGCGCACAAAATGAGAGATAAAGGAATAACAGGAAAAGTTGGTAGATGGATATATAATTTTCTTAACAAATAGAACACAAAGAGTAGTAGTAAACAGAGTAAAGTCCGAGGCGGCTATTGTGAAAAGCTCTGTTCCACAAGGCACAGTACTCGCTCCCATCTTATTCCTCATCCTCATATCTGACATAGACAAGGATGTTAGCCACAGCACCGCATTTTTCTTTGTAGATGACACCCGAATTTGCATGACAGTGTCCTCCATTGAAGACACTTCAAGATTCAGGCGGACAATATGAAGTTCAATGATGAGAAATTTCGTGCTCACAGTTTTCGCAACAGACACAACTTCCTACAAGATTGCCTGGCCAAGAAAGTGATCCCTAGGTCTACTCCGACACAACAATCCAGCTTCAAACACCCTTTCTCTCCAGCTTCCCAAGTTTACTTAACTGAATGTGCCGAAAAACTTTTTAACAACGCTGAGGAATCCTTTGAAACTGTAAAAAAAAAAATGAACGGCTTGATGAAGGTCCTGGAGAGCGAAACGTTGCCACAATAAAATGTCACATTAGTTGCACTTGTGTCATTTTATTTAATATATTGTCGGTAATTCTACCAACATTAATACAAAAGAAAATCAATAAAAATCTTCTTGGATTCGATTTCATAGATAAATTCGACTTAGCAAAGACAGAAAATAAAAAAAACACGATATACGTACTGTACCTCCAGGCCACAACACCTCAGAGTATCGAATTGTACCGTCCGGACCCCAGAGAAACGAACCTGGGACACTGTCAAATGGGTGTCACGTTTTACCAATTTCAGAGGACGTGCCATCCTAGTCCTTGCGTCTGTTCCAGAGAACCTGCTGAGCCACCACCGTGTTTCCTCGAAGACGTAAGGCTTTGGTTAAAACAAGATTTTCATTTAAAGGCTTTATTTATTCATGCTTCGTTTTTAATAGATTTAGCGAAAGTTGCATTAGTTTCAGTCAAATCTACGAGTCGGTCAACATCCAGGTAGCGTAAATACAATAAACATTTAAGATAAGATAAGATAAGATTTCGTTCGGATTTTTAACCCCTGAGGGTTAGCCACCCAGGATAACCCAAGAAAGTCAGTGCGTCATCGAGGACTGTCTAACTTATTTCCATTGGGGTCCTTAATCTTGTCCCCCAGGATGCGACCCACACCAGTCGACTAACACCCAGGTACCTATTTGCTGCTAGGTGAACAGGACAACAGGTGTAAGGAAACGTGTCGAAATGTTTCCACCCGCCGGGAATCGAACCCAGGCCCTCCGTGTGTGAAGCGGGAGCTTTAGCCACCAGGCCACCGGGAAGTTCCTATATTCATTATCCTCTACATACTTAAATAGATATTGATTAAACAATTTTTATATCCAGATTTTAAAATGATTGTATTAGTATTTGTATTACATTATAAAATGAATTTATTTAAGTTTATTAATATATATCGACTTTCACGTAAATCCTGCTATTTTTTTTTATGAGGTAACGATTAAATAATAATAATATAGCCTAATCGAAAATAGGTAAATTAAGCTAAATTTGGGAAGGATAGGTAATGGGTTTTGTTTTGGTGCAATAATAAAAGATTTTGTACCATGTTATTTCACAAATATGTATATCAATGCCCAACAAAAATGTCGAATTTTTGAGAGTTCGGTTTGTTACTTACAAAGTACAATAAATATATGTCGTACCTTATAAGCCGAATTTGTATAATACGTCAAACTCCCTTAAAGTTTTTTTTACAGATAGATTTTTTTCAATGACAATGATGTAAAAAAATATTTTTGACCCAAACATAACTTAGGAACCTCACTTAGCCTAATTTAACCTTACGTAATTATATTTAGCTAAATTCTGCTAAATATATCAGAGGTTAATTTCAATTTATTTAATATTACCTGAAATAAATTATGTATATATTTTTTTTTTTTTTTTATTATCACACCGGCCGATTCCCACCAAGGCAGGGTGGCCCGAAAAAGAAAAACTTTCACCATCATTCACTCCATCACTGTCTTGCCCGAAGGGTGCTTTACACTTACAGTTTTTAAACTGCAACATTAACACCCCTCCTTCAGAGTGCAGGCACTGTACTTCCCCTCTCCAGGACTCAAGTCCGGCCTGCCGGTTTCCCCTGAATCCCTCATAAATGTTACTTGCTCACCCCTCCAACAGCACGTCAAGTATTAAAAAACCAAATTTTTCTCCATTCACTCCTATCAAACACGCTCAAGCATGCCTGCTGGAAGTCCAAGCCCCTCGCACACAAAACCTCCTTTACCCCCTCCCTCCAACCCTTCCTAGGCCGACCCCTTACCCGCCTTCCTTCCATAAAAGACTGATACACTCTTGAAGTCATTCTGTTTCGCTCCCTTCTCTCTACATGTCCGAACCACCTAACAAACCCCCCCTCAGCCCTTGGCAACATTTTTGGGAATCCCCCACCTCCTCCTAACTTTTCCAAACTACAATTCTTGCTTAATTCACACCACACATTGCCCCGACTGACATCTCCATGCTCCACCTTCCCCGCTGAAAAATTCTCACCCACGCTTCACACCCTTAAAAGCGTTGGTAAAAAAATTTCTCTATACTTCCCCTCTTTGCCAAGGGCAAATTTTTGTCTCCACAGACCCTAAGTGCACCACTCCCTCTTTTTCCTCACAAATTTTAAGATTTCCCCCATCTTTCATAGACCCCTCGCTGACACTCCACTCCCCAAAAATCTGAATACGTCCCTCCTCCATACTCTCTCCCTCCAATCTGTATTCAAACTTTTATACCTAATCTTTTTGTTTCCCCATAACCCTTTCTCTTTTCCCGTATTCACCTTTAATTTTCTTCTTTTGCACACCCACCAAATTCATCCACCCCAATCTCTCAAAATTTCTTCAGAAATTTCCCCAAAACACAGTGTCATCGCAAAAAGAGCTGTGACAAACCCCACTTTTTGTGTGATTTTTATCTTTTAACCCAGCCTCTTGCCAGAACCCTCGCATTTACTTTTCTTTCAACCCCATTATAAATATATTAAACAACCACGGGTTGAATCCCCACATCCTTGTCTAAGTCCTACTTTTTTGGGAAAAAATTTCCCCCCTTTCCCACATACTTAACTTGAGCCTCACTATCCTCGTAAAAACTCTTCACTGCTTTCAGTAACCTACCTCCTACACCATACACTTGCAACATCTGCCACATTCCCCCCCTATCCACCCTGTCATACGCCTTTTCCAAATCCATAAATGCCACAAAGACCTTTTTAGCCTTATCTAAATACTGTTCACTTATATTTTTTCACTGTAAACACCGGTCCACACACCCCTACCTTTCCTAAAGCCTCCTTGTTCTTGCTATCCTATTCTCCGTCTTACTCTTAATTCTTTCAATTATAACTCTACCATACACTTTACCAGGTACACTCAACAGACTTATCCCCCTAAAAATTTTTGCACTCTCTTTTATCCCCTTTGCCTTTATACAAAGGAACATGCATGCTCTCTGCCAATCCCTAGGTACCTTACCTCTTCCATACATTTATTAAACAATTGCACCAACACTCCAAAAATATATCCCCACCTGCTTTTAACATTTCTATCTTTATCCCATCAATCCCGGCTGCCTTACCCCCCTTTCATTTTACCTACTGCCTCACGAACTTCCCCACACACACAACTGGTCTTCCTCACTCCACAAGATGTTATTCCTCCTTGCCCTATACACGAAATCACAGCTTCCCTATTCTTCATCAACATTTAACAATTCCTCAAAATATTCCTTCCATCTTCCCAATACCTCTAACTCCCATTTTATAACTCTCCTCCCCCTATTTTTAACTGACAAATCCATTTTTTCTCTAGGCTTTCTTAACTTGTTAATCTCACTCCAAAACTTTTTCTTTTTTTCCCAACAAAATTTGTTGATAACACTCACCCACTCTCTCATTTGCTCTCTTTTTACATTGCTTCCCATCTCTTAACCTCTCTCTTTTTCTCCATATACTCTTCCCTCCTTGCATCACTTCTACTTGTAAAAACTTCTCATATCTAACTTTTTCTCCCTTACTACTCTCTTTACATCATCATTCCACCAATCGTCCTCTTCCCTCCTGCAACCCACTTTCCTGTAACCACAAACTTCTGCTGAACACTCTAACACTACATTTTTAAACCTACCCCATACCTCTTCGACCCCATTCCCTATGCTCTCATTATCCCATCTATCCTCCAATAGCTGTTTATATCTTACCCTAACTGCCTCCTCTTTTAGTTTATAACCTTCACCTCTCTCTTCCCTGATGCTTTCTATTCTCCTTGTATCCCATCTACCTTTTACTCTCAGTGTAGCTACACTAGAAAGTGATCTGATAATCTGTGGCCCCTCTATAACATGTACATCCTGAATTTCTACTAAAACGTCTTTTATCTACCAATACATAATCCAACAAACTACTGTCATTTCGCCCTACATCATATCGTGTATACTTATTTATCCTCTTTTCTTAAATATGTATTACCTATAACTAAACCCCTTTCTATACAAAGTTCAATCAAAGGGCTCCCATTATCATTTACACCTGGCCACCCCAAACTTACCTACCACACCTCTCTAAAAGTTTCTCCTACTTTAGCATTCAAGTCCCCTACCACAATTACTCTCTCACTTGGTTCAAAGGCTCCTATACCCTTCATTAACATCTCCCAAAATCTCTCTCTCTCCTCTGCTTCCTCTCTTCTCCAGGTGCTACACGCTTATTATGACCCACTTCTCGCATCCAAACCTTTACTTTTAAACCACATAATTCTTGAATTTACACATTCATATTCTCTTTTCTCCTCCATAACTGATCATTAACATTACTGCTACCCCTTCCTTTGCTCTAACTCCTCAGATACTCCAGATTTAATCCCATTTATTTCCCCCCCCTGAAACTCTCCTACCCCCCTTCAGCTTTGTTTCGCTTAGGGCCAGGACACCCAATTTTTTTCATTAATAACATCAGCAATATCTTTTTGTCTCCCCCATAATCCACGCACTTTTAAAAAGAACCCGTTTTATAAAGTTTTTTTCTTCTCTTTTTTGAAAAATTGTATAAAGGAAAAGGGGGTTACTAGCCCTTTGCTCCCGGCTTTTAGCCCCTCATACGAACCCCATGGTTAAAGGAAAGGGAAAGATTTTTTTCCCATTTCCCATGGACAATAGAAGAAAAAAAAAAAGAACAAATTTTAAAAAAAGGGGGAAAAACCCTTTAGTT
Source organism: Cherax quadricarinatus (assembly GCF_026875155.1). Classification (NCBI taxonomy): domain Eukaryota; kingdom Metazoa; phylum Arthropoda; class Malacostraca; order Decapoda; family Parastacidae; genus Cherax; species Cherax quadricarinatus. The sequence continues at coordinate 27,608,231 of NC_069401.1, read as the reverse complement.
TGTATGTATATATTTATGCTGTGCGTGTCGTGAAGTGTGCCCAAGTTTTTAGTGGGGGAGTACCCAAGATATCCCTGTTTTTTTGGGGGTTTATGAGACGGGAAAAAAACCAGGGCAACCTCCCTCATGCAAAACAATTCCCGGTTTTTGTTTCACAGTCATCTGGCGGGGCCCGGTAGAAACCTTCCCTGGGTGGTTGCTTGCTCCAAACCTACTAACCTACATTTTAATTTTAATATATGTATATTTTATATATAAAATATATTATATGTATTTTATATATATATATGTAATATAAATATATTTAATTTTATTTTATATATATTTTATATATATATATTTTATATATTTAATTATATATATTTTATATATATTTATATATTTTATATATATATTTTATATATTTTTAAAATTTATAAAAAATATTATATATATAAAATATATTCTTTAAAAACCCCCGGCCGTATCCCCCGAGGCGGGGGGCCCCAAAAGGAAAACAAATTTTATCCTTTCACATTTGGAAATTATTTTACGGGAAAAAGGGGGTTATAGAATTTGCTCCTGGCTTTTTAAGTGCCTTTTAAAACGCATAGCTCAGGGGAAGGAAGAATTATGTTCCACTTCCCCAGGGGAGGTAAGGGGGGAAATTTAAAAAAAAGGGAACAAGAACTAGGGAAGAAAATAGAAGAAAAACCCCGAGGGGTTGGTTATACATATGCTTGTACATTTTATGTGTAGTGTGTCCTAAATGTAAAGAAAAAAAGTAGAAAAACGTCCTGAAACCCTTTCTTTTTTTATAGACAGAAAAAAAAAACCCCGCAATCCTAACCATATGGTAAAACAATACAGACTTTCTTTTTTCCCTTCACTTGAAATAAATTTTATAAAATATATATTTATATATATATTATATTTATAAATATATTATATTTTATATATAAAATAAAATTTTATAAAAAATATTTTATATATATAAATTTATATATATATATATTTAAATATATATATGTGTGTGTGTGTGTGGTGTGTGGTGTGTGTGTGTGTGTGTGTGTGTGTGTGTGTGTGTGTGTGTGTGTGGGGTGTGTGTGTGTGCGTTGTGTGGTGTGTTGTGTTGTGTGTGTGGCTTTTTGGTGTGTGTGTGGTGTGGTGTGTGGGTTGTGTGTGTGTGTGTTGTGTGTTTTAATTCACAGAACAGGCGAAATATTCCAAACAAAATTTTCCAGGTTGAAGGAGATTCAAACCCCTAGCCCCTTGGAAAAAAATACTCTATCCTACCTACTGGTCCAATACCTTGCGCCCAGCTAACGCTGCTTTTTGGTCAGGCAGCCGCTTTCAGGCAGGGGGGCTTTCGTTTTCTCTTTCCCCTGATGCATCGACCGATGAGAATTTTTACTATGTTAAATTTGAAAAACAGGATTTAATAGAAAAGTTCCGGTGCTAAATAGTGGTGGGACTAGCCCTGTTACGAGGTTTTTTCCCAAAGTCCCTTTCGCACGGCCCCAAGAGGGGCCAATTATTTTTGCTTTTACAGTCCCTGGAGTCTGTTTAATTATTTGGTTTAAAGGGCCCCCTTTCTACCTTCAAAGGGTTGATGAATAGCCTAAAAATATGAGTTGGAAAGGGGTGGAAGTTTTTTGGAGGACCCCGGTGGTGTCAGTGAAGGGTGCAAAGCAGGTTTTTCTCAGCTAGAAACCCTCCCTTCGAAACTTGAAAGTTATAATTTTTTCGGTTAAAATTTTGCCCAAAAGGTTTTTACAAGCCGAATAAACTATTAGTTTCAGTATCAGTCAAGGAAAAAGTAGACACATCAAAGCCAAGATCAAAGCCATATCGTTCCCCATAAAATCGGAACAGAAAAAAGAGTCAGAGATTTTTAGGGATGGCCGGCTACTACAGGCGGTTCTGCCTCAACTTTTCACAAGTGGCAGCTTCCTTGTTTGAATTAACCAGTACTAAAGTTAAATTATGCTGGACCCTAGAATGTAACTTGGCTTTCAGTAGACTGAAGCGACTGCTTGACTCAGATTTTGATGTTCCTTTTTGTTTATTCATAGACGCCAGTAGCTACATAGTGGGAGCAGTGTTGCTACAATCCTCCTCTTCCTCTGATATTCTTCATCCCATTTGCTATTATTTCTCTAAATTAAAACCCCACCAATTAAATTACGCAACTGTGGAAAAGGAAGTTTAGCCTTAGTAATATCTTTAGAACATTTCTAAGTTCATATAGGCATTGTTCTCCACAAAATTACAGTTTATTCGGACAATAACCCTCTGACTTTTATTACCACAATGAAGTCAAAGAACACCAGAATTCAGAGATGGGCTCTTCGAATCAAGCCTTTTCAGTAATATCCATCACATACATAGCCAGCATAATGTAATAGCCGATGATTTGTCTTGCCCTTAAGGACAGGTCAGATGTTCCTTTTTTTTTGTTTTGTTTTGTTTTCTTGTTGTCTAGGACAGGATATTTAATATATATATATATATTTTATTATATTAATATATAATATATATATTTTGTTTCTCAGATGTAAAGTTCTTGTATTTCGTGATTAATATTTTGACTTTTGTCACCGGTAGTAAGGTGTCCGCAGTAAATATAATAAGAGTCTTAGAGGAGTCGAGAGTTTGGAAAACCAGTTTTCGGCCGTTTTAAAAGCAGATTCGACCCCGGCCCCGTCATCTGTTGTTTTCCAAAGACGTCCTCAGCTTTGATGCTCCCAGAGGCCAATTACTGTGTGTTTATTTCTGTGGATGGGCGCAGATTAAAATCCATTTCCTGACTCCTGCTCCACTCCTATGAATCCGATGCTCTTTAAGCTCTTGGAGGAGTTTTTGTCCCTTTTCAGTTGTTTGGGACTATGAGGAAAGTTGAAGCGTTTGTTGTGAACCTACTGTGAGTTTAGATAACCTCTTGGTGCGAACCCTGTCGTAAGGGGGGAGTGTTACGCCCTCTGTTCACAATTTAAGAAAGTCATTTGATTAATGTGTAATTTAAGAAAGGTCATTTGATTAAATGTGAAATTTCGGCTTATTCATTTAAATATTGTATTATTGGTATCTTTTTTTAGTAGCTAAAATAAAGATGTATTGCTTTATAATATTATCTGGCCATTAATTATTTGTTTATGTCGTCTGGTAGGTTGTTTTATAAACTTGCAGTGTTTAGTATTCTTATATTGAATCACATTGTGGTTGTTTATCCCTCGCAAACTCTCACTTATTCCCAGGTGACGTCGAACAAGGGAGTTTTACTCCTGGTAGTTCAATTCTCACCTCTGGTAGAGAAAGCACCCAGCTAAGGAGCCTTTAATCTCTTTTTAAAAAAAACTCCAGGAGAACCTTTGGACCTGGATCTCTTGGTTGCTAGCGAGAGATTGTTGGATTACGTCAGTGTTGGAAATATTTGATGAATTACGGCTGTATTAGAAATACTTGGTGGATTACGCCTGTGTAGTTATCCCTCTGTGAAGCAATTTGGCAAAGAGACTAAGATTTTTGTTCTATACCCGCTGAAGCTTGTGTGAAGAGTCTCTAACCAATTCCAGCTGTAGCGAATTTGTGTATATTTAAATGATTAATGGAGGAGTAAAGGAACCTCATACTGCACTTTACTCGTTGTGTCAGAGATCCCAGTGATATATTGTTTGTTGATTTACGAAGCTTCAAAATGTCTGTATATGTAAGTGTTAAGGAAAGGTACACCTGAATTGCTCATGTCTCACCTATAAGTAATGTGTTTTTATCAATTATTTAATTTACTAAAGTCAAGAAGCTTAGTATTATACTGAATAAAAAAATGGATAAAAGCATTTATAGAACTTATTCGCCTTATATATACCTGATAAGAGTAAGAAAACCTGAGTTGGTCTTTTGTTATTACTATCGGGTCTCCCCCCCTCAAAAGAGGGGACTCATACGTAACACCTTACAAGACTGAAGAGAATTTTATATGGAATATAAATGAAAAGAAAACTGAAAATATTAAGACATTTTTACGGCATTTTTTTTAGATGAATGAAGATAGTAATCCCAAGAACTTCCTTTCCAGTTTTCACTCGATGGGCCCTCTGAAAAATGTTACATATCCCATTCTCAGATTTTGTTTCAGTGGGACAGTTGGAGAAACACTCTTCCCGATCGATTCAAACTTTCACCGATAGTGTCTTATGAGAGGGACACATGTTGCCTCTAAATTTTATTTAGAAAAATTTTGGAAATTTAAAACCTTTAATCTTCCAGACCTGAAAATTTTACGTACAGTATAAAGGTGAAAAATTAAATAAAACTTAAATATTATAAACCTTCTTATCTCAAAATTTTCCCGGGTTCCTTCAGCCATTAGCATATAATTTTTTTTAATCTAAAAATCTTCAACTAATATATATATATATATTTTTTTTCCAACAAAACCGGCCGTATCCCACCAAGGCAGGGTGGCCAAAAAGAAAAACGAAGTTTCTCTTTTTAAATTTAGTAATATATACAGGAGAAGGGGTTACTAGCCCCTTGCTCCGGCCCTTTTAGTCGCCTCTTACAAACGCATGGCTTACGGAGGAAGAATTCTGTTCCACTTCCCCTGGAGATAAGAGGAAATTTAAAAAACAACAAGAACTAGAAAGCAAATAGAAGAAAACCCCGAGGGATGTGTATATATACATATATATGCTTGTACATGCAGTGTAGTGTGACCTAAGTGTAAGTAGAAGTAGCAAGACGTACCTGAAAACTTGCATGTTTATGAGACAGAAAAAGAGGACACCAGCAATCCTACCATCATGTAAAACAATTACAGGCTTTCGTTTTAAAACTCACTTGGCAGGACGGTAGTACCTCTCTGGGCGGTTGCTGTCTACCAACCTACTACCCTATAAAATATATTATTTTATATTATAAAATATATTTTATAATATATATATATAATATATATATATATATATATATATTTTAAAATAATATAGGGAAGTAAAACCCCCTCTATGGCTGGAATGGGGACCTCATCCTAGAAGACGATAAAAAGTACCTCAGGGAAAATTCAAAGGTTCCCCGAAGCTTTTTGAATATTTTCTTCTCCTACCACCCCCTATATATTTTATATTCTATGTGAACATTTATTAATAAACAGAATACATTTACAGAAGAAACAAACATGAATACAATGGCACAATGTATCAAAGATCATGAAATTTCCTCCAGCTCCTCCGAGGCTGGATGCGAGCCAAGTATGAAAGCAAGCTTTTCCCCCTCTGGATGGCCACGCTGAGGCGCTGGAACATAAAAGTGGCTGCCCTTGGGTCCTGGTGGTGTCGATGAGTCGGGAAAACCCAATTCTTTAAGGAAACTTGTGGATTTTTTCCCCATGACCCCAAGGTCTCTGTTCCCACTGGGACAAATTGATACTGTTGGCTTATGTCCCTGTACTTGCTGATCTTGTTAGTTACCATTTGGTCCACGGGGACATGTCGATTAGGGCACTAGGCCTGTTGTATGTGCATGCGCGCGCGCGCGCGCGCGTGTGTGTGTGTGTGTGTGTGTGTGTGTGTGTGTGTGTGTGTGTGTGTGTGTGTGTGTGGTGTGGGTGTGTGTGTGGTGTGTGTGTGTGTGTGTGTTGTGTGTGTTGGTGTGGAGAGAGAGAGAGAGAGAGAGAGAGAGAAAAAGAGAATAGATTAGCAATCTGTGTTTGCGAATGTGACGTCTATGCTTCTATCACTGTTTCTTAAACTTTGTCAACGGGGAATACTGTCCTTGCCTCTTTCAGTCCTGTCATATCTTCTCTCCAAGCTGTGCATGAAGTCTGCCCCCTCTCGCAAATCAATTACATAATACTTCCCCTTTTACCTTTTAAACATAAAACAATTTCTTCATAGCAGCTTTACGACTTGTGTTTTACATCTAGTAGCTCTTTGTCCTCTTCTACCAGTCCTTGCACTTTGTATTCATGTGGGAAATTTGAAAAATTTCTCTCGAGTCTCTTGTATACCGTAGTCCTCGTCTCTTCCAGACTCGTCCCCTCAGAGTACACATTCCTTATCTTTGAGACTAGTCTTTTTGCAAATTTCTGTACATCTTCAAGGTTGGAAGGTGATTGATTAGGTGTGGACTGAAAGCGGTGCTGTGCATTCTAAAATGGGTACAGTATACTTTATCTACAAAGTTCTAAAGGATTCTTGAGGTCCTGAAGGCTATTTTGAGAATCGCTATCTCTGCACAGGTTACACATGACACACGGTGTTTGATATGCTAATGCGGTTGATATGTTTAGTATGATGTTAACGCCCACGTTTATTTTTTTATTTTGTGTCGAAAATTGTAGTTTTTCTCCTCTCAATTCCGAATCTGTCCAATCTCCCTTTTCTTTTCAAAATTTCACGATCTCGCTTTTAAATAGGATTGAAAATCCTGCATAACGTATTTGATCACTTTTAACACCCATCTAACGTTTTCCTAAAAACCCCCCACTGCCCTCTCCTGTTAAGATTCTTCTTAGTACTATCACGCAGTTTACAAACGAATATACATAAGATCATATTTCACAGCATCTATTAAGTTTTCCCTCTATTAAGACCTTTATTAAGTCAAATATTGGATACAATCTGTTCACATGTACTAAATTTAATGATACGAGAGGAAGAAGTGACTGAAATGTTGGAGTACTGCAGGAGGTACACTGTGTTGTACTGCAGGAGGTACACTGTGTTGTACTGCAGGAGGTACACTGTGTTGTACTGCAGGAGGTACACTGTGTTGTACTGCAGGAGGTACACTGTGGTGTACTGCAGGAGGTACACTGTGGTGTACTGCAGGAGGTACACTGTGGAGTACAGTAGGAGGTACACTGTGGAGTACTGCAGGAGGGTACACTGTGGTGTACGTGTGTGTGTGTGTGTGTACTCACCTAGTTGTACTCACCTAGTTGAGGTTGCAGGGGTCGATTCCAAGCTCCTGGCCCCGCCTCTTCACTGGTCGCTACTAGGTCACTCTCCCTGAACCATGAGCTTTATCGTACCTCTGCTTAAAGCTATGTATGGATCCTGATTCCACTACATCGCTTCCCAAACTATTCCACTTCCTGACTACTCTGTGGCTGAAGAAATACTTCCTAACATCCCTTTGATTCATCTTTGTCTTCAACTTCCAACTGTGTCCCCTTGTTACTGTGTCCAGTCTCTGGAACATCCTGTCTGTGTCTTGTGTGTGTGTGTGTGTGTGTGTGTGTGTGTGTGGAGGGGGTTGTGTGTGTGTGTGTGTGTGTGTGTGTGTGTGTGTACTCCTCCATGTGGTCAGCAGCTCCTCCCTGTCGCCCCACACTGTGATGGATATAGGTGTCAGCCAGTGTGGACACACAGGTATAGTCCCATGCTAAGAGCTTGCCATTCTTCCAAGGATAGATGGTGATCCCGTCGGGGCAGATTGCTGAGTTGTGGGTATTGTTGGCTGCTAGTGATCAGGGCTCCCTCTCGGCTGGGCATCCAGCTGTAGCAAGGGTTCTCTTAATGATGTCGTTGACCTCATTGTGTCTTGCATGCCAGCCCTTGGTTGCGCTTCGCCGCAAATACACATATATTCTGTGTGGATTGGGGCAGGAAGGCGCAGAGCCACTGCAATACAGAGGGTCTTAGGGTCGAGTCGCTTTCCATTGCCGATATGGGAACTGGGTTTTGGAGGAAGTCCCGGAGTGAGATGCCCTCACAGCCTGGAGATGGGCAATCTCCCTATCTGATGTTGCAGCCCTGAGCATGTTGGCAAGCACCTTTTCAGCGATCGGGCATCCCAGCTTGACTGTTTGTGAGCCAGTGCTGCACTAGGGTTTGGAGCTGGGGGGCAGCAAGAGTCTCCCATTCAGTTTATGGCACTGGCATAACTTTGGGTCTTCTATTCCTGCTGAGTTGTGAGGGTATCAGGAAGAATTTGTCTTATCGGGCTCATTTTATGCTATGGAAGAGGATAGGACAGCTGGTAGAGCAATCTGGGAGGATCCGCGTACTCCTAGCCCTCCAAGACTGACTGGAAATGAGGCTTGCAACCACTGTCCATCTTCAAGGGAAAGATTCAATACACTCTCTAGCATGGTCTTAAGAAGAGTCATATTCCTTGAGTTTTGGACTGCTGAAGGCTGGGGAGCATCTCAGAAAGTAGGTAAGTTATGGGATTGACAGGCACCTGGTGAGTATGTAGGAGGCATCGTGTGTGTCAATTTCTTTCATCCTGCTTTCCATCGTCCGGAGGTCTGAGACTTTTTTTTCTAGGATCAGATCGATGGCATTGGACCCAAGAGGAGCACCAAGGAGAGTGCTATTGGCTGGATCAATGGCTCGTGCTCCTGGTAAAACGGCGCTAATATTGTGGATCATCTGTTGATACATATATATATATATATATATATATATATATATATATATATATATATATATATAATATATATATATATATATATATATATATATATACTGTATATATACACACACACAGATGCACGCTGCGTACACAATGGCATATATATAAGTATACATTTGCACAAGGTTATATCCAAGCATATGTACATATGCACACATACATGCAAAACTACATATGGACATGCATGCATACATATGCATACACATGCATTCATACACACATAAAACTGTACATACATTTGCCCAGAGATGCATACATTCTTACACACACGTGCAAACGTACCTACATGAAAACATAATTTTATATTTTTATTCTTTATAATTTCATCACCACCCTGCACTATTCCTTTTGCGTGCATTGAGGCAGAGGCGGTTTGACTTAAAGAATTCTGGGATACCATCCTCGGTTTGAGCACCGACCGAAATACACAGTCTTAAGCTCCTCGAGCAAGAGTTAATTTGTTTAAGTGCTTCCCCACCTTCCCAGACACCACCTGAAGAACACTAGTGGTAGTAAATGGTTATTTCCCATCCCCTCTCTACTCTAATTTCACATTCACTACCCCTGACAAACTCTCGGTGATTAACAAAGTTAAGGCAAATTATATTCTATTTCCAGGTGAGCAGTGACACTACGAGGGAATCTTAGTTCTTCTTGCACGGTGTTCACGACTCCCAGTTGTAATTAATATAAAATAAGTAATGGTAGGAGTGCTACTAAGTAACACATATCCAGAAAGATGGGAAAATTAATCTCTATTGAAGATGAACTAGCAAGTGTGTTTCCGTACTGGGAGGGTGATACATAAGGTCCCTGTCTCCCCCCACGGGATGATAATTGCCTAGGGCTCTTTCCCCCCCGGAATGATAAATACCTAGGGTTCTTTCCCCACACGAGATGGGTGAATATCTAAGATTCATCCCTCATAGGGATGATGTATACCTAGCGTTCTTTCCCTATGGGTATGATGTGTTGAGAAATGGAATTACCAGCTAAGCTTATACATTTTGTATAGGGAAAACTTAACTTAGAAAGACAGCTCATCGCCTGCACAGCCGCCCCTGCAGACGAGGTCTTGAGAAGCTGTCGAAGTCATTCCTCAACGGGCTGAAATGAGTTATAATTTGTAAACAATAAATTACCCCTAGGGGGTGTTATGTCAGCATATTTCATTCACTGATGGCTGACAAACTTATGTGTGTGGACTCAAAGGTCCGCATATCACCGGGGTTTATGATAAGTGACTAACTCACGACTTTATACTCAACTGTGCAGTCAATAGTATACATCACGAGTTAGAACTTTTCCCTGGAAATTTTAAAACTGACCCGAAATTAAAAGGGCCCGTTTATCCTTTGGGTTGATTGAAGAATGGGGGCTCTTTGAAGAATGTCGCACAACACTCTTTTTGGATCGAAAAACTCTTTTTTTACCTTTTTCACCCAAAAATTTGGGTTCCCACATCGAATCACTAAAAGTTGACCCCCCAACTTCCTGTAATTTTTTTACTGTTTTGTGAGACACTTTTTTCCCCACACTAACGCACAGATCGTTCTTTTTTGGGTTAAACCTTTGGCGTCAGTGTCCCTTTTCAGAAGAGTCAAAAGTAATCGAAGACACCACAACCCCCCCAACCCATTATTTTCCCCCAGCACAGGGGAAAAGCTGCCCCGTTTTTTTTGGCTTCCTTTCCCAAACTTCCTCCATGAACCCAAGCAGAATCTTTTTTTTTGCTGTCTTAAAGCAAAACAACAAGCACACAAAACTTTAAACCATAGTAAAAAAAGGGGAGCGGGGTTTTTCCCCTTAATTGTCCGGCAAAGGGTAAAAAATGGACGTCTCTTTTTTAAAATAAAAATTTGAAACAGGGATCTTGCAGGGAGGGGCCCGGCGCTTGACCCCCACGTGCATACGGAAAATTTCCAATCTGGGATCAAAAAACCCTGTACCCGTAAAAAAGGGCCCTTTGCCCCTTCTGAGAGGGCGGGCCCCTCGGGGCTGAAAGGGTGCGAAAACCCCCCCCAAAAAAATTTTCCCCAAACATTTGGGGGGGGCTGGGTTTTGGGCCCCGGGGTGAACTATTCTTCACTTAACAAAATTCTTTTTTTCTCACTTCGCCACCACTGCGTTTGTCTCTTCTGAACACCTTTAATCTGTGGGGTTTCTGGAGAATCACAAATTTTTTATTTTTCAACCCTGTAATTCAAGGGCACTAGTTTATTTTTTTCCGCTTATTCACTACACCCTTTGTTTAAAAACATCAACGTCGGGAGTTTCCTTTTGCATCAGGAAATATGGTCAAAAAATTTTTTCCAAGGGGCCTTTTGGGACCTGGGACCATCATTGTCAATAATCTTTATGTCACCGGGCCCCTTAAGGATTTAATGTTTTTTTCGGGGGAACCCCAGCTCCATACGGGTTCTTTTAAAGATTGAGATAGTTTTTGGGTTTTTTGAATTTACTCTAGTTGCTCTGGTTCGAAAAAGTGGGGACCTCAATGTTTTTTTCTTTATAAATTCATGGGGGGAACAGGTTCGAGCCTTCTGCCAGGGAGAAAATGAGAGGGGAATTAAAACATTTCAAAATTTGCCCCAGATCACGGTAACATAATTAAAGGTCTGTTGTTGACTCTTTTTTTTCATTTCAGTCACAACCGTAGGGAAATTCTTCTAATCTATTCCTGACAAGAAGAGTTTTCCCCTTAAAAAATTTTTTTAAAAACAATCCAACATTCTTTTCCAAAAAAATCCGCCGTGCCATGGAAAATTTAGGGGGAATTGTATCTCCCAAAGACATCTGCTTTGTTTCAGAAATTTTTTTAAACTTCTGTTGATCAAAGATCTTGCATATATAACGGGCACCTCAAAAAAAATTTTCTTTTGCTTTAACCCTAAAACCTAAACGGGGACATCCCCTTTTCTGGCTGAAAAACCTTCTAAATTTTTGATTAAGGTTTCACCCAACTTTCAGGGCTACTTCTAGATGTACTGCTCTATTTTACACAAGTGAACATACAGAGTACCCCTTGAGGGAAACTTTGTCAACTTTTTTTTGTTTTAAAATACTGGTCCAGTGTAATCTACACCTGTAAACCTAAAATGGATGATATGACAAACTTTTTCCCCAGAGGGATAGGGGGAGGGGCCGGGAACCCTAAACATACCCGCATTTTTCGTATGACGACAAGTAATCCCGCCCCTTTATTTGTTTTTTCACATTTTGGGTAGCCCTTTGAGGAATCCAGAAAAATTGTCGTAAATGAAAAAAGTGTGCCCTACCCCCCCCATGGAACACTTTACTGTGGGCGTTTTTGCACAATCGTTTTTTTTAGCCAATGATTCTTGGGATCAAAAAGGGATTTTAGGGTTTTCTTTAGGTAGTGAAAAATTTAAATAAACCCCTTCCCTCGACCTTAAAAATCTTTTCTGAGTCGAGAAAAAACCTTTAAAGAATTAATAAAGACGGGTTTTCTTTTGGGAATTTGTCTTGTTTTTTCCAAAAAATTTATTTTCTGTAGAAAAAAACATCTTTTTCGTTTTGGGTTTCACCCATTTTTTAAGGGTTTTTCAAGATTTTTTCAAAATCGGGTTTTATTCCTTAATAATTTAAAGACAAGAGCTTAATTTTTTTAAAGAGTTACCCAAAGATAGTTTTTTAGATCCTTAAATGACTTTTTTCTGTTGTGTCTGCAGTATTTACAAAAACTTATCTCTGCTGTTTTTCCCGCAGACTTTTTTTTCGGCATAATTTTACCCCTTTTTGCTGGGGCCCAAAGTTTTTTTCCCTTAGAGACCCAAAATTCCCCGGTCCGTGGACCAAAATTTTTTTATCCATCAAATTTTTTGAGTGGGGACACCACGTGACAACATGTCACGGTTTCTCTTGGGTAGAGACGGGGAAAAGAGAAAATCTCTCGCATCTCTTTTATTTCGCAAACCTCCTTTTTTCTGTACATAGACCCAACTTACTTTTAAATTATTTCTTAACCCTGGAGAACCTTCTTTTAATCACTCCCAGATCACGGTTTTTTCAATATGAGATAAATCGAAAACTTTGTTGAGATAGACAGCAAATTTTGTCTACATAATGCAACATTCCCAATTGTGGTACTTTTTTGACCTTAAAGGTGCAAAACCCCGGGCCCTTTTGAAAAATTAGGTATTTCCTTTCAGCTTTAAACTCTTTTAAAGCTACAGCGCCAAAAACCCCTCGGTTTAAACCACCCCACGGGAACACATGAAAAGTGTAATTTTTTTTTCCCCTTGACCTTTTTGCTAAAAAATTTAATTTGGATGAATTTTCTTAAACTCCCGGATATTTCACCCCAACTTGACTCTTTTCTAGAGCAATTTCTCACCCCCTTCCAATTTTGACCCCATGCATCTTGCATAACATTTACCCTTTTAGGGAAATTTGTGGAGACAGCCCCTTGAGGATAAAAACTTGGTGATACCTCTGACAGTAAAACTACTTTTATTTGAGTGTACGCTGATTTATTGTTTTTTCCTTTTGGATTTAAAAGTACTTCCGTGTTTTCCCCAATTTAAATCCAGCATATTGTTGCAATCGGAAATTTTTCAGCTTCGGGGAAAATCTTTTTTAAATTAATTTCCCTTAATTGCTTTAAATTTAATTATTCCCCCACCCTTTAAAGGGGCATATTTGCTTTTTAAACTCCTTGTTACCCTTTCCTGTAAAAGGGATTTCAAATCCTCCTCTTTTCACAAAAACCTTGGGAAGTTTGTCCACATAAAACTTTTTTTTTTAAGATTTCTTTAAGGGATTTTCAATTTCTTCAAATGTTTTTTTAGAAAAGCTTCTAGTAAAAAAGGGAGGGGTTTTGCCCCAAAAATAATACTGATTTGAAACGATAATTTTTCACAGGACTTTGGGGAACATGTGGGTTTTTTAGGCCACAAGAATCGAAATAAATTTTCAAACTTTTTCTTGTAGTCCCACTCTTAAGAAAGCTTTGGAAATATCAACCGGGTAGGCAAATGGGTTTTGCGAAATTTCATAAACACGTCCCAAGCTTCTCAGTTAGTGAGGGCCGGGCATCAAAAACAATCAATTTAAAACTTCTACATCTTTTTTTTGGACGTGCGCTGCAATTATATACAACCCTTTTGGAGTGGGGTTTTGAATCTTTTCTGACTCCCCTGGGCGGGGGATAAAAAGGGTTCGTCTTCAACCTTTTCTTCGACTACTTTCCCCAAAGAATTTATTGGGCCCCTGTTTCTTGTATATATTATCAAAACAGTCAGTAGCTCTGGGTTCTTTCCCGACTCATTATTTTGCTTTCAAGTGTCCCGAAAGCCATGCGAAAATTTCTAGGCAGATGGTGGAATTAAATTTTCCCGGTAATTTTAACCCAAAACGTCCATCTTCCCTATTTGACATGCCAAATATTGGTTAAAATCTGAGACTCTTTTGGGGTTGGGTTTTTTTTTACTTTAATACCTTTTCCATCTAAATCCCCCCAACTTTTTCAACTGGGTTTATTCATTTCTTCCAGTAATGGGAAAAATTTTGGGTTTGGTACCTGATCACGGTTATTCCGTAACATTCATTTTCCACTGAATCAATATCAGCTTCCCTTTCCCCCTTTTAAAAGGGGAAAGGACCACATATCATGTGGGCCCCTGCTGTTTTCACAATTTTTCACAGGTTTTCTTAAATATATTTTCACAAAACAGTGATAATACACCCTTCCCAAGATTAAAAACAAATTTTGGGCTAAAAGTTCCCCCTCTGGAAGTCAGGACCCGGCTAACTTGAACCCTTAAACTCTTTTAGGCTGGGAAAATGTTTCTTTTAATCCCTGGATCTGCCAACTTTGGCAAATCAACCCACTACCCCAGCTCTACTGTCTTTTTTTCCCGTTTCCCAAACCCAAAATGATTCTTGGGTAGGTCCCCTATGTCTGTTTACCAGAATTGGGGGGAAAAAAAAAAGCTTATATCTAATTTTTATTTTGGGTTTGGGGTTTTTTTATTCAGTTTTTGCAACACTGTTCCTTTCTTAGAAGGGCCTTTGTGAACCTTGATCAAATATGTTAGCACATTGGGTTTTTTGTAATTTTGTTAGATAACTCAACTCGGGGCTATCGGGGAGCCCTTTTTTAAAAATTATCTCTCACATTTAATGCGGGGTTTTTGTTGACTTCCTGATTCGGGGGGAATCCCTTTGTTTTGCATTTAAAAGTTTTTGAAACATAATGCTGCATGAAAAAATACCTTTGCAAATTAAAACACTTCTTCAGTGAGCATTTAACCTCCCTTTTGTTCACCTAAACACTTTATGCACCCCTTTTCCCGCAGGGGGAACCCTTTTTTTACGTCCCCATTGATGTGGGTTTTTAAAACCAAACTGTCCCAACGTGTTCCAAACCAAAGTACACCTTTTGGAGTAAAGTTTATTATGACAGTCTGTTTTCTGTCTGTTGTATTTACAGCTTGATAAAAAAAGCCCTATATGGGATTTCCCATTTTTGGTTTTAAATGGATAGTTTTTCTCTTTTTAACTGATTTTAAAAGGTTTTTTATCCCCGGGTTTGTGGATTTTTTCCTCTTTTCCCGTTGCTTTCCCTGCATGAAAATATTTTTTGAAAAACCATTGCTAATTTCTTCACAAGTGAAATAGCGTTTATTGAACATAATATTTTTAAACGTTCAATAGTTTTGGGGGCAACTTAACTTGTAAATACCACTGAAAACCAATCACATTGTCTTAGGGCTATTTAGCACCCGAGATTCCGGGGAAATTTCGGGCCCAAAAGTGATTCTAAATTTCCGTAATTTTGAAAAACAATTTGGGTGGTTTTAAGCTTGATATTAAACTGCAAAGCTAACCTACCTTGCACATCAAAGTAATTGTCCCGCTAAGAAAACCTTAAGGCTATTTGATAATTACCTTTTAACCCCCCGGGAAATTACTTAAACAATTCCCTAAAGGGGTTCCCCTTTACAAAAGGGGTTTTTAAAATAAATTTTTCTTACAAACTCTCTAGTCAATTCGTGAAAATTTTCTATGGATTGGAAAAACCCCAATGAATTCTTCATAATTTTTACCTTGGAAAATAGGGAATGACAAGGGAAAGGGAACTTTGGGAATGGGGAAAACGTGTTGTTGTTACAGGTTAACAGGTGTTTGAAAACCCCTAGTTTAAATAGGTCCTTGACAGAGTTTTTTTGGCAATGCCTGTACCCTGTCCACCTTAATTGTTGATTACAAATGAAACCAAAACATTTTTAATTTCCCTCCTCAGATGGGTCTGATTCAAAAAATTTTTTTCATAATGTGTATAGCCGAAAATTTAAATTTTTTCCAACGTTGTGTAAGTAATTTTAAAAATTTTAACCCAAAACATCAAAAACTATTTTGTATCTTGGTTAATCCTAGACAGACTGAAATTTTGATTTTCTAATTGTGGAAACTTAGTTCCGGGAAAGACTGAAACTGATTTTCAAACAAGCCCTTTTTAAAGGAAAATTGAAAAAATTTTAAACAAACCCCACTAAGGTTTAAAAAACAATGCCTTTTATAAACATTTTAGGTTTTTTTTATGCTTAATTTCCAAAAATCGAGTCAGACACTACTGACCTACTAAACTTAAAACCCCAGGGTCAATGACCATAAGGGTACAGCACATATGGCTGTGGGGTTTTTTTGCTTGAGTTTGCGTGTCAGCCTGACCCACGAGAAAAATCGTAAAATAACGATGTTATACACTTCAAATTTACTCTACACATAAATGTTATTGTAAAACTGGAAAAACACACGTGAATATTACTTTCACATAATAAAAAAAAGTCACTGTTAAAATGTATTTTAAAGCTTTTCACTTTATATAAAGTTTTCCTTTAAAATAACAGGGATATCCCATAAAAAAACTAACTTTAAAAACAATCTTTTCCTTAACTCCCCTTTTATAAACATTATAAACACTATGTGTATAAAAAACTCAACAAACTGAAAATCAGTTGAGTTGTTGTTGTCGTCAGTGGTTTTTTGGGGCTGGAAACATGGATGCCGGGGGCCAACCCCTGTTTTCTTTGGGTGAGTCACCCCCCTCCCGTTTTTTTTTTGGGGGAACGCTGGGTGAGGGGCCTTTTTTTTTTGGGTGCCCCATCTCTGTGATTGAGTCTGGAGGGGCTCATATATAAATGGGTTATAATTTTAAAACACTAGTTTTTTCCCGCTTTTTTTGAAGGGCCTTTTTTCTAGGTTATTTTTACACTATAGTACAAAATATTTTTTCCACAAATTTTTTTGGCCCCTTTTCCGGTTCGGGAAAGGGTCAAAAATTTAGAAATGGTATTAAAAAAACTAACTTATACCCTTTTTTATAGGGATAACTTAACTTTGAAAACAGCTTTATGCCTCACGCCCCCCGCAACAGTCTTGAGAAAAACGCGAAGTCATTTCCCCAAAAGGGCTTTAAATGGGGTTTAAATTTTTAAAAAAATAAATTACCCCCAGGGGGGGGTTATGTAGCATATTTCATTCACTATGGCTGACAAACTTACTTTTGGGACTCAAAGGCCGCATATCACCGGGGGGTTTTTATAATTTACTAACTCAACACTTTATACTCAAACTGTGCAATCAATAGAGTACTTTACAGTTAAAAACACTTAAAAATGGGGATAAAGTATCTGAACCCAAAAAATTTTTGCCCGGAATCCGTTTTTAGTTGATTGAAGAAAGGCTCTTTGAAGAATGTCCCCACAAAAACTTGTTTGGGGTCGCAACACTCGTTTTTACAAATGTTTATCAATAATTTTTTTCAAACAAAGTCAACAAAAAAGTTTTTTTTCACAATTCTCTGGAAGTGTTTTTTCGAGTTTTTGGGGAGACACTTTGGTTTTACAAACGCACAGATGTTTTTTTGTTTGGGTTTTCCGGCATCAGTGTCACTCTCAGAGAGTCAAAAATAAACTGAAGAAAAACCCCCAGCGCCCCAACGCCGTTACTGTCCCCAGCACAAAGGAAAAAACGACCGTACTTTTTTCTTTCCTGCCACTTCCCCCCTTTAAGCAAAAACAGAATTCTTGATTTTTGCTGTTTAAAAACCCTAGACCAAAAATGCACACTATCTTTTCCATAGTAAAAAAGTGGGAGCAGGATTTTCTTAATTGTCCTGCTAAGGTAAGAAATGGACTGTCCCTTATTAAAAAAACAAAAACCTTTTCAACACTGGGGTCTTTTCATGGGGGGGCGGCCCCTTGAAACCCCACGTTGCATACTGGTACTTTTCAAACTGGATCAATTTTCTCGCTGTAAACAGTAAACAAACGCCCTTTCCCCTTCTGAAGGCTGGGCCCCCAAGGGGTGAAAGGGGGGTGAAAGGGGCGATACCCCCTCCTTGAGAAAATTTTCCCCCAAATGATGAAAACTTACGGGTTTTTTCGCATCCATACAGGGAGGGTGGGAAAAACTGAAGATATTCTTCACACACAAGGATCACACCTAGACCCCAATCTCCCAAAAATTCTTCTCAAAAGTTTAAAGCTTTTCCTCCCCCCCTGACCCCCACTCCTCCCCTCTCTCCCTCCCATCGGGACCCCTCCCAACCACTCCCTTTTCCCCAAATCCTCCCCCTCAACTTCCCCCAGTATCTGGTACCCGTGTAAATAACTTTCGTAATACTGTAAATTTTTTATTGCAGCTATTATTTGCATCTCACTTTTTACTCCCCCTGCAATACCAATATCAACATTGCTGAGAATATTCAATGCTCTAAGTGAATTTTTAAAGATTCTGCTTCCGTGTTACGTTTTCTCTTATGATTTCTATCCCCCCTTAAATTTAGGTGTCTTACCGGGAAGGATCTTGATCCAGAGAACTGGAACTACCTTTCCCATCCATGGATCGAATCAGATTGCCTCCCATTCCTGCGGGTTCTCTCCCCATGTAATAAAAATGTTCCATCTACTTTAATTTACACACGGAATAGTTAGTCCACTCACGTGACACTGGCCAGTCGCTCTGCTGTCTATGTGATCACGATGCTTAAATTCTCAGCTTTTCTGAGAGGCTGAGTGGTTCTGAACACATTTAAAACATTTATTCTTAACCTGTAGGGGTAATGAGGAGCGCCATGTCATCGCGAAGCAACAAGCTTCTTCACAGGTATATTTAATCATCTCAATTTTTTCTGTAACCTAACCTATAACCTCATTTTGGATATGTTTACAATAATTTAATGAACAAACACAATGACATATTTTTTCCGTTAGAATTATTTTTGCGAAATTATTACATATACAAATTATCGCTTGCCCCATTCTGCAAGAAGAGCGTTGCTATTTAAGCCAAAATGGCAAGTTTTACTTATTCAGCACGACATAAGTATGTGCAAAGGAACCACGGGGGAAGGGGGGGGGAGTTGAATAATAGCTCTAGGCCTTCCGTGTTGCAGTCAACACAATATTTACATATTTTACTGCATTTAATTTTATGACATCCTACACTATTCCTTTTGCTTGTATTGAGGTAGACGCGGCTGGACTTACTGGATACGAGATACTTTTCTTGAGTTCTTCAGCGCCCGAAATATATCAATTTAGCATTGTTTTACTAGTAAACTGAAAATCCTCAATGTGTCCTCTGCAATGATTTCCTTGGTGTGGAAATCATGAAATCCATCAGGAAGATATGCATTCTGAAAGCTTTCCATGTGGACGGAACTGGTCACCTAAACAAATGAAACTACTCTTGAAGATTACCTATCGTATTTTTGATTGCGAGAAGTCCAATACAATCACAGAGGGCCTTAGAAAGCAACCAAGGACAGAGGTGAATGACATCTCACGAACAAACACCTTAGTAAAAATCCTTATTCCTAAGATGAGAAAGGATGCTTTGAATCAAGTACTTGTAAAAATGAAAACAAGTCCATTATTCGTGTTTCAGTTCGAGGAGTCGACAAATGTTGATTCTTGTTCACAAATATTTGTTAATGCTCGATACCTGAAAGATGATTGTAAAAGAGGAATATACTCTCCGAGAAACTGAACCCCACTGGCTGCAGAGATATCTTTAGACCTGGCATAATTTTATCGCAGACATGGAGTGGGAGTGGGCTTTGTCGGGAGGTCCGTTCATGAAGCAGATTGCCTCCCATGTCACATTCACTTACCGCACACTTCATCAATATGAATCACAGAACGGGTTGTGATTTGCTTGTAAACTTGCTATTACGATTCCGTGTTTTATTGGTAAGCTCTGATAGAGAAGATGCTCTCCTGTTCCCTTCATTCTCTTCTCTGTGGTTGTTAAAGTGGCTATATCCGAGACAGTGCCACAAACTGTAGAATTTTCTAAATATTGCCACTAAACTCCTGTTCCATAAAAAGGTTCACTGGTTATTACGGATAAAAATCATTCTCCAGCGTGACAGAAGAGAGAGAAGAAATCGCCATGTCCTTGAAACGGGTGATAACTATTTAACAATACGAATTTCATTTGAAAATAACTAACTAATCTAATGAAAAGTTGGCCTAACGTGCATTTTTTTTTCCTGAGACCATTCAACTAGATCTCTCATTACAGTAGGGTATGGTGAATATGTCATATCTCAAAACAAGGATGCAAGTTTCCTTCTCAAAATACGGCCAAGTATGCAGCAAGCATTTCCCCTGGATGGCCAGATCCCAGTTCTTTGAAGAAACATGTGGCATTCTGTCCCCATGATTCTAGGGTCTCCGGTCACACTGGGACAAATTGATACTGCACTTGCTGATCTTACACTCCTCCCTGTGATCCGCAGCACATCCCTGTCGCCATATGCTCTGACGGATGTAGGTGTCAGCCAGCCTTGACATGCAGGTATAGTCCCATGCTAAAACCTTGCCATTCTTTCAAGGATACATAGTGATTCTGCTATGGCAGTTTGCGGGATAGTGAGTAATGCTGGATGCTAGAGACTGGGGTTCTTTCTCAGCCAGGTACCCAGCTGAAGCAAGGCTCCTCTTTATGATTTCGTTGACTTCATTCCGTATAGCGTACCAACCCTTGGTTGTGGAGCAGTTTAGACGATGTAGACCATATTGGTCAGCTGGAGCATCGCCACAAATACAAGTATATTTTGTGTGAATTGTGACATTGAGACTGAAAGTCACTGCAATACGGTGGGTCTGTGGGTCGAGGCGTGTTCTCATTGCCGAAATGGGAAATTTTAGGAAGAAGTCCCCAGAGTGATGTGCACTCACAGCTTGGAGATGGGAAAACTTCCTGTTGAATGAAGCGGCAATAGGGCCATCCCATTTGGACTGTTTATATACCAGTGCTGCACTGGGTTTTGCCATAATAGCAGCGAGTCTCTCACTAGGTAATGGCCCTGATGCAATCTGGATCCTGTATTCCTGCTAAGTCACCAAGGTCGTCTAGAAGACTTTGCTTTATTTGATCGTCCAGTGCTGTGGAGGAGGATAAGAAAGGATAATAACCCTCCCCCCAAGCCTGACTGAAAGTGAAGCTTACAAGCACTGTCCATCTTCACGGAAAGTTTCAGTACACATTCTAGCATTGACTGATGGAGGTTGGGCAACATCTCAGGAAGTAAGTGAGTTTTGGAAGGGACAGGCACCTGGTGAGTAGGTAGAAGGTATCACGTGTATCAATGTCTTTCATTCTACCCTCCACCATCCTGAGGTCTGAGGGTTTTTTTTTTCCCTAGAATCAAATCATTATCACTGGACCAGAGAGGAACGCCAAGGAGAGTTCTATTGACTGGATCTGTCGGTTTTTAGAAACTGTTTAGCATTTGGTGGAGTTTAAAGATAGGCCCAGGCTCCCTCCACTGTCTTTTATTTTCCCGATGTCTTCTAGGAGAGATTCTGTAGTGCCAGCCAGGTTACCGTAATCCAAGATCCAGATATTGAGCTCACTGGATAATTTTTCTCTGACTTCTTTGGTGACCAAACAGAAAAAAAAAATGGACGAGAGGGAGTCCCTGTTGTACACCTTTATGAGTCAATTTTATGTACCCCAAACAGGAATTTAGAAGTACGTACCATCAAAACACGATTGTATGAAAGGTTCGAGGGAAGGGAAATATCTAGAAACTACATAGAGAGCAGCATTTCTTCTGACTAAGTTAAATGCGTTGGCAAAGTCCAGTTTAATGATGGCTTTTTCATTTGACATGTTATGAATGCATGCCTGTCCTACATGGGCAGCTGCTTCATAGCCTTGTTGAACATGAAAACAGAGCTGTGTTGGTTTCAGCATTGTGGCAGCCTTGTTACTCACCATTCTCATTGCAGCCCTGGCAACAAGGCGTCGAAGGATGTCACCAACTAAATGGGCCAGATTCCACTATCCTTTTAGCGGAGGCCACATAGTAATGGACCAGAGAAGAACAGCCTAATGGTCTCAGGACATCGCCAGCCAGGTACACATTGGCAAATTTGGTGAGCTCAGCAAACATCCTCTCTGAAACATCCCCGAGTACTGGCTTTAAATCCGTGAAAGTGCCTGCTGAGCTCCGTGGGAATGACATGGCAGCTTCAAAGACATCAACATCCCGTAGGGTTAAATGTTCTCCTGCTGCACTGTTAGGGAGGTCACAGCTGGTACTCGGTAATGGTATCCTCACTAGTTATAAGCCTGAGCTCCCCGTTAGTATTTCCTTCTATATTTTTGCTAATTTGGGCTTTGATTATTGAGGCTTCAGGTGTTCTGTTAGTGGTATTTCTTGCATTAAAGGGGAGATAGGTGAGGCTGTCATCTCTAGGGAATGCATTTATTGCCCTGATAATAGATGTTGCTAGGAACTAGTTCCTCCTGGGTGGGACAAGTCCTTAGCATTACTAAATAACAGTAGGTTGTGATAGGATACAGTGATTGCAGGAGCATCAATGATTTTTTTTTCAAGAGGTCAGCGAATTTGCTAGCTGCTGGAGAGCGAGTTGCTTTGGGGATTGTGTGACAGCGTTCTGGTGGATGTTAATTTCATTGCAGATTTTAAGTCAAGTAAAAAGACACAAGTACAACTAGTGCGACATTTTACTGTGGCAACGTTTCGCTCTCCAGGAGCTTTTTCAAGCTGTAACGGCTTTCTCAATCCGTTGCGGCTTAACTAAGCTCCTGGAGAGCGAAATGTTGTCACAATGAAATGTCGCATTAGTTGCACTTGTGGTCTTTTACCCAACATATTGTCGATTATTCTATCAACATTATTACAGATTTTAGGTCCTATGTACAGGTGAAGTCAGGTTGGCTGTCACCTCTGTCTCCTTGGAGGTTGTTCCTGTTGTTCCCAGTTGGAGGCCACCGGAAACCTAGCCATTGATTGTGTGCACGGATGTTGCCATTTGTGGGATTGAGTGCACAATCCTTGTTACACACCTGGCAGATGTCTTGTGGCCAAGTGCCACAACGTTGGCTATGTCATGAAGATCCCTGGGAACCCAGCGCACCTTATGACATAGCTGACATCGTGGGCTTGGCTCTAGCTGGGCTGGTTAAGGAAGGCGTGGGTGAGGTGAGGGAGCGGTGAACGGCAGTGGGTGTAATTGGTGGAGTGCTATACTGCAACATGGCGTCACGGCCTAGGTGGGCTGGGGAGGAAGGACCAGGGATGGGAAGCGAGGGGAATAACCTTATCTCTTTACTAATGGTCCACATCTCTGGTTATATTTGCTGTTTCTTACACACATATTATTCCACTTAGAATTACCCTCGCCATTTGGCACAATATTCATAATGCTTCCCGCTATTAACCGAGATATTCTCCTGTTCAGCGTGCAGGAATGGGAAGACCTGGGGAAACCACAAACCACTCCTCACCAACCCCTTGCCAACCACAAAGAAGGGTAAACAGATCTCCCCTCACCAACAACACTGAACCCCAACTGCCCACACGTAAGATAAGAGATAAGATAAGATTTTGTTCGGATTTTTAACCCCGGAGGGTTAGCCACGTACACTGCCCTTTCCTTGATACGGAAGCAACGGTTTGATGCAGAGGATTGTCACTGTTCTGTAATATCTGGTGAATACTCACGATAATGTCTGTTGAAACAGACCCTTGTCAACCATGATTATTCCTGGTTTCCATAAAAAATGTATGGAGCACCCCATCCTGGCGACCTCCCTCTACGCTGCCAGTTAATGCTCTCATACTGTCTGAAAAGACAATATATAATAATAATAATAATAATAATAATAATAATAATAATAATAATAATAATAATAATAATAATAATAATAATACTAATAATAATAATAATAATAATAATGACGATGATTTCATCCTTTGAGAAGAATAATACTCCAGTAAAACATAGCGAACCTAGTCACACAAAACCTAAAATCATAGAAAAAAAATGATAAATCAATGAAATCAGTGTTTGTTTACAAGGTGGGCTTTTGTTTCCTATTGACATTGAATAATCTGTTATTTACTACTTAACATTATTTTATCACCCCTCTTCTCAGTCTGGCATGACATGCCCCACTATAGCCCATCACGTCCCCGAGGAACCTTAGTGTTGTGCGGGATGCTGTTTAAAAGCCTCTGTGCGATATTGTTATTACATAATAATCTGACGAGTACATCTTTACACTGCTGGGTTTACAGACCAGAAGCCGATATTCTACTTAAAGTTATTTGAAACCCAGGCTCAAGGGTGTTTCTTCTTCTTGCAGTTGAGGGAAAATCTCAGTCGTCTTCACTGACTCCAGGATTGAACCCAGATCCTTCAGTTGTAAGCTGAAGGCATTGGTGGTGATGTGGCGAGTGTTAGTGGTGAGGATGTTTGTGGTGGTGGTAGTGGTGGCGGTTGTGGCGGCGGCGGCGGCGGCGGCGGTGGTGGTGGTGGTGGTGGTGGTGGTGGTGGCGGTGGTGGTAGTGACGGTGGTGGTGACGGTGGTGGTGGTGTTAGTGGTGGCGGTGGCGGCGGCGGCCCCGGCGGTAGTGGCGGTAGTGACGGTGGTGGTGGTAGTGACGTTGGTGGTGACGGTGGTGGTGGTGGTGGTGGTGGTGGTTGTAGTAATGGCATGTGGGGGGAGTGTTGTGGTATTGATGGCATGTAGTGAGAGTTCTTGTGGAAGCCATTTTGTGGTAGTGGTTTTGTTCATGGTGGCTGTGGAATAGTTGATAATGGATACGTGATAATGATGGTAATGGAAATGATGGTGGTTATGGTTGTGGGTTGTCGGTGGTAGTTATGGCGTGGCCGCGAGAGTTAAGGGGACGAACAGTATTGCAAACCGATATTTATCCCTGGTCAGGTTGCAGTTAATGGTGGAGGCGCCAGGCACGACGGACACGGCAAGACTAGGATTAAGAGGGCAAAGTGGGGCAAGAAAAGCAGAGAATAAGTGAAGAGTGGACAAAATAAGAGTAAAAGCTCAACGTCAAGAAAAGTAAAGAAGCAATAGACGTGATAAGTTGACTTTAATCTCTTTGCGTATTTATGAACCTTCACTCATAGAACCTTGTCACCATCGAACTTGTTTCCTTTAGTAGATTATCTGATATTTATTTTCATTTCAGAGGCTAGGAAGCCTACAAATGCCTACTTTGATAAGCAGATGCCAATGTTCAGCTCTTATCAGAGATATGTTTAGGTCCTTCAGTAGCATTTTTCTTTTCGACGAAATTTATCATACTTCCTATATCAGTGTCATCAGCAAGTTTATTAAAGATGCTCGACAGTTTCAAAATCATATAAATTTGTGGTGAACACCCAATATCCCTGGACAGTACTTTTGGGGGTATTACATCCCAGGTTCTCAAAGCCCTGTTATCCTGGGTGTAAAGGGAGCAAAATAAATACAGCAGAAAAACTTTGAATTATATTATCTTTCACCAAGTATAAGCAGCAGTATGTACACTATGTACAGCAACAGGTATTTGTGCACGCCACGATAATCAAGGTAGAATAGCAGCCAAGAGAGAGCAGACCACCGTGCTTCAACCTGGAGTTTACCTGGAGAGAGTTTCGGGGGTCAATGCCCCCGCGGCCCGGTCTGTGACCAGGCCTCCTGGTGGATCAGCGCCTGATCAACCAGGCTGTTGCTGCTGGCTGCACGCAAACCAACGTACGAGCCACAGCCCGGCTGATCAGGAACTGACTTTAGGTGCTTGTCCAGTGCCAGCTTGAAGACTGCCAGGGGTCTGTTGGTAATCCCCCTTATGTGTGCTGGGAGGCAGTTGAATAGTCTCGGGCCCCTGACACTTATTGTATGGTCTCTTAACGTGCTAGTGACACCCCTGCTTTTCATTGGGGGGATGGTGCATCGTCTGCCAAGTCTTTTGCTTTCGTAGTGAGTGATTTTCGTGTGCAAGTTCGGTACTAGTCCCTCTAGGATTTTCCAGGTGTATATAATCATGTATCTCTCCCTCCTGCGTTCCAGGGAATACAGCTCTAGAATGAAAATGACAATGGTGAAAACGTGAGTGGTAACCATGTCACCTTCACAATTGCCAGATCCACATTCTCATTGGCTGAACCTAGATACTGATCTGACGATGGGGTCCATAGCAGCTAGTTCGCTGGTTGGTGAGGCAGCCTATGTGAGTGTGTTAACATGCTCCAAATAAAGATTACATACTCTTTGCATGCAACAGGGGGCTACCAAAGTCTCAGAATGAGAGAAGGCCTAAAGAAGGAAGAAAAAGTTCATATATTTGCTCAGGACCTGTACAGTTGTATATCATTAAGTTTATCAGTTTTTCTATTAATTTTTGTAAACGTAAGGAAATAAAGTCAACTTATGAAATATAAACTCAGGAATATAGATAGATCCAACATTATTTTGTATCATATAAGAATCATATATTCCAATTAATAAAGTATTGATATGTATTTTAGTTTGTTTTATGATGAAGCCAGACTATGAACTTATTATTAGCTAAAGTGTAAATGTTGTTTTTAGCCTTCAGCCTCCCCCTTACTGCAACATTCACAATCCATGCTTCACACTCATATAAAAGCATTGGTACCGCTATACTCTCATACATTCCTCATTTGCTTCCATGGATAACATTCTATGTCTCTACAGATGCCTCAATGCACCACTCACCTTTCTCATCTTGTTAGTTCTATGGTTCAATTCGTCTTTCATAGACCATCTTTTGAAGAGTTCTCTCCCAAATATCTAAATGCATTTGCTTCTTCCATACTACCTTCCTCCAATCCGAAACTCAGTTTTTCTTCCCAATATTTACTTTCAATTTCTTTGTTTTACTTATACCTCCCAAATTAGTCTATTAACCTTTGCAACTTTTTTTCAGTATCTCCCAAAAGCCCAGTGTCATCAGCCAAAAGGAACTGTGACAACTTTCACTTTGTGTTGAATTCTTTATCTTTTAACCCCACACCTCTTACCAACGTCCGAGCATTCACTTCTCTTACAACCCCATCTATAAACATATTGAACAACCATGGTGACATCACACATCCGTGCCTAAGGCCTTCTTTTACTTGAAAATATTCTCCCTCTCTCCAACATACCCCTAACCTGCGCCTCAGTATTCTCGTAAAACCTCTTAAATGTTTTCAGGAACTTTTTCCACACGCAACATCTGCCACATTGCTCCCGTATTCACCGTATCAGATATATTTTCCAAATCATAAATGCGACAAAAACCTCTTTATCCTTACCTATATACTGTTCACATATATGCTTCACTGTAAACACTTGATCTACACACTCTCTACCCTTCCTAAAGCCTCTTTGTTCATTTGAGATCCTGCTCATCGTCTTACCCTTAATTCTTTCAAAAATTACAATACCGAACATCTTACTAGGTATTACTTAACTTTCATATTCCCCCTGTAATTCTTGCATTGTCTTTTGTCCCCTTTGCCTTTCTACAAAGAAACTATGCACGCTTTCTGCCATACATTTATTAGATAAAAGCACTTAACCACTCCAGAGCTCTATTCACACTTGCTTATAATATTTCTGTCTTGATTTCATCAATCCCAGGTGTTTTAGCCATTTCATTTTATCCTAATATCTGGCTCTTCCTCACTCCTAAAAGATATTATACCTCCCTGGCCAATGCATGAAATCACAGCTCACTCCTCTTCATCAGCATTCAACAGTTCCTCAAAATATTTCCTCCATATTCCTGATACCTCCAACTCCCCATCTAATATCTCCCTCTTGTGTTTTTAATTTCAAATCCAGTCGTTCTCTAGGCTTTCTCAGTTTATTAATCTCACTCTGAAACTGTTTCTTATTCTCAGCAAAATTTGTTGAGAGCATCTCACTCAGTCTCTCATTTGCTCTCTTTATACATTCCATTACCACTCTCTTATTCTCTCTTTTTTTTTCTCCGTGTACTCCACCCTAATTATATTATTTTTGTTTTGCAAGAACCTCTTATACTAACTTTTTCTCTCTTAGTACTCTTTTTAACACATCATTACACCAATCGCTTCTCTTCCCTCCCGCACCCACCCTCCTATATTCACAAACTTCTGCTGAACGTTCTAACACTGCATTCTTAAATCTATCCCATTTCTCTCCAGCCTCCTCATTTCCTATACTTCTCACAAGCCCATCTTTCTACCAAAAGTTGTATATATTTTACCCAAACTATCTCCTCCTTTATAAACCTTCATCTCCCTCTCTCTTATTTGCTGATGCCATTCTTCTTGTATGCCATCTACCTTTTACTCTCACTGTGGCTACAACTAAAATATGATATGATATATCTGTTGCCCCTTTATAAATATGCGCATCCAAAAGTTTACCCATTAACCTTTAGTCCACCAATATATTGTCCAACATACAGATCTTTTGTCCTATATCATACCTCGAATACTTATCCTCATTTTCTTAAAATATGTATTACCTATTACTAAACCTCTTTCAATCCAAACTGCTCGAATCAGGGGTGTGACATGTCAGGTGCTAAAGGGCACCTGATGTTTGAAGCATTAATGGTTGAATGGAGTAAGGCGTTTCAGAAATTTTAGCAGACCTCCCGGGAGACGCACTAAAGCATCGGGGTTCGATTCTTGGAAAATCACAGAACTGTTATTTTCTTAAAACCACTCTTTCTTGGATGCAATATATATATATATAATATATATATATATATATATATATATATATATAATATATATATATATATATATATATATATATATATATATAATATATTATATATATATAATATATATATATATATATATATATATATATATATATATATATATATATGCTTTCTTAGGTTTGTAGGCGCCCATATGCTGCAGTAGTTATTTGGTTGATGTGCGCTCGTGTGCCGGTTTTTTTATCACCCGAAGTTTTTCCTTGCTGAGGTTTGTAGTCTCGGGCCCCCCCTAGACTGATTCCGTTTGGGGTTTCTTTGCCCTTCCCCAAATCTTATGCTTTAAATTGGTAGGATTAAACTCCTGGAGCCAGTTTCGGGAGAGGATGTGCCTCCCCCCTTGCAACACAGTTAGGTGGAATTGGTGGTAATAGGTAGAACAAAAGGTCATGTACAATACTAGCTACTTAACCGGGGAATATTTTCCCCCTCACTATTTTAACTTTAAATTTGTAAAAATTGAATGCAAAATTTTATGTTAAAAAGGTCCACAGAAAACTCGCGTAACAAATGACAAGCAAATAAATGTTGTGCAGTTTTTTTGTGTGATTATCTTTTAAAAGGTTTTAGGGGCCTGTGGAAAAAAGTTAGATTTTTCCAGCAACAGTTTGGCTTTTGTTATACACTGTTTGTTCATCAGCCCGGGAAAATGCCTTTGAATGCTTAAAATTCATTGTTACTATATTAGCAATAATTAATAATTGGGTAACAAAGATTAAATAGTAATTTAAAATTATTTTTTTAATTAAATTTTCTGTAAATAATATATATTATTTTTTTTTTTTTCACATGGCCGATTCCCCCCAAGGGGGGGGGGCCCGAAAAAAAAAAAACTTCCACCATCTTTCACTCCATCACTGTTTTTGCCAAAAGGGGGTGCTTTTAACTACAGTTTTTAAAACTGAAAACTTAAACCCCTCCTTAGGTCAGGCACTTATTTCCCCTCTCAGGACTAAAGCCCGGGCCCCTCCCTTTTTCCCCTAAAACCCCTTCAAAAATGTTCTTTGCTCCACCCCAACAGCACGTAGTTTTAAAAAAACCTTTGTCTCATTCACCCCATCAAAACTCTCAGATCCCTGGGAAAGTCCAAGCCCCCTGCACAAAAAAACCTCCTTTCCCCTACCCTCCAACCTTTCCTAGGCCGGGCCCCCTACCCCCCCTTTTTCCACTACACACTGATACACTTTTGAAGTCACTTGTTCGCCCCATTCTCTCTACATGTCCAAACCCACCTCAAAAACCCTTCCTCAGCCCTCGGGACAACTTTTTGGTAATCCCGCCCCTCCCCCAAAAATTTCCAAACTACGAATTCTCTGCTTATATTCACCCCACCATTCCCCTCAGAAGGGGAATCTCCACTCCCCTCCAGCCCTTCTCCTGCTGCAACATTCATCACCATGCTTCCCCCCATTAAGAGCGTTGGTAAAATATCTTATCATTCCCTCTTTGCCCCCAAAGGGGACAAAGTTCTTTGTCTCCACAGCCCCTAAGGTTTGCAAAATCCCTTTTTCCCTCATCCAGTTCTATGATTACCCATCTTTCTGACCCACCCGCTGACAGTCACTCCTAAAATTCTGAAACATTCATCCTCATACTTTTCCTCAATCTGTACCCAAATTTTCATCCCAAATTTTTTTGTTATCCTAAAACCTTATTTTTTTCCTGTTTTACTTTTAATTTTCTTTTTTTTGACACCCTCCCCAAATTTCATCCACCAATTTTGCAATTTCCCTTTTCAGAATCTCCAAGGCACAGTGTCATCGCAAAGAGCAACTGTGACAACCCCCCTTTTGTGTGTGTTTCTTTATCTTTTAAACTCATCCCTATTTTTTCATATATTATTTTTTTTTTATATATATATAAATATATATTATATATATATATATTATATATATATATATAATATATATATATATTTTTTAAAATATTATTATATATATATATATAGGGTGCCAAAATTGGTTATAAAACTTCCAAAAAAAAGGCAAGGAAAATTTGTTATGCAAAAAATTTCGAAAAAAATTTAATTCTGAACCTAAAAAAAAACAAATACTTTTTATGTAAACTTATTTAAACTATATTTGCTGGAGTGGCCAAATTAAATTGAGTTGGGTTTTAATAAGGTAGGTAAATTTTCTAATTTTTTTTTGTACAAAATTTTTAATTTTTACATTAAAAAAATGAAAAAAAAAAATATTTTAAAAAGTATAGAGAAAATTTTTTGAAATTACTTAATTTTTAATTAAATTTTTGCTAATTGACTAGTTTTTACCTTACGGGGCCGCACACCACCCACACTCATACCACACACACACACAACATATATATATATTTTTTCGTTTAAGATTGAGACACTTATGAGAAAGGAAATCTTTATTCAGGAAACGTTTCGCCACCAGTGGCTTCATCGTCCAAAACAAAGGGAAGGGGTAAAAGGGGAGGAGGAGAAAGAGGTTTTGTCCCTCAACCTGGAGTCGATGGTTCAGTCATCAATCTTGTAGAATGTAAGCTAGGGCCGTAGACGGGCTTTATACTGTAGTGAGGTGACGTGAAGAGATGGAGGTGGGGTCATAGTGGGACCATCCATAGTCGAAGTAGGGTTGTCCAAAGGTTGAAAACAAAATGTTGAAGAATTCTTTGTAACGATCCATGTGCTGCGTGTCCGACAGTTTGAGAATGGTTGAAAAACCCACAAGTTGAAGATTGAACACTTATGCAGTTGGAAATTTTTATTTAGGAAACGTTTCGCCACAAGTGGTTCATCAGTCCCAATACAAAGAGGAAGGGGGGTTTTAAAGGGAGGGGGAAAGAGGTAACAGTCCTCAACCCGAGCGATTGTTTAGTCCACAAACTTGTAGTGTACGCATAGGGGCCCTAGACGTGGGTTATTACTGTAGTGAGGTGACGTGAAGCAGATGGGGGCGGGGTCATTTGGACCATCCACTAGTGAAGAGGGGGCTTCGTCCCCAAAAGGGTTGAACAAGGTTGAAGAATTCTTTGTAACAAGATTCCCCCTGGTTTTGCGTGTCCGACGTTTTGATGATGGTTTTAAAAACCGACAAGTTTAAAAATTTAGACACTTTTGCGCTTTGGAAATCTTTATTTAGGAAACGTTTGCCACAGTGGTTCATCAGTCCCAAAACAAAAAAGGGAAAGGGTAAGGAGAGGAGGGAATGAGGTAATCAGTCCCTCAACCTGGAGTCGATGTGTTCAGTCCATCAATCTTGTAGAAAGTAAGCATAGGGCCGTGACGTAGCTTTTATACTGTGGAGGGAGTGCGAGATGGAGGCGGGGTATAGTGGTACCACCACTAGTCGAAGTAGGTCTTTGTCCAAAGGTTGAACAAGTGTTGAAGAATTCTTTGTAACAAGATCAAAAGATGTGCGTGTCCGCAGTTGTGTTTTAAAGGTTTTAAAAACCCACAAGTTGAAGATTGAGACACTATGCAAAATATGGAAATTTTATTCAGGAAACGTTTCGCCAACCCCGTGGTTCATCAGTCCAAACAAAGAGGAAGGCGTAAGGAGGAGGGGAAAAGAGGTAATCAGCCTCAACCTGGAGTCGATGTGTTCAGTCCCCAATCTTGTGAAGGACAGCATAGGGCCGTGACGTGCTTTATACTGTAGTGAGGTACGTGAAGAGATGGAGGGGGGGTCTAGTGGTACTCCCCCTGTCGAATGGTCTTGTCCAAAGGTTGAAAGTGTTGAAGAATTCTTTGTAACAAGATCCCTGTGCTGCAGTGTCCGACAGTTGTGATGAATGGTTTTAAAACCGACAAGTTGAAATTGAGACCTTTGCAGCATATGGAAATCTTTATTCGGAAACGTTTTGCCACACAGTGGCTTCTCGTCCAATACAAAAAGGGGAAGGGTAAGGAGAGGGGAGAATGGGTAATCAGTCCCTCAACCCGGAGTCGATGTGTTCAGTCCATCATCTTGTAGTGTACAGCATAGGGCCGTTTGACGTGGCTTATATACTGTGTGAGGTGCGTGAAGAGATGGGGGCGGGGTCTAGTGGTACCATCCACTAGTCGAAGTAGGTTTGTCCAAGGTTGAACAAATGTTTAAGATTTTTTGTAAAGATCCCCTGATGTGCAGTGTCCGAAGTTGTGTAATGGTTTTAAAAACGACAAGTTGAGATTGAGACACTTAGCAGCTATGGAAAAACTTTATTAAAAGGAAACGTTTCGCCACCAGGGGTTATCAGTCCAAAACAAAGAGGAAGGGGTAAGGAGGGAGGAGAAAGAGGTAATCGTCCCTCAACCTGGAGTCGTGTGTTAGGGCCATAATCTTGTTAAATGTACGATAGGGCCGTAGACGTGGCTTTATTAAAGTAGTGACGTGCGGAAGAGATGGAGGGGGGGGGTCTGGGTACCCTCCATAGTCGAAGTAGGTTTCGTCCAAGGTTGAAAAAGTGTTTTCAGAATTCTTTGTGAAAGATCCCATGATGCTGCAGTGTCCGACAGTTGTGATGAATGGTTTAAAAACCCCACAAGTTGAAAATTGGACCTTATGCAGCATATGGAAATCTTTATTCGGAACGTTTCGCCACACAGTGGCTTCATAGTCCAAAACAAAAAGGGGGGCGTAAAGTAGAGGGGAGAAAGAGGTAAACAGTCCCTCAACCTGGAGTCGATGTGTTCAGTCCTCAATCTTGTAGAAAGTAGCATGGGGCCCTAGACGTGGCTTATATACTGTAGTGGTGAGTGAAAAATGGAGGCGGGGTCTAGTGGTACCATCCCCTAGTCGAAGTAGGTTTGTCCAAAAATTGAACAAGTGTTGAAAAATTTTTTGTAACAAAATCCCATGATGTGAGTGTCCACGTTGGATGAAAGGTTTGAAAAACCCCAAAGTTTAAAATTGAGACACTTAGCAGCATATGGAAATCTTTATTCAGGAAAAAAGTTTCGCCACCCAAATGGGTTTATCGTCCAATACAAAAAGGAAGGCGTAAGGAGAGGAGGAGAATGAGGTTAAATCCCCCCAACCCGGAGTCGTTGTTCAGTCCCTCATCTTGTTTTTAAAGTACAGCTTGGGCCTAGCGTGGCTTTATAATGTAGTGGGTGCTTTAAGCAGTGGAGGGGGGTCATGGGTCCCTCCACTAGTCGAAGTAGGTCTTGTCCAAAGGTTGAAAAAGTGTTTAAGATTCTTTGTAAAAAAGATCCCATATGCTGCAGTGTCTCAAACTTCAACTTTTTCGGTTTTTCAAACCCCTTATCACAAATGCGGGGGAACTGCAGCATCATGGGATTTGTTACAAAGAATTTTCAACACTTGTCAACCTTTGGACGAAGACCTTACTTCGACTGTGGTGGGACCACTTGACCCCCCCCCATTGCTTCACGCCCTCCTACAGTTATAAGCCACGTCTAGGCCCCCATGCGTACATTTACAAGTTGATGGACTGAAAAAAAAAATCGATCCGGTTGGGGATGTTCCTCATTCTCCTCCCCTTTCCCTTACGCCTTCCTCTTTTTATTGGCTGAGAAGCACTTTGGCGAAAAAGTTTCCCGAATAAAGATTTTCCCTAGCTGCATAGTGTCCCCAATCTTCAAAATTGCGGTTTTCAAAAACCCTTTTCAATATATATGTGTGCCGAATAGGAGAACTTGCGATCTTGGCTTAAAAAAGCAACTTATCTTGCCCTATAGGAAAGTGAAAAAATTGTGTATGCAATAATTTCGCCAAAATCTTCGGACTTAACGAAAAAAATATATTTTACTGTTTTGTTTAGTATTAAATTATTGTAAAACAAATCTAAAATAATTTAGTTTGGGTTAGGTAAAAAAAATTCTTTTTTTAGTAAGGTTAGGGAAGTTTTTCTGGGCCTTCTGGTGCCAAAATTAAAAATTTTTCATCAAAATTAATGAAAAAAATATATCTTTAAACGTATAGAGGAAAAATTTTTAAAAAGGACTTAAATTTTAAAAGAGTTCTTGCTAATTGACCAGTTTTCTATTTGGCACGACATATAATATTTATATTATATATATTTTATTATATATATATTGTGTGTGGTTTTGTGTGTGGTTTTGTGTGTGTGTGTGTGTGTGTGTGTGTGTGGTGTGTGTGTGTAATTTTTACTATATACAATTAACCTAAATTGCCCGAATGCTTTTCATTTCCCGCGGCTGTCTATATAATATATTTCGATGCTTTTAAAACAGGATGGTTGTATAAGTTATACAAAACTTAAGATATAAAAATTTTTTTTATTGGCAAAACAGGGTTGTACCCGCCTTTGGCCCCCCAAAAAGGTTATCAGCTACCCCTCTTCTTCACTTCGAGCATATTCCTAAGACTATAAAATCTTCACAATGTATGTACCTGAGACAACAATGCATGTAGACGGGGGGTATGTATGCATCTCGGACCCCATTGCAGTGTGTCCATTTTGGATTAAAATTTTTTTGATTGGAGGAAAAAGGTGACTACAGTTATAATCGTTGAAGGTTGAAAGGCTTTAAGTCCTTAATAAGTCAAAACTAATTTTCCCCCATTCTCTTACCCCCAAAGTTTAGTTGGACATTTTCTTGTGGAGTCCAGCAAAGATTCTTTGGATTAATTAGGTCGACACCAATGCAAGCTCCTCCCATGCAACGCTCATTTAGGGATAATGTACAAAAACTCGCACACGCAGGAAAAGCTTATGACGACGACATTTCGGCCCAAATGGGCCGAAAAAGTGTCATAAGCTTTCTCTTCTTGTTCGGGTTATTCGTGATTGTTCCAGTACGTTGTTGTGTGTTTTTTTTCTTCATTATAAGGTTGTTTCCTTGACGAAAAATGATTATAAAAAACTCCCGCCGAGATGCAATTTAATTATTTGATGAATTCGTTTTACTCATTTTAAAATGTCATGAATATTCTGAAGCCGTAGAGGGTGCAGGGTGTGCAGGTGTGTGCAGGTTTGTTTCGGTGTGTGCAGGTTGTCGCAGGTGTGTGCAGGTGTGTGCAGGTGTGTGCAGGTGTGTGCGTTGTGTGCAGGTGTGGCAGGTGTGTGTATGTGTGTGTAGGTGTGTGTAGGTTGGGGAGGTGTGGTAGGTGTGGTAGGTGTGTTAGGTGTGGTAGGTGTGTGAGGTGTGTGTGGTGTGTGAGGTGTGTTAGGTGTTTGCAGGGGGGTGTGGGGGGTTTTAGGTGTGGTAAGGTTTGCAGGGGTGTGTAGGTGGGGGTGTGTGTGGGTGCCTGCAGGTGGTGTAGGTGTTTGCGGTGTGGAGGTGTGTGTAGGTGTGTGTAGGTGTGGCAGGTTGTGCAGGTTGTGTGGTGTCTGCGGTGTGTGTAGGTATTTGCAGGTGTGTGCAGGTGTGTGTAGGTGTGTGTAGGTGTGTGCAGGTGTGTGTGCATTGTGTGTGCCGGTGTGTTGCAAGTGTGTGCAGGTGTGTGTAGGTGTGTGCATGTGTGTGCAGGTGTGTGCAAGTGTGTGCAGGGTGAGTGTGTAGGTGAATGCCGGTTTGTGTGGCAAGTGTGGTGCAGGTGTGTGCCGGTGTGTGCAGGTGTGTGCAAGTGTGTGCAGGTGTGTGCAGGTGTGTGCAGGTGTGTGTGCAGTTCTGTGTGTAGTGATGTGTGAAGAAGTGTGCAGGTGTGTGCAGGTGTGTGCAGGTGTGTGCAGGTGTGTGCAGGTGTGTGCAGGTGTGTGTAGGTGTGTGCAGGTGTGTGCAGGTGTGTGCAGGTGTGTGCAGGTGTGTGTAGGTGTGTGCAGGTGTGTGCATGTGTGTGCAGGTGTGTGCAGGTGTGTGTAGGTGTGTGTAGGTGTGTGCAGGTGTGTGTAGGTGTGTGCAGGTGTGTGTAGGTGTGTGCAGGTGTGTGCAGGTGTGTGCAACAGTGAGGTCAGGAAACGTTAGACACCATCTTCCCCAAAATTTCTCCCTCGCATCAGATGACGAAGAGAATTTAATTAAATTTAACTGGACAAGATGATGCCTTTGTGATTACCCTATTACGTGATTTATTAATTATTAATCCGATGTTGGTGAGGGTTGGTGATACTGTGAGGTGATCTTTGTGCTGGTGGGTGATGTTGGTGCTGGTGGATGATGTTGGTGCAGGTGGATGATGTTGGTGCTGGTGGATGATGGTGCTGGTGGATGATGTTGGTGCTGGCGGGTGATGATGGTGCTGGTGGATGATGTTGGTGCTGGTGGATGATGTAGGTGCTGGTGGATGATGTTGGTGCTGGTGGATGATGTTGGTGCTGGTGGACGATGTTGGTGCTGGTGGATGATGTTGGTGCTAGTGGATGATGTTGGTGCTGGTGGATGATGTTGGTGCTGGTGGGTGATGTTGGTGTTGGTATATGATGGTGCTAGTGGATGATTTTGGTGCTGGTGGTTGATGTTGGTGCTGATGGGTGATGTTGGTGCTGGTGGGTGATGCTGGTGTTGGTGCATGATGTTGGTGCTGGTGGGTGATGTTTTGCTGGTGGGTGATGTTGGTGCTGGTGGATGATGTTGGTGCTGGTGGATGATGTTGGTGCTGGTGGATGATGTTGGTGCTGATGGATGATGTTGATGCTGGTGGATGATGTTGGTGCTGGTGGATGATGTTGGTGCTGGTGGATGATGTTGGTGCTGGTGGATGATGTTGGTGCTGGTGGATGATGTTGGTGCTGGTGGATGATGTTGGTGCTGGCGGGTGATGATGGTGCTGGTGGATGATGTTGGTGCTGGTGTGATGTAGGCTGGTGGATGATGGTGTGTGGATGATGTTGGGCTAAAGGGGTGATTTTGGGCTTGAATGATTTTGGTGTGGTGGCGAGTTGGTGGGGGTGGTAATGTTGGTGCTAGGGATGTGTTGGTGCTGGTGGTGTGTTGGTGCTGGGGGGTGAGTTGGGTTGTTTTGAGTGTAGTGGATGTTTTTTGGTGCGGTGGAAAAAGTTGGTGTGAGGGGTGATTTTGGGGCTGGTGGAATGATTTGGTGCTTGGGTGAGTGGTGCTGGGAGTGATGCGGGGTGCGCGGGGGTGTGTTGGTGCTGGTGGATGATTTTGGGTGCTGGGGATGTTTTGGGCGGTGGATGATGTTGGGCGGGGGAGTTTTGGGGGCCCTGGGGGTTATTTTGAGTTGGGGGGTGGGCTAGGGGTTTTTGGGGCGGTGGATGATTTGGCGGGTGGATAGTTGGTGCGGGGGGTGAGTTGGGCGGTGGGTGATTTTGGTTTTTGGGGATGAGGTGCTGGGATGATGTAGGTGCTGGGGATGTGTTGGTGCGGTGGAATGTTGGTGGGGGGGTGATTTTGGGCGGTGGGTGATGTTGGGCTGGGGGACGATGGGGTACTGGGGGGATGAGCTGGTTTTGGTGCATGATGGGGTGCGAGGGATGATGTTGGTCGGTGGTGATTTTTGGACTGGTGGCCCGATGTTTGTGCTTATGGATGATGGGTGCTGAGGTATTTTGGAGTGAGGTGGGTTAGTGTGTGGATTAGTTGGGCTGAGGGATATGTTTACTGGGGGAACTGGGGGATGGAGATTTGGAGCTGAGGTTGTTTGGTGCGTGAATGATTTGGGGGCGAGGATGATTTTGGGTGCTGATGGAGATTTTGGTGCTTGTGGTGATTTGGTGCCATGGAGATGGGTGCTGGGGGAGTTTTGGGCTGAGGATGATTTTGGTACTCGTGAGTGTGGTTTTTCTGGGGGTTAGTTTCAAAACAGTTTAACCCCAAAAAAAACCTTCATGTCACCTCAGTAAAATATTGTCACCCTGCAAAAAAATTGGGCGGAATTGTCAAATATAAAATAGGGGTGCCCTAAAAAAGAAAAACTGGAATGAGGGGGGGTTATATTCAAAAGAAAAAGAACATAAAAATGTAAAAAACAGCAAAAGGGCCCTACGGGCCCCAACGGGCAGGCCTTTAAAAAACGAATCTACCTAAAGCTACAAAAAAACAACTCCCCCCCCCCCAAAACCCCAATCAAACCCCAGCCCTCCCATATATATTTGCCCAGTCTTTCTTAAGCTACCAACCCTAGCCTCTACCCCCCCATGGGAAACTGTTCCACGATCTACAACCGTTAAAAAAACCAGATTTCCCCTATCCCCTTTGAACATTAAAAGGAGAAATCCGACAGTTTTAGGTAAACAATACAACATTGGGGGATCTTTTATTTCGAAACGTTTCGCCTAAAAGTAGCTTTTCATCGGTACAAAAAGGTTGATAAAGCAAAATTTTGAAGCGATGAATCATCCACCCCCTTAAATTTTTGAGGTGGCCCCCCTCAGTCTGGGAAGACATTGTTCCGTTGTGAAACAAATGAAAAGTTGAATTGACAGAAGGGGGCCTTTTTTTAAGTGCCAGGAGGTGAGAGTGGTTTTGTTTTGGGGAGGGCGGTCCTTCTCAAACCCCCCGTTCCACTAGTAGATTTTGTCGAAGTGGTCTGTACCAAGATACCCTTGGTTGCAGTGTTGACAGAAATTGAACATTAAAAGGGTATGAAATACCACAATTTTTAGGTAAACACATATGCAACAGTTGGGTATCTTTTTTTTCAAAAGTTTCCCCTA
Source organism: Cherax quadricarinatus (assembly GCF_026875155.1). Classification (NCBI taxonomy): domain Eukaryota; kingdom Metazoa; phylum Arthropoda; class Malacostraca; order Decapoda; family Parastacidae; genus Cherax; species Cherax quadricarinatus. The sequence continues at coordinate 27,569,257 of NC_069401.1, read as the reverse complement.
CACGAGTTTTTCAGTCAGTACAGAAAGGTGATAGAAGCAAAGAACTTGAAACATGTAATCATCCATCCCCCTTTAAAAGTTTTGGGGTGGTCGCCCCTCTCGGAAAGAGCTTTGCCCGTTGTTAAAAAATTTAAAATTTGAATTGACAAAGGGGGCCTTTATATGGCCAGGATTGAACTGGTTGCTTTGGGGGGCAGGCCCTTCCAAACCCGGGCCTTCTCACTAGTAGAGGTTGTCAAAGGGGTCTGTACCAAATACCTTTTTTTTGCAGTGTTTACAGAATGAACAAAAAAGGGTATAAAATACCGACAGATGTTAGGAAGACACAATGAACGTTGGGTATCTTATTTCAAAAACTTTTTCGCCCACATGGGCTTCTTCAGTCGAGTACAAAAAGGTTAAGAAGCAGAAATACTTGAAGACGATTAATCAGTCTCACCCTTAAAGTTTGAGGGGTCAGTCCCAGTCTGGAGAAGAGCATTTTTCCCGTTTCTGAAACAAATAAAAACAAGCTTTTTCCCCAACTGGGGACGACCACCCAAAACTTTAAAGGGGTGATGGACTGTTTACATCGTCCAAAGTCTTTTGTTCTATCAACTTTCTGACTAAAAGAAAACCCACGGGTTAGCGAAACGTTTCAAAATAAAGATCCCCAAACTTTGCATAGGGTCTTACCTAAAATCTGGGGTATTCATACCTTTTTAATGTTCATTCTGTCAAACACTGCAACAAAGGGTATCTTGGTACAGCCCACTTCGAAAACCCCTTACTATGAAAGGGGCGGGTTTGAAAGGACCTGCCCCCCCAAAGCAACCTACTCTCACCCCTGGCACATAAAAGGCCCCATTCGTCAATTCAATTTCTATTGTTTCAGAAAGGGAACAATGCTCTTCTCCAGAGGGGGGGACTGACCCCAAAAATTTTAAAGGGGTGATGGACTGTTTAATCGTCTAATATCTTCGTTCTATCAACCTTTCGTACTCGACTGAAGAAGCCTACTGTGTAGGCGAAACGTTCAAATAAAAGATACCCAACTGTTCATATTGTCTTCCCTAACAATCTGTCGGTTTTTCATACCATTTTAATGTTCTTCGTCAAACACTGCAACAAAAGGGGATCTTGGTACAGCCCCTTTCAAAACCCTCTACTAGTGAGAAGGGCCGGGGTTTGAAAAGGGACCTCCCCTCCAAAAAACCCTACGTCTACCTCCGGGCACTATATAAAGCCCCATTCTGTCAATTCAATTCAATTTTTTTTCAGAAAAGGGAAAAATGCTTTTTCCCAAGGGGGACTGACCCCTCAAAATTTTGGGGGTGATGGACTGATTAATCGTCTTAAAATTTCTTCTGCTTTTTTAAAACCTTTCTGTACTCGATGAAAAAGCCTACTGGTAGGCGAAATTTTTTCGAAATAAAGAACCCAACGTTGCTAGTGCTTACCAAACAACCATCCCCTTTCAAAATCAAATTTATCCAACTTAAATCCATTTTTTCCGGTTTACCTGGTTCGACACCCTCGTATTTTTATTAATGTCCCCCTTGTTTATCCCCGTACCCCAAATTAACACTTCAATGATACCCCCCTCATTCAAAACGCCTTCCAAGAGTGGAGTTTTAAGGGTTTTAAGTCTATCTTCATACGGGAGGTCTTACACAGAAATTTTTTAGTTTTTCTTCTCTGATTTCTCAAAGGGCCCCAAAGTCCATCCTGTAGTAAGGGGAAAAAAAACGGCAAATAATTAAATGAGGTCATAGGGTATAGAGCTGTAAAATAACTTTTGGACTTCTGTTACTTATATCTTGAGATAAATCCAGTAACTGTTGGGCCCTTGTTGCGCAACTGGGCACGCTGTTTGGCTTTATTTTTCGTTACCATGACTCCCAAGTTTTTTAAATTTCAAAAGCCCCCCAGCTCTATTTCACCAAATTTTAAAGCTTCGGGGGTTATTTTTTTACCAAGGGCAAGTACCTTCACTTATCCCATTAAATTTCATCTGCCATTTCTCAGACCAAGTTTAAATTTTTTCAAATCGCCCCGGGATTCTTTGTTTCCCCTCAAGTGAATTAAAGGGCCTACTTTGTATCATCACAAATTACTCAGTCACATAATCCCTTCATCAAGGTCATTAATGTAAATTTGAACAAGAGGGGGCCCTAAAACTGATCCTTTGTGGAACCCCACTAGTGCTAAACCCCCTTTCAGTTTTCACTCCTTTAAGGTAACTCTCTGTTTTTTTGGGTAAGCCAGCCTCAATCCATGCTAAAATTTACCCCCTTACCGGCTGCCACTTTTTTTTAAGATCTCTTGTGGGGTACTCTGTCGAAGGTTTTACTAAAATCCAAAAAACAATTCAATTCCTTACATTCAACTGCCTCAAAGTTCTATTGAAAAGTCTAAGTTTGTCAGGCAGGAACACCCTCGTGAATCCCCGCGAGATTATTTTCAAATTATGCTCTTCAAGGTGACTTCTATAAGTCAGCTTAATTTTTAAACTTGCCCATTAAAGTCAGGTTATTGGACGGTAATTTGAAGGAGTGGGGCTTTTCCCTATTTTAATAAGGGAAACCCCATTTTGCCATCTTCCACTCTCGGCCAACACTGGAAAATGGACGCATTGAATCACTCGTAATGGCTGACTAACCCCATTTTGCTTTCCCTTTAAAACCCCTTTAAAAAAACTCATCGGGGCCCGGGGACTTATTTTGTTTCATTTGTCTATCTGTTTAATAACCGTCCCTCGTGACAGTAAATTAGTTAACTTAAAATTTTATCAAATTAAATAATTTTAATTACTGGAATCTCATTTACTCTTCCGTTAAAAACTGACAAAAAATATCATTAAATAAGGAACACTTTCCCGTTTTTTAAAAATCACGTCCATTCCCCCAAATTTTAAGGTCCTCTTTTTTCCTTCACCTTCGTCCCATACACTTGAAAGAACCCCCCTTTTGGGTAGTCTTTGATTCTTTGCAAATCTAATTTCATATACTTTGCCTTTCTAATGCCTTTTTTACTTCTCTTTTAAGTGAACATATTGGCAGTAAGGTTAACCCCTCCCTTCTGAGCGCCTTAAATTCCCCCTTTCTCCCCCAATAATGCTTTAGCCTCCTGTTAACCCTTTTTGGGTCGTTATTATTAGACCAAAAATTTTCCCCTGGGAATGTATAACTCTGGGGACTGTGTACATATTAAGAAACAACATAAAAGCAGATCCCTTCATATTTATAAGTATGATTACGCAATAAAAAATTAGCTAGATATCCCCAAAAGATTGACAGTGTTCCTTTAAAATCCCCTTATAACGGGGGGAACGAAAATCGGGGGGTTTTTTCGTATTATCATTATTCTTGATTCCCAAAATTTAAAGCTAAGGGTGGATTTTTTACACTTGCGCCAACCTTCATGATCCCAATTTTTTCACGGGGTTTCCTTATTTGACAAGACGGTTAAACAAATTATTCCCCTGGGAGGTTCAGTTTTCACTCTGTTTTAGAAAACAGTCCTGAAAATGTTTCCATGATTCACGGGCTCTAGATTACCTGTCAAAAAATTCCCTCAATTTGGGTAAAGTTAAATCCCCTACTATGCTTTCGTTACTGTGTCCAGAAACCCTAACAATTTCTCCCAAAAAAAGTCTCCCCCTATCGTGATCCAAGCCGGAGGGTCGGTTATTTCACCAAACAGTTTTTCTTGGGGCCCCCCACGAACTTACCCAAAAAGACTCTGTTCTGCTCCATCTATTTTTTTTACCTTTTTCTATGCAACAATTTTATTTTTTTCGAACAACAAAGCAAATCCTCCCCCCTTCCCATTTCATCTATCCAAAATTTAAAAATTAAATCCCCGAATTTACATCAGCAGTCAAAACCCCCCTCTTTAAATCTACCAACGTTTCAGTTAATCAATGAATCAAATTCCCCCCCACATGTACCAAACGTTTCATTAATTTTATTTTTTGCACTTGACTGTTAGCAAAAAAAACCACATATGTTTTTTTTTTCGCACATTTTTCCTATTAAACTTTGTTTTTTTTTCCAATTTCTGAAATTTTCATTACCCCGAGTTTCTCCTGACAGTTACTATAAGATTATTTTAAAATCAAGATAATCAATATATCCTATTCATTATTTAAACATTTCAAAACCCATACCTCTACTAACCTGTTTAAATCCCAACAACCCCCCCAATGAGTTAGCAAAAAACCCAACCTGCCCGGGGTAAATGAACCCCACCCTGGCATACAGTCATTTCGGCCAAAAGTTTTCCCTTTTTCAATAAGGTCTGCATTATCCTACAGTGTTTATCACCAACAAAAATACCAAAAGCTCGGACAACCATTTATTCCAACACCCTTCTTGGCAAAAAACCCAAAAAAACAGGGGGCCCCCCTTCTTTCCTAATCATGTCTATAGCTTCCCGAACTTTCTAACTAAATCCTCACTTTTACCTTTCCTAAATCATTTCCCCCCAGCCGAGGGAAATAAAGGATGATCCCCTTACCGTTCATGGTGTTGCAAACCCGGGTACAATGTCCTCCCCCTCCCAGCCCCAGAAACATACCCTTTGTCTCCTACCCTTCCTTCAAGCAGAAAGCCCTATCCATGTACTAACCTGGCTATCCCCCCAAAAACAACAATATTCTTTCCCCTTTCCCTTTTTGTCGTTCGTCGGCGATCCCGTAGTAACTCACATTCGTGGGTACCCGAGAATTCGTTGGAGGTTTTTCCACGGGGGTTTTTCCCAGCATCTCTTTCTTTTTTCTGTTTTTGGGTTTCCCCTGCTTTCTTTTCGCAACTTGTCGTCCCCTCTGTCCAAACCCCTGCCACGATCCTTCTTGAGAGGACTGAAAAGGGGGGACTACTACATCCCTTGTTTTCCTCGTCAATGCCGTATCTCCATCTTCGCGCCTGAATTCTTTCCCTTTTTGCTGGTAAATTCTCGTGGAGGGCATCTGGTTTTATCCAGGGGAGCAAAACAAGACACTTTTTCCAGAGTTAAAATACGGTCAGCACTCAAGTACAGGGCACCCCTCAAGAGCAACAAAAAGGTCTTCCTGACTAATACACGTCCCCCCCTGTTACCCCCCTGTGTTGACACCCAGGGTTTCTCACCCTTTTTAACCCACAGGTTTACCACCGGGTTTTGAAAACCCAGGTTTACTCACCTGGTTAGACCCCCCCAGTTTTACTCACCGTGTTAGAACCACAGTTGTTACCACCTGTGTTAACACCACAGTTGTTACTCACCGGTTTAAAACCACAGGGTTTTCCACCGTTTAACCCACAAACACTGTTATTTTCTTTTTCACAACAACAACAAACAAATTCTTTCGTTTGTCTTTTTTGGGTTTTTTTTTGGGGCATTTGCCCCGGCATTTTTGTCACCTAAGAGAAAGAAAGATAAATTTTTTCGGATTTTTTAAACCCCGGAGGGTTTGCCACCCCGGAAAAACCCCAAAAAAGTCATGCTCATCGAGGATGTCTAACTATTTCCCTGGGGGGCCCTTAAATTTTTTCCCCCCGATGCGACCCACACCCTCGACTAACACCAGGTAAATATTTGGGCTAGGTGAACAGGACAACGGGTAAGGAAAATTGTCTAAATTTTTCCCCCGCCGGGAAACGAACCCAGGGCCCCCCGTTTGGGGGAAGCGGGGGCTTTACCCCAGGGCCAAACCCGGCCCCCTACAAAACGGAAAATTACGAGGTAGGCTCTTTTCCCTTCCCCAAGTTTTTGAAATGCCATAAAAAATTATGTTTCCTTTTTAAAAGTAGATGTTTTTCCCAGGATTATAATATAAACCCATTCCTTGTTGATTTTTTAAAAATTTACTCTCCTAAATTTTCTGCTGGTTTTTGGGCAAAATAAATCATTGACTTTTTTTTTGAGTCTTTAAAATTTTTAAAGGTAACTATTATTTAAAATGAAAAAATTTCGAAAACCAAAGAAAAACCTGTTCTTATTTCACATTAAAATTTTTGATTAGATGGGGTTAAAATTTTAGTATTCGCATCAAGTTTTGGAGCTTTTCGTACTGCAGCCCCGATTTAAAGAAGAAAAAATATTTTGATTTTTGAAATAGCCTTTATCTAAAATACCCAAAATCTTAACATTTTTTAATAAAATAATAATAATAAAAAATAAAAATAATAATAATAAAAAATAATAATAAAATAATAATATAAAAAATAATAAAATAATAAAATAAAATAACAACAAATAATAATAAAAAATAATAAAATAATAAAAATAACAACAATAAAAACAAAAAATAATAAAATAATAATAATAATAATAAAATAAATAAAATAATAATAATAACAATAACAATAAAATAACAAAATAATAACAAAAAAAAAAAATAAAAATGATAATAAAAAAAAAAAAAATAAAATAATAAAATAATAATAATAAAATAATAATAAAAAAAAATAATATAATAACAATAATAATAATAAAAACAATAATAAAATAACAATAAATAATAAAAATAATAAAATAATAATAATATTAAAAATAAAAATAATAATAATAATAATAAAAATAATTAACAACAATAATAATAAAAAATAAAATAATAATAAATAAAATAATTAAAATAATAATAATATAATAATAAAAAATAATAACAAAATTTATTTCTGCAAGTTTTTGTCAAACGTTCAGACCATAGCTGACATCTGACATAGTACATTACAACGTAAAACCATAGCTGCTCAGTGACAAATACATGTACAAGGTATACAGACCAAACGACATCAGTGAAAGTACATGTACAACGATACAACCTACTGAATCATACAAAATCAAAAAACCCCTTTTAAAAATAAATTTTTCTTCCAACAATGTAAAACACCTTTTCAACCAAAATTTTGTTGGCTCTCTTTCCAAAAAACTCTTTTAAAAACCTCCCCTCTAAGAATTTTTAAATTAATTCTTTTAAAAAACTTGATACGTAAAAAAAAAAAAAAAGTTCGATTAAAAAAACCCACTAAAAAGCGATGGGGTGTCTCAAAATTCCCCTTTTAAAAAATGTAATAAATTTATTGGTCAGACTGGAAAACCGAACTAAATTTTAACAACATAAATATAGATTAGGGCTGGACACACTCTAATGTCTTATAATTGGGGTCAGAGACTTAACCACCCAAATAAAATTTTAAAAAAGCCGAGAAAGTGTACCAAGCGGTCTATGGTTGAGAAAAATACAATTGAATAATGCTTCATAAAAAATAGTTTTGATTTTAATATGAATATAGGTTTAGGATTAAATAAATTAAATTCATTTATAATTAATAAAATTTTGGAAGAATTTAGTCAATGTCTGAGAAGACCTTGACCATCCCACCAGCATCATAATGGAGCGGGTGTAATGTTGAACGTGACTGTGAGTCGACATCTCAGCATTATATAGCCTTCTCCTGTTCTATTAATTCAGGTCCTTGATAATGTGAGAAATTACGAAAGTGCTTGGAGTTTCACTATTGGATCTCAACTTTTCAATTTGCTTTCACTAATATATTAAATGAGTTAACATTTCTGTTATTTTGAATAAGATACTAATTATTATGTGCGCAGCTAAAATGACCTGTATCTCGTTTCCTGTAATCACTCATTCCTGTTCATTCAACAGTCATCAGTGGCGGACCTACATTTTTGGGGCCCTGAAGCTTGAACTATTATTGGGGCCCTTCGCAACCTCTACTCATACAGTAGACCCAAAATTTTTAGACAATTTAGATTAAAGTCGCTTTTCAGGTCCCTCCGGGATTAGGAGCCCTGAGCTTCATAAGTTTCGCAGTAGATTTTTCACTGGGTGTTATACAACACCTAGGAAATAAAGTCCATTAGTTTCGGCCCAAGAGAAGACAAATCCAATTCCTAGGATCAAAAGATTCCTGAAATATCAAAGAACCTTTCTTCAGAGTTTAAGGCTGTACACCGTTTAAAAATTCTTTATGATGAAAATGGTATATAATATCAACAAGTTGAAGAGTCAGAATCATTTACGGGACTGACCACCTCCAACACTATTTCTCCAAGGTTGGTGGATAAATTACATCTTTACCTCGCTACTACGCCTGTTGCCTCCAGTTTATTCTCCTCTAAATTTGACTGAAGAAGCCTACTGAGTAGGTGTAACGTTTCAGTCAACATTAAAGATTCCCAGCTGTTGCACGTGTATCTTACTCTTCAACTCGACGGTATTATATACATTTTGAGAATACTTGTCTGACACGGCAACACAATGGAATCTTGGTACAGAAGACATCTATAACATCACTGCTTTAACAACTAGTTATGAGTGAGAAGGGTTGGAGACGAGAGGGCCAGTAATCCTGCCACAGTGCTCCTCAGATTCTTGCCTTCTTACTTCTACCAGTGGTGTCCGCCTCTTGCTGTGTCATCCAGACCTTACACGTCTGATCCTCAGCAATATTTAAAACTATTCTTATACTTCAGTTTCACATAGTTCCAGACTACGGAGTTGGGCGCTCCTCTAGGCTGACGGACTGACCTCCACAAAAACTGTTTCTTAAAGGTTGATGGACTGATGACATTACCTCGCTACTACGCCTGTTGCCTACAATTTATTCTCCGCTGTATACGACTGCAGAAGCCTACGGTGCGGGCGAAACATTTCAGTCAACAACACACCTCTCGGTGAATATAATCTGCGAACATTTTTCCTCTATCCCTTGAAATATTTATCCACATCAAAATAAAATACTTAACGATGCATAGTGATCCCAGTGTTGTATCCTTTCAGAAATATAGGAAATACTAAATATCGAAATTATATCTTCAGTGATTTATAAAAAAAAATGCTAGGCTTTCGATTTTCGTTTCCTTAAAAATATTCTCATGACGCAGGTGTTTCATATCCCTCGTAAGATATACAGTTGGGACCAATATACTGGGAATTTGTGAGACTTGTTATTGACCATAACTTCTTGTCTGGACATTGTGAAGTTGAGACATTAAAGTTAAGAAGCACGAACTGGAGTTTGTGTAAGCTTTGAGAGAGGAATAATGTCCAGTCTGAGAAATAGGGCTTGGAGAAAATGTTTTTTGCCTAGAAGAATAAAAGGAAGAAAAGAGTGGCAGGAAAATAATTCATCCCTGACAAACAATTCCGTCTTGGTCTAGTGTCAGGTTGCGAGTGAGAAAAAAATGGGGTTAAGGGCAGAAGACAGTGTGGAGAGCCAGTAGAAGAATCGGTAGAAGAGTCAGTAGAAGAGTCAGTAGAAGAGTCAATAGAAGAGTCAGTAGAAGAGTCAGTAGAAGAGTCAGTAGAAGAGTCAGTAGAAGAGTCAGTAGAAGAGTCAGTAGAAGAGTCAGTAGAAGAGTCAGGTGAAGAGGAGAGGAGGAAATCAGAACACTGAACAGATTAAGTAAAAGGAAACACAAAATCTAATTAATTTCCACTTGATCTGTCAATTAATGTATCTGACAATGTTCTAGGAAAGGCAATGCTCATCAGAAACAAAAATTGGGACAAGACTAGGAATACTGAGTAAAATAACTTATATGCCAAGACGGTATGTACGAGGACTAGGAAAGGATCAAAATTTTGGCCAAGGACTAGATTACTGGATAACTATGTTCTCTAACATAACAGAAAAGAATAATGTTAGTGTAAAGACGAATAATTCTTTTGTATTCGTGAATCAGCTACTGTCGCCACTGTTTCGAAAAAAGCATAAAAGGCAGAAAATTTAAGAACACAGAAGTACCGATAAGAGAAGTCAGAACCAGATGCTACGAAGTGATTATTTTGTGCAAATACAAGTTTAACATGCAGAGGATAGACGATGAAATTAAGTTTTTTTTTTTTCATCCAGAAATAAAAGGAAGGTAGAATTTGTCATATTATAGTTGGCTTAGGACTTAATGCCGAAACAAAAAGGACCAAAACATCATCCGAAACTTTCTCTCCATATTGTAGGTTTGTTGCATAACGTTATTATGGTGTCTATTTTTCTGTTATGATGTGTATAATTTTTTAATACTTTTCAGTGTTTTCTTCAGTATGTGTGTTTATATATTTTCGCCTGAGCGCATTTGTCTATTTGTTTATACTGAAAGAGAGTTTAATATTAAGACTGGCTTTTTAACGTCAACTCTAATCACTCAGGATAATAATAGTTATAGTAACAGAGAAGCGGTCAAACCGCAGGGATTATACAGGATGGGGGGAGTATTCAAGTGTGATCCGAGGAAGAGAAGCGTAGCTTTAATTCCTTGGATCAAGACCCCATCACCAGCATCATGACATCCACTTGTATGCATCCATGACTAGCAAGTTGTATTTGTAACCCGTTAGCTTGTGTGAACTATCTCGTTAGCTTGTGTGAACTATCTCGTTAGCTTGTGTGAACTATGTCGTTAGCTTGTGTGAACTATCCATATGAATACGCTTATTACAACTTGTTAACTATCAGAGTATTCCTTCAAAAGGTAACCTGAGGCACTTAGAGAGAACAGGGCCATAACAAGTGGCTTTCCTAGTCAATTTCAAAGACCTTTCGTGATTTATCGCGTGAGAAGTGATGAAAGAATGCATCGATTAACCAACAAATAGTATTAGTAAAAATAATTAGATAAAGGAAGAGTAATAATGGAGAAAATAAACACATAAACTGTATAATGTGATCCTTTATTGACAACCTTTCGCCCACACGACACTCTTCCTTTCCTTGTTATTTTTCTCTGCAAAGCTGACCAAGAATTCGTTTTAAAGTCTGTTGAAAACCTGGTAGGTGGGATTCCCCAGTGGAAGTAGGTCCTACCCAAAGAGATGGGTTAGTTGTAGTAGTAGTTGTTGTTGAAGTCGTGAAGGTTATGTATATGTCCTCAGAATCAAGATTCCATGATGTTGCAGTGTCTGACAAGTTGTACAAGAATGGTATACAATACCGATAACATGACATTAAGACACATGTGCAACATCTGGGTTTCTTTATTGTAGACGTTTCGCCATCCAGTGGCTTTATCAATACAAATTCCAGGACATGGAATCTTGATTCTGAGGACATGTACATAACCTTCACGACTACGACAACTACTACTACTACTACAACTAACCCATCTCTTTGGATAGGACCTACTTCCACTGGGGAATCCCGCCTACCAGTGACTATGCCCTCGTCTGCTACACGTCCCATTTCCACCTGACGTTAGTATATAAGCGTCAGGCGCCTTGCTTCTGCTTCAGAATTTCCATGACTACGGTGCTCTTCACACCTACTCCAAGGTTAAGGGACTGATTACCTCATCTTCTGTACATAGTTCTACTATCTTCAAGTTATGTCCTGGAATTTGTATTGATAAAGCCACTGGATGGCGAAACGTCTACAATAAAGATATCCAGATGTTGCACATGTGCTTTAATTTCATTTAGTAAGGCTTTCGATATAGTGCCACATCAGAGGCTATTGAGGAAACTTAAGGCACACGGAATAGGAGGAAAAATTTTTTCCTGGTTAGAGGCATTGCTGACAAATAGGCAGCAGAGAGTTTGCATAAATGAGGAGAAATCAGAATGGGGGCACGTCACAAGCGGTGTTCCTCAGGGGTCAGTGTTGGGGGCCCTTGTTGTTCATAATCTACATAAACGACTTAGATGAGGGAATAAATAGCGACATAAGCAAATTTGCTGATGACACCAAAATAAGCCGTCCAATTCATTCTAATGAGTACATTAGAGCACTCCGGGATGATTTGAATAGACTGATGAAGTGGTTGGAGAAGTGGCAGATGCAGTTTAATATAGACAAATGCAAAGTTTTAAATGTTGGACAGGTAAATAACCATGCCACATATAAACTAAATAATGCAGATCTTAATACTACTGATTGCGAAAAGGATTTAGGAGTTCTGGTTAGCAGTAATCTAAAACTAAGACAACAGTGCATTGAACATTAAAATGGTATAAAATACCGACAGGTTGTTAGGTAAGACACATATGCAACAGTTAGGTATCTTTATTTTGAAACGTTTCGCCTACACAGTAGGCTTCTTCAGTCGAGTACAGAAAAGTTGATAGAAGCAGAAGATACTTGAAGACTATGTAATCAGTCCATCACCCTTAAAGTTTTGAGGTGGTCAGTCCCTCAGTCTGGAGAAGAGCAATGTTCCATAGAATGAAACAATATGGAGATGAAGTGACAGGATGGCGCTATATAAGGCTTCATATCTAGAAATATAAATAACAGAAGTCCTCAGGTTGTTCTTCAACTCTATATATATTTGGTTAGACCTCATTTAGATTATGTTGCACAGTTTTGGTCACTGTATTACAGAATGGATATAAATGCACTGGAAAACGTGCAAAGGAGGATGACAAAGTTAATCCCATGTATCAGAAATCTTCCCTATGTGGATAGACTGAGGCCCTGAAACTGCACTCTCTTGAAAGGCGTAGAATTAAGGGGTTGAGGTGTATAAATGGAAAACAGGAATTAATAAAGAGGATGTAAATAGCGTGCTAAAAATATCTAGCCTAGACAGGACTCGCAGCAATGGCTTTAAATTGGAAAAATTCAGATTCTGGAAGGATATAGGAAATCACTGGTTTGGTAATAGAGTTGTGGATGAGTGGAACAAACTCCCGAGTACCGCCATAGAGGCTTAGACGTTGTGTAGTTTTAAAAATAAGTTTGATAAATACATGAGTGGGTGTGGGTGGGTGTGAGTTGGACTTGACTAGCTTGTGCTACTTGGTAGGATGCCGTGCTCCTCCCTTAAGTGACGTGTCTAACCTCACTAGGTCAAGGCATTGGCCTAAGCCAGTGGGAGAATTGGGCCTGCCTCGCATAGGCCAGTAGGCCTGCTGCAGTGTTCCTTCTTTCTTATGTTCTTATGTTTCTTATGTTCTTATGTTTCTTATGTTCTTATGTTTCTTATGTTCTTATGTTTCTTATGTTCTTATGTTTCTTATGTTCTTATGTTTCTTATGTTCTTATGTTTCTTATGTTCTTATGTTTCTTATGTTCTTATGTTTCTTATGTTCTTATGTTTCTTATGTTCTTAAGAATTGTCAATAAAGGATCACATTATACTGCTTATGTGTTTATTTTTACATTGTGTCGGTATTTTATACCATTTATTTCCAAGATTGTTGAGTTGTGACCTCATATGTGACCTCATATGTGACCTCATATGTGACCTCACATACGACCGTTCTCACTGATCATTGAAATTCCTTTCAAATGTTTTAAAGTTTTTAGTCAAGTAAAATTTTAGAGTGACATGTCAGACAAAGAGCAATTTTGTCAGCACAGTTTATTATCCTCACGAATTCTATTCATTTTAAATGAATCTATTTAATACACTCATGGACTTATATTCATACTGCAGTCAACGCTATTTATTTTTTTTATAAAACCCGATTCTATTATATTTTGTTCAGGCATAGATTTGCCTTTGGATAATTACTAGTGTGGTTAAATTCTCCTTTATGAATAAAATGGAATTAGTCTCCTGGCCAGTTCTAATGTTATATTTATGTTGTTATTATCTTATCTCAAGATTTTTTTTCCAGATTTCCCAAAATAAAATCTATTACATTTTGTACAGGAAATCTTACGAACACAGCCATCAGCATTCTTGGCAGATTTCTTAATCAAATAGTTTTTTTCAGTGTTTCAAGATTTATAAATATAATCTGAAGTTTGCCGTTCTTAAGCAGAGATATTTTCAAGAAAGTTTTCATCATATGGCAGGACCAACATATTCTTGGTTGAATATGGTTCTTTGTCCTGTTTAGAATTGTAAAATGCATTTCTTACAATTTTGAAATATTTGTAAGTGAAATTTTTTGGAATATTTTAGATCTTATGCTCTGGCTCTTATGCTCTGGTGGCCTGGTGGTTAACGCTCTCGCTTCACACGGTGAGGGCCTGGGTTCGATTCCCAGCCAGAGTAGAAACATTGGACGTGTTTCTTCCACCTGTTGTCTATGTTCCCCATCAGTAAAATGGATACCTGGGTGTTAGTCGACTGGTGTGGGTCGTATCCTGGGACACTGACCTAAGGAGGCCTGGTCACAGACCGGGCCGCGGGGGCGTTGACCCCCGGAGCTCTCTCCAGGTAAACTCCAGGTAATATCATAAATCTTCAATGTTTTTTCATCTTTAAAATCTGGGCAACAAATACACAGAGTTCTCAAGAACATATATGAGACCACAGAATCTTTAACTTTGTCATGTAGTGATGAATAATAACTTACATAAAAGCAGATATTTGTTGGCTTTTCTGTATACTTTGAATTTCAATTCCAGTTTCCTTGTAATAATTAAATCATCTAAAAATAGCAGTAAGTTATTTTGTTTAAACTCAACAATTTGTCAGTGAAGTTAGACTGATTAATTCAAGAAGGAATGGGTTAATATCTATTTTGCTGGACATTAAGCACAGAACATCATTCACATATTTGCACTATTTAACTTTATCATTAAACAGTCTGGTTTTAAAAAAGTTGTGGCATCTACAAACTCTGAGACCCCGTGTAGTCTCCACCAACCCGTGTGCTCTCCATAAACCCGTCTGATTTCCACAAACCCGTGTGATTTTATTAATCCAGATACATACTCGTATGTAATCCCCACAAACTCGTTTAGTTTCCATAAACTCTTGGGATCTTCAAAACCCTCAAAACACAGACGAGCTTCCAAAACCCGCGTGGTCTTAACAAACCTCAAATACGGCGTTGTCTTCACAAACCCAAAAATACGTGTGATATTCTAAAAACTGTGTGGTCTTCCATAACCCACAAAAACTGTGTTGGTTCCACAAATCCCCCCCCCCCCAAAAAAAAAAAAACACATGTAATCTCTACAATCCTATGTGATCTTTACAAATCCCCAAAAACCGTATGGTCCCCACAAAGCCGTGTTATCCCACAAACCCTTGTGGTCTCCACAAACACGTGCTATCTTCACAAATTTCTGTGGTCTCCACAAATGTATGTGGCCTCCACAAACCCGTGACTTCATTAAAATTCACGTAGTCTTGAAATTACAAGCTCTAGGAGGTATGGCAAGTTCACTTCAGCTTGCAGCGAGAGCTGTTGTCACTAGCTTCAAGCCATTCTCCTGAGGATCACCAACAGCCTGACTGGGAAAAGACTGAACTGCTGCGATTAGCGTACGAAGGATCGAGCCTTTAAAATTCCTTGCGTTGAATGACATGCAAAGGCTGAACTCAATGGGAGTTCGCATTTGAGCTCACAGTAGAGCTCACAGTAGGGCTCACAGTAGGGCTCACAGTAGGGCTCACAGTAGGGCTCACAGTAGGGCTCACAGTAGGGCTCACAGTAGGGCTCGCAGTAGGGCTCACAGTAGGGCTCGCAGTAGGGCTCACAATAGGGCTCACAGTGAAACGGAGAGATGTTCACGGACGGGCACACAATGAAACCCACATTGCGGCTCATAGTGAGGCTCATCATGAAATTTGGGGAGCTCACATTCGGAGCTCACAGTGGGGGGGTTACTGTCAACTAAAGGGGGTTTTCCATGGAACTTAAAACAAAGGGTCTCATCGATCCCCCAAAAAAAGGAAGGAGAAAAGTGGGGGCCAGGGGGGGGGGCTATCTGTTTTCCCGTAAAAACCCCTGTGGAGTTAAAAAAATTGGAAAGCTCCCCCGGGGGGGGGGTTCACCAGGGGTTTAAAATTTGGGCTAAAAAAGCAGAACTAAATAGTAATCCTTTTCACTGAAAAAAAGGGGGTTTGGTTTAAACATTTGGAACTCACCTTGAAACTTAGCTTGGGCCCGAGATATAGAATTCTTTTAAAACTTTCTACTTGGTTTTTCCCCGGGGGTCGAGGGGGTTTGCCGGCTAATGTATCCCTTCCTGTTATAATTTTGGGGCCTTAACACCGAAAAAGAGAGGGGGGGATTTTCCCCATAGGGAAGGTAAGAGAGAATTTTGTTTTTTCATTTTTTAAAAACACACACACACACACACACACAACCACACAACCACACCCACCACACACACACACACACACACACCCACACCCCACAACGTGAAATTGTTAAAAACCCAAAAAAGGCCCGGGGGGAAAAAAAACCCCCCCCGGGAACCATTTTAAAACCCTCCCCAACGGCCCGAAAAAAAAAAATAAAACCCCCCCCTTTTCCCCTTTAGGATTATAAAACCGTCCTGGGGGGGGTTGGGGGGGGGAGGGGAAAGGAAAC
This sequence comes from Cherax quadricarinatus, assembly GCF_026875155.1. Lineage (NCBI taxonomy): Eukaryota > Metazoa > Arthropoda > Malacostraca > Decapoda > Parastacidae > Cherax > Cherax quadricarinatus. Next base: position 27,553,053 of record NC_069401.1, on the reverse strand, counting down.
CCCGAAAAAAAATTCGGGGAACGGGAAAGCACAGAACCAAATTTCCCCAAAATCAAGACCCATCCCCAAACCATCAAGGAACCCCCCCCGGGGGGAGCGGATCGAAAAGGGGGCAAGCCTGGTCCGAAAAAGGGGCCCTTGATTTAAATTTTACCCCCCCCCCAAAGGGGAAAAAGTTTTAACTTTGGGAAGGGCGAAAAGATCCCCAGAGGGAGTACAGCCCCAAAACCCTAAAACAAGGAAAAGAAATTTTGGGTAAGTTGACACGAAAAACAGGGTTTAAAGGTGCCAGGGCTGGGGTTTGCACATGCTGGGTTTGCACATAAACCCAAAAATAACGGGCGAAACCCCAAGGGGCCCGGCCCAGAAAACCCTTTAAGAAAAAGCTTTTTAAAACATTTAACTAAGGAGTCACCCCACAAAACGGGAAATGCAGCCCAAAGTAATGGAACCGACACCCTCCCTCAAATCCCCAAAAAAAAAGGAAAAAGTGAAAAATTTTTTGCAAAAAGACTAGTCCCAAAAGCAAAGGAAAGTATATCCTAAAAAGGAAAGGGGTTTAAGGGAAGTAAACCCCTGACACACGGAGGAGGAAGGGGAAAGGGGGGAAAAGAAAAAATTTTTTTTTAAAATACGGAGAAAATTTAAAACAAGGTAAAAGGGGGCCAGAATTTTTTTCAAAGATGAGGCAAAAACCAGAAGTTAAAAACTTTTGGAAGAGTCATAGGGATGTTGGAAAAATTACTTCACCCTTAAGTTTTTAAAGGAAGGGGCAACAATCGGGAAAGGGGTGAAGTATTGGGGGAAGAAACCAAACACACCCTTTAATGAAGAGGTCCAAAGAAGGCTTTTTTTTAAGAAAGAGAGAGAAAGAGTGAAAAAATTTGGGACTAATTTTTTCCGGGGTAGGGGAGTGACGGCCTTTAGCTTCCCGACTAGGCGCCGATATTTAAAGGGGGATCGGGCCCTGAAAGGGTTTACAAAAACTGTATATTTTAAAAGCAGATGTACAGGTTTGGGATTTTTAAAGTGGACTGAGAGAAAAATTTTTAGGGGAGGGGCCGTTTGAGAATTGTTAAAAAAAATTTAATTTTATATAAAATAAATATATAAAATGTATATTTTAAATAAAAATAATAATATAAAAAAATATATATAAAAATATATACATTATTATATATATATAAAAATTTATATAATATAATATATTATATTATATATATATATAAAATATATAATATATAATATAAATAATATATTAAAAAAAAAAAATTTAAAAAATAAAAAAAAAATTTTAAAAAAATTGTTAAATTTTTAAATCCCCACGGGCCGATTCCCACCAAAGGGCCTTTGGCCCCCCGAAAAAGAAAAACTTCCACCACCCTTTTCACTCCACACGGGTTTTCCCAAAAGGGGGTTTTTTAAACCCTACTTTTTTTTAAAACTGCAACATTAACACCCCCCCTTTCCAGAGTGGGGGGGAAACGGGACTTCCCAAATCTCCCGGGAAACCCAAGTCCGGGCCCCTTCCCGGGTTTTCCCCCCCCTTAAATTTCCCTTCATAAATGTTACTTTTTGCTCACACCCAACAGCACCCCAAGTATTAAAAACCTTTTTGTCCCCAATTCCTTCCTATCAAACCCCGCTAAACGCATGCCGCGGAAAAGCCCAAAAGCCCCCTCCCCAAAAACCAAAACCCCTTTTACCCCCTTTTCCCCCAAACCCCCTTCCTAGGCCGCCCCCCTACCCCGCCTTCCTTCCACAACAGACGATACCCCTTGAATTTTTTTCCCGTTTCGCCCCTTTTTCTCTCTAAAATGCCCCAAACCCAACCCCAACAAAACCCCTTCCCCCTCAGCCCTCGGGAAAAAAAGGGTTTGGTAACCCCCCCCACCTCCTCCAAAATTTTTTCCCAAACTAAAATTTTCTCTCATTAAAATTCACACCACCCATTGCCCTCAGACATGCCCATCTCCACTCCCTTTCCACCTTTCCCTCCTCGCTGAAACTTTCATCACCCTTTCCCCCAAAAACCCATAAAAGGCTTTGGGGGTAAAACAACCCATCCCATTCCCCCCTTTTCCCTTTCCAAGGACAAAGCCTTTGGTCTCCACAAACCCCTAAGTGCACCACTCATTTTTTTTTTTCCCTCACCCAATTCAAATGTTTCACCTCATTTTTTCATAACCCACCCCGCTACAACTTCCACTAACCAAAAAACTGAAAACTTTTTCACCCCTCCAAACTCTCTTCCCCCCCCAAAACTGATTCAATCTTTCTTTCACCAAATCTTTTTTTTTAACCTAAATAACCAAAATCTTTCCCCTGTTTTTTCATTTTTAAATTTTTCTTCTTTTGCACACCCAAAAAAAACCCCTTTCCCCCCAAACCCCCCCTTCAGCTTCTTTTCCCAGAATCTCCCAAAGCCAGTGTCCACAGAAAAAGAGCACTGTGAAAACCCCCAAATTTTTGTGTTTTAATTCTTTATCTTTTAACCCCCAAACGCCTCTTCCCCAAGACCCTCGCATTTATTTCTTTTAAACAACCCCATCTATAAATATAAAAAAAACAACCCCGGTGACATCACACAACCTTGCCCTAAGGCCATTTTTAAACGGGAAAAAATTTCCCCCCCTTTTTTTTTACATATCTAATTTTACCCCACAAATTCCCGTAAAAACTCTTCACTAGCTTTCAGAAAACCTCCCTCCTAAAACCCAATACATTTGGGGCAACATCTGCCAAAATTTTCCCCCCCCTATCCACCCGTCAAAAGGGCCTTTTTTTCCAAATCCATAAATGCCACAAAAGACCTCATTAGCCTTATCTAAATACTTTTTTCATTATATTTTTTCACTGTAAACCCTGGCCAAAACCCCCCCCTCCCCCTTTCCTAAACCCTTTCCCTTGTTCATCTCTACCTTTTCCCCGGGCATACTTTTAAATTTTTTAAATTATAACTCCCCCATACCCTTTCCCAGTACACTCAACAACAACCCCCCCTATAATTTTTGCACCCCTTTTTTCCCCTTTTGCCTTAAAACAAAGGAACTATCCCATGCTCTTTTCCCCCAAAACCCCTGGGTTACCTTTCCCCCTTTTCAAAATACATTTTTTTAAAAAAATTGCAACCAAACCACCCCAAAGAACTTATCCCCCCCGGGCTTTTAAACTTTTCCTATCTTTACCCCACCCAACCCCGGCTGCCAAACCCCCCTTTTCTTTTTACCTACTGCCTCACGAATTTCCCCCCACACCCCACAACGGCCCCTTCCCTTTCACTCCTACAAGATGTTATCCCCCTTTGGCCCTATACACGAAATCACAGCTTTCCCTATTTTTCATCAACATTTAACCCAATTTTCCCCAAAAAATTTCCCCCATCTTCCCAATACCTCCCAACTCTCCATTTAAAAAACTCCCCCTCCTATTTTTAAAAATGACAAATCCCTTTGTTTCCCCTTTGGGCTTCCTTAACTTGGTTTTAAACTCACTTTCCAAAACTTTTTTTTTAATTTTTTAAAAAAATTGTTTTTATAACATTCAAACCCACTCTCTCAATTTTTTTTTCCCTTTTTTCATTGCTTTCAAACCACCCCTCTTAAAACCCCTTTTCCCTTTTTTTCCCTATACTCCCCCCTTTCCCTTGGGATCACTTTTAACTTTGTAAAAACTTCTCATATCTAACTTTTTTTCCCTTACTACTCTCCCTTTTCATCATCATTCCACCAATCGCTCCCCCCCCCTCCGCAAAAACCCAAACATTCCCCTTAATCCCCCCAAAAACCTTTTTGCTGAACCTCTAACACCCATTTTTTAAAAACCCACCCCCCTTTTCCCCTTTGAAACCCCAAAGCCTATGCTCCCCCAATTTGCCCATCAAACCCCCCAATAGCTGTTTTTAACTTTCCCTAACTGCCCCCTCTTTTTGTTTTTAAAAACCTTCCCCCTCTCTCTTCCCTATGCTTCTATTCCCCTTTAAACCCATCTACCTTTTAAATCTCATGTAGCACACAGAAAGTGATTTTGATTATCTTTTGGCCCCTCTATAAAAATGTACAACCTGAAATCCTAAATCAAAATCTTTTTTTCTAAACCCCCAAAAATAATTTCCCAAAAAACTACTGTCAATTTTGCCCAAAATTTAATCGTGTTTTACTTTTTTATTTCCCCCTTTTTCTTTAAAAAATTTTAATTTCCCAAAACTAAACCCCCCTTTTTAAAAACAAAGTTCAATCAAAGGGGTCCCATTATTTAAAATATTAATATATATGTTATTTTAAAATATATATATTTATATATATAATTTTAAAATATAATATATAATTTTATATAAATTATAAATTAATATGCATATATAAAATTATAAAATAAAATATATATATATATATTTAAAATAAAATATATAAAAAATAATATATATTCAAAAAATTTATTTTTTACACCCTGGGGGCCCATTCCCCCCCAAGGGAGGGGGGGCCCGAAAAAAAAAAACTTTTTCCACCATCATTCACTCCATCACTGTCTTGCCAGAAGGGTGCTTTACACTACAGTTTTTAAAACTGCAACGTTAACATAATATATATATATATATATATATATATAATATATATATATATATAATATTATATAATATATATATATATATAAAAATATATATATATATATTTTATATTCTTTGTGAACATTTATTAATAAACAGAATACATTTACAGAAAAACATAAACATGAATACAATGGCACAATGTATCAAAGATCATGAATTTCCTCCAGCTCCTCCGAGGCTGGACGCGTGCCAAGTATGCAGCAAGCATTTCCCCTCTGGATGGCTACGCTGAGGCGCTGGAACATGAAAGTGGCTGCCCTTGGGTCCCTGGTGGTGTCGATGAGTCTGGAACCCAATTCTTAAGGAAACGTGTGGCATTTTTTTTCCCCATGATCCCAAGGTCTCTGATCCCACTGGGACAAATTGATACTGTTGGCTTATGTCCCTGTACTTGCTGATCTTGTACTCCTCCCTGTGGTCAGCAGCTCCTCCCTGTCGCCCCACACTGTGATGGATATAGGTGTCAGCCAGTGTGGACACACAGATATAGTCCAATGCTAAGAGCTTGCTATTCTTCCAAGGATAGATGGTGATCCCGTTGGGGCGGTTTGCTGAGTTGTGGGTATTGTTGGCTGCTAGTGATCGGGGCTCCCTCTCGGCTGGGCATCCAGCTGTAGCAAGGGTTCTCTTAATGATGTCGTTGACCTCATTATGTCTTGCATGCCAGCCCTTGGTTTTGGAACAGTTAAGACCATGTAGACCATATTGGTCTGCTTGCGCTTCGCCGCAAATACACGTACATTCTGTGTGAATTGGGGCAGCAAGGCGCAGAGCCACTGCAATACAGAGGGTCTTAGGGTCGAGTCGCGTTCCCATTGCCGATATGGGAACTGTTTGGAGGAAGTCCCCGGAGTGAGGCGCGCTCACAGCCTGGAGACGGGCAATCTCCCTATCTGATGTTGCAGCCCTGAGCATGTTGGCAAGCACCTTTTCAGCGATCGGACCATCCCAGCTTGACTGTTTGTGAGTCAGTGCTGCACTAGGGTTTGGTGCTGGAGCAGCAAGAGTCTCCCATTCAGTGATGGCACTGACATAGCTAGGGTCTTCTATTCCTGCTGAGTCACTGAGGTTATCAGGAAGAATTTGTCTTATCAACTCGTTTGATGCTATGGGAGAGGATAGGAAAGCTGGTAGAGCAATCTCGGAGGATCTGCGTACTCCTAGCCCTCCAAGCCTGACTGAAAGTGAGGCTTGCAACTACTGTCCATCTTCAAGAGAAAGATTCAATACACTCTCTAGCATGGTCTTAAGGAGAGAGTCATATTTCTTGAGTTTTGGACTGCTGAAGGCTGGGGAGCATCTCAGAAATTAGGTAAGTTTTGGGATTGACAGGCACCTGGTGAGTAGGTAGAAGGCATCGTGTGTGTCAATGTCTTTCATCCTGCTTTCCATCGTCCGGAGGTCTGAGACTTTTTTTCTAGGATCAGATCGATGGCATTGGACCCAAGAGGAGCACCAAGGAGAGTGCTATTGGCTGGATCAATTGCTCGTGCTCCTGGTAAAACGGCACTAATATTCTGGATCATCTGTTGATTGGTAGAAACTATTTCACATTTGGTGGGGTTTAAAGAAAGGCCCATGCTTTCTCCTATGTCTTTAATTTTACTGATGTCCTCTAGGAGAGATTCTGTTGTGCCAGCTAGGGTACCATCATCCAGGAACCAGATATTGAGCTCGCTGGAGAGTGCTTCCGTGACTTCCTTGATGATCAAACAAAATAGAAAGGGGGTGAGAGGGTCTCCCTGGTGCACGCCCTCACATGAGTCAATTTCATGGTCCTCAAACAATAGTTTGGAAGTCACACTATAACACGATTCTATGAAGGGATAAAGGGAAGGGAAGTTTCTACAAACTACTTGGAGAGCAGCATCCCTTCGACTGAGTTGAAAGCGTTGGCAAAGTCCAATTTGACCAAGGCTTTTTCATCGGACATGTTTTTGATATATACTCGTGCTGCGTGGGCAGCTGCTTCACAGCCCTGTTGAACGCCGAAACCGAGCTGAGTTGGTTTCAGCATTGCAGCAGCCTCTTGACTCACCCTTCTTACTGCAGCCTTGGCGACTAGGCACCGAAGGGTGTTACCCACTGCAATGGGCCTGATTCCGCCATCTTTTTTCCGGACGGAGGGTACACAATGAGGCACCAAAGAAAAGGGCTCTGATGTCCTCTTGGACACTGCCACCAAGGCACAGGTTGGAAAATTTGGTTAGTTCAGACAGCAGCCTCTCTGAAACCTAGCCAAGTGCTGGACTGAGTATTTAAGTGTTGAGGTCTTAAACCGGTGAAACCTCCTGCTGAGCCCTGTGGAAATGACATAGCAGCTTTATACACATCAGCATTCTGTAAGGTTAGATGTTCTTCGCCTGCTGCAATGTCAGGGAGTTCAATATTGGTACTGGGAGCCCTGGGTGGATGTTTGTCCTTCAGAGCTTGCGCCGTGCTGACGTCCTTGGGAGCGATGGTATCCTCACTGGTTATAAGTCTCAGAGCTCCAATAGTGTTACCCTCTTCTATTTTTTTGCTAATTTGAGCTCTGATTTTTGAGGCGTCAGGTGTCCTGTTGTTGGCATTTGCCCGGCGGGTGTTTGCCGCCCTAGGGGGGAAGGGAGACGGACGAGGTTGTCATCCCTTGGGAATGCATTTATTGCCCTAATAACATGTGTTGCTAGTGACTTGTCCCTCCTGGGTGGGACAGCCAAACAGGCATTGCCAAAAAGCAGCAGGTTGTGCCAGGATATGTTGTTTGAAGGAGCATCGTTGACTTTCTTCAGAAGGTCAGTGAATTTGCTAGCAGCTTGAGGGCGAGGTGCTTTGGGGATATATATATATATATTATATAATATATATATATATATATATATATATATATATATATATATATATATGTCTTTATATTTGTATGGATTGTTGAAGTCCTTGATGGATGGACTAAACGTCTTATCAGTAAATGACATAAGCTACACACTGTGACTTATTCACACACTTGTCGGTATATTTTTCCATTGATATTTGTTCACACGATGCCTTTCAAGAACATAAAGATATAACCTGATAAGCTAAATAAACTACACACTTCTGACCTGTAACTTGAAGAGAAAACTTTACGAGGGAAAACTTTGGAACGAAACGACATCTAAATTGTCCTCATCAAATTATGGGTTAATTCTGGAGTGATCCAGTCAAGGTCTTGTAATTTTTGTTCGTAATGACTGACTATATTATAAAAGTAACTAAGAACAACGGGGAACTGGCGTAATTTATAATATATGAAAAATATTGCAACATTTACAGCAATGTTATTAATAGTTCATTCTAAAAGTAAAATTTAGAGAAAACCTAAAGATTGTTTTAGCAACTGATGTTGCAAAGGAAAAGAAAACCTAGAACTCTGGCCAACACACAAGCATACTAGAACATTAAACCTAATAAAAATTTAATGCAAATAAACAAGACTCTTTGTAAAGAATATTGTAGAGAACAACGAAGGAAAAATATAAGAATTTAATCAGAAGAAGTAATGTGGCATCGACACCATGCCTAACCCTTCTAGGGTCCGAGCCTTTAGCTCATAAGACTGTCATTCCCATTGCCCCTTTGCGGCGGGGATGGGAGACCAGAGAGGCCTAGCTTGTGGCTAGGCCTGGGGACAGTTGGTCCAAAGATGAGGAGGTACTTGTGCCTCCTCCCATGGGAGACTTAGGTCTCAGACACTCCCTAAAGAGGGAGCCAAGGCCGGGCCACCACTTGGAAAAGGCCCGGGCCGGGAGAATACCGGCTAATCTTTAATAATAATAATAAAAGTAATGTGGAAGTAAATTTAATAAGAAAAATTTCAACTGTCCTTTACAAAAAATAACATTAAAAGAATTTAACTTAACCACACAATATATAAAAGAAAATGAACCCAGGTAAAATATTCATTGGTATACCGAAGAGTTTTAAACTTGGGTTATACGAGCTTTAACATATTAAAACTTCATTAGCAAAAGAGTTAGTCGAAAATTTTAAATTGCATTATAGTGTGTCAGAATTAAAAAGAGGGAAACGAAGAGACTCTTAGAGGTATGGGCTTAGAAATGAAAGATCGACACCATGCCTAACCCTTCTATGGTAGGGTAGGTGCCTGAGCCCGAGCCTTTAGCTCATAAGACTGTCATTCCCATTTGCTCCCTTGAGGCGGGAATGGCAGACCAGAGAGGCCTAGCTTGTGGCTAGGCCTGGGGACAGTTGGTCCCAAAGATGAGGAGGTACTTGTGCCTCCTCCCATGGGAGACTTAGGTCTCAGACACTCCCTAAAGAGGGAGCCAAGGCCGGGCCACCACTTGGAACAGGCCCGGGCCGGGAGAATACCGGCTAATCTTTAATAATAATAAGAAGAAGAAATGAAAAATAATGAGTATGGATATTTGACTTAGGCTTTGATATTAGGAATCTTAATAATAACAGTCATGGAGTAACTCTGGGTAATGATAATTTCAGAAATTGTGTAAAAGCAAAGATAAATAGGAAAAATGTGCAGAAAAAAGAAACATATAATAGTATTTTAAGCTAACAGTCGAAGTGCAAGAAATAAGATTAATGAATTACGTTTGGTAGCATGTGCTGGGAACTTTGATATCATTGCATTAACTGAAATCTGGTATGACTTAAAGTGTCGGGATATGATTTCTGAGTGTAATATTGAAGGGTTAAAGTTGTTCCATGTGGATAGATATAATGGGAAGGGGGGAAGAGTTGCATTATATGTTCGAGAAAATATTAACTGTTGCATAAAAACAGGTATAATAATAGATGGACTAGTACAGAATCTGTTTGGGTAGAGTTTGTAGAGGGTCATGAAAAACTAATTCTAGGTGTAATATACCGACCTCCAGGTTTGGATCACGATAGAGAGAGACTTCTTTAGGACGAAATTGTTAGGGCTTCTAGACACACTAACGTAGTGATAGTAGGAGATTTTAACTTTAGTCAAATTGACTAGACATCTTTGACCGGTAATCTGGAGCCCAGTGACTTTGCGGAAACAGTTCAGGACTGTTTTCTGAAGCAGTGTGTAACAGAGCCTACCAGGGGTAATAATCTGCTCGACCTAGTCTTGTCAAATAAGGAAACACTCGTAAATAATCTGTAGATCACTGAAGAGCTTGGCGCAAGTGATCACAAATCCATCACTTTTAGCATTAACTGGGAATACAAGAATAATGATAATACGGTAGCAATCCCTGATTGTCGTTCTGCCTGTCTAATCTCGATTGGGGTTATCTAGTTAATGATTTTATTGTTGATGATCATACTTATGATTACGAAGGGATCTGCGTTTATGATTTTTTTCTTAATAATGTACACTGTGCTCAGAGTATATACATTCCCAAGAGAGAAATTAGGTCTAATAATAACGATCCCAAATGGGTCAGATATCTTCCAGCCAAGAAAAGCTAACCTAACTTGAAGGAAGAGGCGAGTAGTAGACGGAGGCTTGTTACCAACATAGAACATAAGAACATAAGAATGGAGGAACACTGCAGTGTTTGTTGTCTCGGGGATTAATTGACAGTAAAATGAGAAATACATGTTTTTGTATTTACTTACGTCAACAGATGACTTCACAGAATTAAACCTCAGAATATCCAAAAGAAAACTTAACTCTTCTTTAGAGTTTACAGAGCTCCTCTTTACGAAAGTAAACTAATTATAATTTTTTTTTATTTTATTTAAAACAGTGAGATACAAAATGACAGAAATATATTAAAAAGATACACGACAAAAGATTACTGCACAAGAATCTCACTTAACCTAACACATAATAACAACACCATACAGTACAATGGTATTACACTCTCACACACAACACACCGTATATTACAGTGGTATTACACTCTCACACACACACACCGTATATTACAGTGGTATTACACTCTCACACACAAAACCGTATATTACAGTGGTATTACACTCTCACACACAACACACCGTATATTACAGTGGTATTACACTCTCACACACAACACACCGTATATTACAGTGGTATTACACTCTCACACACAACACACCGTATATTACAGTGGTATTACACTCTCACACACAACACACCGTATATTACAGTGGTATTACACTCTCACACACAACACACCGTATATTACACTCTCACACACAACACACCGTATATTACAGTGGTATTACACTCTCACACACAACACACCGTATATTACAGTGATATTACACTCTCACACACAACACACCGTATATTACAGTGGTATTACACTCTCACACACAACACACCGTATATTACAATGGTATTACACTCTCACACACAACACACCGTATATTACAGTGGTATTACACTCTCACACACAACACACCGTATATTACAGTGGTATTACACTCTCACACACAACACACCGTATATTACAATGGTATTACACTCTCACACACAACACACCGTATATTACAGTGGTATTACACTCTCACACACAAACACACCGTATATTACAGGGGTATTACACTCTCACACACAACACACCGTATATTACAGTGGTATTACACTTCACACACAACACACCGTATATTACAGTGATATATACACTCTCACACACAACACACCGTATATTACAGTGGTATTACACTCTCACACACACACACACGTATATTACAGTGGTATTACACTCTCACACACCAACCACACCGTATATTACAGTGGTATTACACTCTTACACACAACACACCGTATATTACAGTGGTATTACACTCACACACAACACACCGTATATTACAGTGGTATTACACACCCTCACACACAACACACCGTATATTACAGTGGTATTACACTCTCACACACAACACACCGTATATTACAGTGGTATTACACTCTCACACACAACACACCGTATATTACAGTGGTATTACACTCTCACACACAACACACCGTATATTACAGTGGTATTACACTCTCACACACAAAACACCGTATATTACAGTGGTATTACACTCTCACACACAACACACCGTATATTACAGTGATATTACACTCTCACACACAACACACCGTATATTACAGTGGTATTACACTCTCACACACAACACACCGTATATTACAGTGGTATTACACTCTCACACAAAACCCCACCGTATATTACAGTGGTATTACACTCTCACACACAACATATACATTACAGTGATATTGCTTTATTGTTGAAGGACACCACTAACAAGGTTACATATTACAAAACATAAAACACTAGGATCAAAAAATAAGTCTGGCCGAGAGAGATATCCCAGAAACGTGGAGGCATCAGGCCCATTGCTACAAACAACTGCTCCAATCGCCTCGTTGCCAGAGCAACAGTGAGAATACTCTGTAATGCAGCAACCATGCTGAAACTAATTTCGCTGGGTAGTCTAGATTCCCAGAGAGCAAAGCAGCAGCCGTCACAGCACTTGCATACATGCTAAACTCACACACCAGAAAGCTTTAATTTACTTTATTTTACAAATGCCTTTAATTTAAAGGACGAGCTTTACTCCAAGCTGTTCATAGTACATTTTCCTACAATTTGCCTTGGTCATCCAATCATGCTGCAACGACGTTCTGCTTTCTCTCCGTTGATCACTAAAGTTGATTCGTTTTCAGGGTGTCCCTTGAGCCCCTTTGTCTTTTTAAACAGTCAATATTTCCTGCTCTTTTAGCCAGAAATATCAAACATGTTAAATATTTCTCCAAAATTTTATTTTCGACAATTATATATAATGAATTGATATATATTTATGTTGTATGGCTTTAAATTTTTTTTTCCACAACAACATATTCATGTAGCTTAATTTTAATCTGTATTTTTTTAGAATAATTTTCGTATGATTTTAAGCTAATTATCGTACTAATAACTTTTTTTTTTTTAACAAATATTAGTTATTGTTATTGAGGAAATTTTTTAAATTGCTTATTTATTTTTTGCCAAAATATGCAAGTGTTATGAAGCAGTCCGTCAATCCACCCTTAAAAAAACACACACACACACACACACACACAACACACACACACACACTCACACACACACACACACACACCACACACACACACACACACACACACACACACACACACACACACACTACCAGTGAACAATCCTACGAGTGTTAACTAAAGATATTAGTTAAAAAATAGTTGAGAGGAAGCCTGAAATCATTAATTTTTCAAAGTGCCAAACCGTTGTGGGTCTACTAGGCACTGTTGCCACACAGATTCAAACATACAAAGATCAAAGCGAGTGTGGAAGCGGGTGTTCAAGAATTACCAGCGTTTTGTTAACAAGTGAAATGTGGGGCAGCATACAGCGAGAGTGAAAAAGTTAATAAGCAAAAGGAGAAAGGAAAAATAAAATATACAAAAAGGGAAGGTGGCAGTAGTAGGCCTGCTGAAGCAGTGACGTCACAACAGTTGTAGGGTCATTATACATATAAAGTGTAACACCGAATGTGAAGTGTATTCTGCCATAAGTGAAAAGTGAAATCACTTGAGGAATGTGGGATGCATGAGTATATATGGTTATAAACATCATGGGTGAAGGAGTTACAAAATAGTGATAGAAGGTGTGAGGGAAAAGTTCAACAGATAGGAGTAGCGATCGAGTATATGGTAACGATAGTTTGATTGCCGGCTGCTTGTTAAGGTAGGGTCAGTCTCGCTCCCGCTATCCCCTCCCCCCTTTTTCCCCACCCTGAAAGGTGACGTGTGGGGCTCCGGCCAAACAGTAATCACTCAACACTCAGCTCCCAGCACAACTGTAAGTAAAAGCCTCTGTTCGTATTCTAGTGGATATTGGTTGAAAGCTTCACTTTTGACCAATAATAAACTTAGTAATTTCAGTTTTAAGCTCCACATAAGAGTTCGATAATCACCACCTTTTTTAAGTATCTTGCACTTATCACTTTGCACTTAGCAGTGGGTAACCTGTCTCTCTTTCCAGCTTGGAATGACAGATCGGGTCACCTGCCAACCAACGAGAAGTGTTGAAGGAGACAGACTGAAACAGCTCATGAGACGTCATTCATAATCTACCTACCTGATTAATTGTACAGGACACTACCCCTCATCTTTGCAGTGGTAAAGAACCTGCGTTCCTGTCATCTGGACTGACTATTCAAGGCTATAGAGTATAGACTCTGTGAAGAACTAGTCATTGGGTTGTCACTCAACACCTGTGACCCCCCTCCCCCATCATCAGCAACGGCTACAATTTCTACAAGACGGTGACAACATCAACCAGACACCCCAGTTTACTTGTACATATCAGCGTTGAATTCAAATGGCAGTTTTTCATTTCACTTTTAATTTTTCTTTCAAGTAGGATACACCTTCATATTTCAATGTTTTATCTTTGCATTACTAAATAATAAAGTGTTTATCTTTGTGAATTGTTATTCTTTTTCTATTCATTAATTTTCCTGAGGAGGAGCCAGCCTTGGTAATACTGTCTGAAGTTGTTACAGGGCTGAGTAAGCCTTCACAAGTGGCGACCTTGCCAGGATCAACTCGAATGAATCAAGATTCAACTCCATCTCGAATCTACCATTGGAACTTCAATGCTGCATACTACAGAAGGTCACCACCAGCCCTGAGTAATCATTCTCTATGGTTGGACTACAGTACAGGTATTTAAAAGATTTGGTGATTGGTATAGTCTCAATTTATTGTAAGTCAAGTTCTGTAAATTCAACATTGTAATCTTTATAGAGAATAAACTTTGAATTTGAATTTGAAGTCAAGGCAGGATATACTAGTTTATTCTGTCACCTTTATTCTTGAGCTTGAAACGATTTGGAGGAATAGACTCTAGGGACCCGAGATTTTCCAGTGACAAGTTGTTTCATTGAGCTCTTTATTGTATCAAGGGAACTGTCGTAGGACACTCTTGATTTGTTGGTGAGAAGATTGGATGGTCAAGGGACCCCATTCTACTTACTGTTTGCTCGGAGCCGGTATAGAACCCTCCGTTTTCATTCACACATACTGTTTAATCGAAGCAGGGATAGAACCCTCCGATTTACTTACAGTTTGAGCTGAGCAGGAATTGAACCCTCCGTTTTCTTTGATATATCCGTTTCATTTTCCCCTGGTAGTTTAAGTTATTCTTGCAAGTATGGAGGAATACCAGTTTTGGATGAGTGCTGGGAGTAAGTTAGGAATAACAGGGAAAAATTTAGAAGCTTTCATTAGTGCTAAGATCCAGGAAAGAATAGAGAAGAAAAGAATTGAGAGAGAAGAAAGACAGAAAGAGAAAGAGAGGAGAAAAAGGAGAGAGAATCGAAAGAGAGGAGAAAAAGGAGAGAGAGAGAATCGAAAGAGAGGAGAAAAAGGAGAGAAATCGAATTGAAAGAGAGAACCAAGAAAGGCAGTTAGAAAGAGAAAGAGGGGATAAAAAGGAGAGAGATCGAATTGAAAGAGAAAACAAAGAAAGAGAAAGAGAGGAGAAAAAGGAGCGTGATAGACTTGATTGTGAGAAGAGAGCTAGAGTACGTGAGGAACAAGCTAGGTTAAGAGAACTTGAGGAAAGAGCAAAAGATAGAGAACATGAGTTAAGAGAAAGAGAAAAAGATCGGGAGGTAGAGAAATCTCGCCTTGAATTAGAGAATAAAAAGTTAACTTTTACACAACAGCAATTAGAGGAAGGAGTAATTGAACATCATGCAGCTAGTGCACATATTCCAACACCTAATTTACCTCCCTTCACAGAGGGTGAAGACATTACTTCATACATTATCAGGTTTGAAAATACCGCTATCCTCTGTGAATGGCCTGCTGACACCTGGGCTTCCAGGTTAGGAATGTTATTTTCTGGTACAGCTTTGAATATCTATGCAACTTTGTCGCAGGATATATGTAATTATAACCTACTGAAGAAGGCAATCCTTAAAGCATATCAAAAAACCACAAATTCTTATAGGAAAGATTTCAGGTATGCCACCTTACAGCATGACCAAAACTTTTAGCAGTTACAGGTAACACTCTTTCGTTTGTTGGACTTTTGGACAGAGAGTTCAGGAATTGATCACAGTTATGAATCTCTTAGAGACTTCATGGTTGCTGACCAGTTCCTGACAGCTCTTCCTCACCAGATACGAACATTCATTAGAGAACGTAACCTGATTAAAGATGAGGAAGTTGCTGAGGCCGCTGACTTGTATGCTGAGGCTCACAATTCCTATAAAGACCAAAAGGGATCGATCCCTAAGGGCAAGGGTTCACCAGATCAAAAGAAAACAAAGCCTCTAATAGAAAGCAAACTAACTTCTTTTATTCCTGTTTGTCATTTATGTGGTGTTAAGGGACATAAACGTCCCGATTGTCCTAAGAAGGTCCAAAAAGTTGGAAGATGTTTTAAAGACTGTAATGACCAGGCTCCCTTCTGTTCAGGAACAGTTAACGGACTTAATGTATCTACTATTTTACGAGATACTGGATGCACATGCATAGTCATTTCTGATAAGCTGTTCCCTAACCTTAAAGAAACTCATTCCTCTGCTATTCTTTCAGACTACTTGGGCCGTACAGACACTTTTCCTACCATCCGTTGTTACATTAGGTCTAAATGGTTCACAGGTTGGTCTGAAGCCGTACTAGCTCCCATCACTTCTTGCTCCGTACTAATAGGTAATGTAAAGGGTGCCATTCTTCCTTCTGAGGTTGACCATTCATCACCAAAGATGGATATAAGTGTTTCAGATCCTCTTCCTGTAGAGTCAGAGAAGCCCCTCGAAAGTTCAGATGAGGCAATGTCTCGGGAAATTCATGTGGGGTTAGAAACCAGTGATACTACTCTCGAAAGCGAGATAGTAGAATCACCGGTTCACTTGTTAGATGAAAGCGAGGATATCACCTCTGATACTATAAATGGGCTAGGGCTCAGACCAAAGCCCAGGCTTCTCCTACTGTCCATCCTTTGATTTTCCCTGACTTTAAGCCTTTAGATATATCGAAGGACTCCTTTGTCAATTTACAACGTAATTGCCCTTCTCTTCAGAATTGCCATAATGCCGCTAGACAAAATCAAGTTATCAAAAGGAAAAACTTTTCATATAAATTTGAATATATAAAAGGTATTTTTTTTTATTATCACACTGGCCGATTCCCACCAAGGCAGGGTGGCCCGAAAAAGAAAAACTTTCACCATCATTCACTCCATCACTGTCTTGCCAGAAGGGTGCTTTACACTACAGTTTTTAAACTGCAACATTAACACCCCTCCTTCAGAGTGCAGGCACTGTACTTCCCATCTCCAGGACTCAAGTCCGGCCTGCCGGTTTCCCTGAATCCCTTCATAAATGTTACTTTGCTCACACTCCAACAGCACGTCAAGTATTAAAAACCATTTGTCTCCATTCACTCCTATCAAACACGCTCACTGCATGCCTGCTGGAAGTCCAAGCCCCTCGCACACAAAACCTCCTTTACCCCCTCCTCCAACCCTTCCTAGGCCGACCCCTACTCCGCCTTCCTTCCACTACAGACTGATACACTCTTGAAGTCATTCTGTTTCGCTCCATTCTCTCTACATGTCCGAACCACCTCAACAACCTTCCTCAGCCTCTGGACAACAGTTTTGGTAATCCCGCACCTCCTCCTAACTTCCAAACTACGAATTCTCTGCATTATATTCACACCACACATTGCCCTCAGACATGACATCTCCACTGCCTCCAGCCTTCTCCTCGCTGCAACATTCATCACCCATGCTTCACACCATATAGAAGCGTTGGTAAAACTATACTCTCATACATTCCCCTCTTTGCCTCCAAGGAAAAAGTTCTTTGTCTCCACAGACTCCTAAGTGCACCACTCACTCTTTTTCCCTCATCAATTCTATGATTCACCTCATCTTTCATAGACCATCCGCTGACACGTCCACTCCAAATATCTAAAATACGTTCACCTCCTCCATACTCTCTCCCTCCAATCTGATATTCAATTTTTCATCACCTAATCTTTTTGTTATCCTCATAACCTTACTCTTTCCTGTATTCACCTTTAATTTTCTCTTTTGCACCCCCTACCAAATTCATCCACCAATCTCTGCAGCTTCTCTTCAGAATCTCCCAAGAGTACAGTGTCATCAGCAAAGAGCAGCTGTGACAACTCCCACTTTGTGTGTGATTTTTTATCTTTTAACTCCACGCCTTTTTGCCAAGACCCTCGCATTTACTTCTTTTTACAACCCCATCTATAAAATATTAAACAACCACGGTGACATCACACATCCTTGTCTAAGGCCTACTTTTACTTGGAAAAATTTCCTCTTTCCTACATATTCTAACTTGAGCCTCACAAATCCTCTTTAAAAAACTCTCACTGCTTTCAGTAACCTACCCCCTACACCATACACTTCCCAACATCTCCCACATTCCCCCCCTATCCACCCTGTCATACGCCTTTTTCCAAATCCAAAATGCCACAAAGACCTCTTTAGCCTTATCAAAATACTGTTCGCTTATATGTTTCACTGTAAACACCTGGTCCACACACCCCCCACCTTTCCTAAAGCCTCCTTGTTCATCTGCTATCCTATTCTCCGTCTTACTCTTAATTCTTTCAATAATAACTCTACCAACACTTTACCAGGTACACTCAACAGACTTTTCCCCCTAATAATTTTTGCACTCTTTTTTTATCACCTTTGCCTTTATACAAAGGACTATGCATGCTCTCTGCCAATCCCTAGGTACCTTACCCTCTTCCATACATTTATTAAATAATTGCACCAACCACTCCAAAACTATATCCCCACCTGCTTTTAACATTTCTATCTTTATCCCATCAATCCCGGCTGCCTTACCCCCTTTCATTTTACCTACTGCCTCACGAACTTCCCCCACACTCACAACTATCTTGTATAAATCAGTATTCAAATTAAATTCAGATGAATAGACTATTTCCCTCTTAGTTGTTCCAAGTCAATGCAGAGAGACTGTTCTTAAAATGGCTCATGACCTGCCAGTGGCCGGACATTTCTTGCATAGTAAAACCTTAAATAAAATTAGGGAAACCTATTTTTGGCCCAAAACGTCCTCAGATATCACTACCTATTGTAGATGGTGTAAAGTATGCCAACTGCATCCTCCCGAGGTTTACCCGGCGAGTATTATGGTCAAAATGCCTATCTTTAAGGTACCGTTTTTGAAAGAGTAGCTATTGACTTTGTTGGTCCTTTATCACCACTTTCATCTGGGGGACATAGATATATATTAACATTAGTTGATTATGCTTCGAGTTTCCCTGAAGTCGTACCCTTAAAGACCATAACTACTACAGAGGTGGTGAAGCCCTTTTGTCCATTCTTCTCCAGAGTGGGCATTCTAGAGGAAATTTTGTCTGACCATGGAACAATTCACAATCTGACTTATACAAATCTCTACCAACTTCTGGGAGTGAAGCCTCTCTTACCACAGCTATCATCCCAGCTGTAATGGGAGGATTGAGCGCCAGGCATCGGTTCTCAAGTCCATTTACGGAACTTCGCATCGTTACCTACCCTGTGCTTTGTTTACCTGCAGGGAAGTCCCAGTGGATCTTTGGGGTTTTTCACCTTTTGAACTCTCTAAGGTAGACAGGCCGGAGATCATTGTCCATCCTTCATGACCTGTGGATAATGAGGACGTGAATACTGAGGTTCAGTCCTTCTTATAGTTTCTCTTGACCTTAGATCCAAACTTGAGAGACCTCGACATAGTTTCGAAAGAAACTTAAGCTTGTCAAAGGACATATTAAAATATTTTGATTCCAAAAGTCAGAGGGACAGTTTTAAAGTAGGGGATGAAGCTCTGGTACTTTTTGCCTATCAAGTCAAATAAAATTATTAGTTAGCTGGAAAGGTCCATATAAGGTATTAAAATATGTGGAAGGTTGTTAATTACTTCATAGAAGTAGGGGGAAACCTAAGCTTTATTCATATCAACAATCCTTAAGAAATATTACCGAAGAAATTTGGTTAAATGCTATGCCATATATAATTGCTTTGGCATGCTGGCTCTTCTGTATTTTTTTGTACCCTGTAAGTAGCTCAAATTATAAATAAATAAATAAATAATAAATTTAGTTTTCCACACAAAACTGATAAGACAACTGAGTGTAAGGTGTGCGTAATTGGAAACCTCTAAAACGTAGTCTATGACAGAAAACTACATGATTGGGTGGACTCTTGACCACTCGGAGCAACAAACATTAATATTAATGAGTCTTTGGATGACCATAAGAAAACATGAACATTCAATGTGTGAGTAACTTCTCAGACGTTTTTTACTGATATTCCAGGTGCACCTCCACGGGGTTTTAGGGGTTTTTTCCATAAGTGTGGACTTAGTTGCGGACCAATCTATCAAACGGAAATTATACCAGTTCCAGTTACCTTAGGGATGTATTTGACGAGAGGTAGACAAATTATTAAAACTTAAGATCATTGAACCTTTCAGTATCTGCATTTGCTCACCAGTAGTCATGGTTAAGAAGGAGGGATAATTCATATAGGCTTGCATCTCGGTGGGATGCCTGAAGCCTATGCCCTTATTAGATAGCGATCAACACAAATTTTATGATCTTCCCTTCTTTTCAGAGATTGGTTTTTGTATTGCACAGGCATATCCATCAAGTAATGTTAGATCCTTCTTCTAAAAGCAGTACACCGTTTTCTTACCCACCAAGGGACTGATGCAGTATGAACTATTGCCTCGGTTTTGGTAAACTGCCTGTGCTACCTTCGTGAGACTGATGAGAAAGGTTTTGGAAATATGCCAAGTTTCACGTTTATTTTTGATAACATTTACGTATGACTTCGACGTGGCCCCCCCCGCCCCCCCCGAGCAAGCATATCCACATTAACGTCAGTTTTACGTAGGTTACGTTCAATGGCCTCACTGCCAAGCCAAAGAAATGCTTCCTTGGGTATAACCAAGATTAGATATCTTGGACTGATCCTTTCTAATAAACTCTTGCAGCCTCTCCCCAGTAAGGTTGAAGCTTTATTAGAATTTAATTCCCCAAAACCAAGAAAGCTCATGATAGCTTTCTTGGTTCTGTAAATTTTATGCATGGTATATCCCAAACCATATGATCTTACAGGCATCTTAATATGACTTCCTTAAAAAGTCTGTGGAAGGAACTCTTGAACTTTCCGATGTAGCTTGAAGAAAAGTTTTAATGAGATTAAGAATATCTTCTCAAAAAGTTCTATACTTAAGACCCAGTATTAACAAAACATTTTGTTTAAGAACTGATGCTCCAAAACCGGGTTAGGTGTGGTGTTACTGCAATACCATGATGGTACCCCTTCCCTGGTATGCTTCCTTATGCGAAACTCTTTCCTGCCCCCTGAAACGAGATACTCCACCATAGCTTTAAATTTTATTTTTTTTTGGGAAAAGGAATTACATTTTAGGAGGATCACAAAACTTTGATATACCTAGAATTTTAGAGAACCAACAGTCCACCTTGAGGTGGACATTGGCACTCCAAGCTTTTAAGTTTCATATTATTATATCAAATGGTATCATCCAAGTATTTCTCTGACTGGTTAAGTCATGAGTGAGTAGAAGATTTGGTGCCTTACACGACTTCCACATGTTAGAACATTCTCCTCGCCTATTCTTCTTATACTTCTTGACTATAAGTCTTGGCATGGGGGAGTGTGAGGGAAAAGTTCAACAGATAGGAGTAGCGAGCGGTATTGGTAACGATAGTTTGATTGCACGGTGCTTGTTAAGGTAGGGTCAGTTCTCGCTCCGCTATCCCCTCCCTTCTTTTTCCCCATCCTGAAAGGTGACGTGTGGGGCTCCGGCCAAACAGTAATCACTCAACACTCAGCTCCCAGCACAACTGTAAGTAAAAGCCTCTGCTCCTATTCTAGTAGATTATTGGTTGGAAAGTTCACTTTTGACCAATAATAAACTTAGCCTTTCAGTTTAAGCTCCACATAAGAGTTCGAAAACACCACTTTTTTAAGTATCTTGCACTTATCATGAGAGTGATTCTTTAAGCCAGTGGAGTAAACCTGTCTCTCTTTCCAGCTTGGTATGAACGATAGGTGTCACCTGCAACCATCGAGAGTGTGAAGGTGACAGACTGAAACAGCCCATGAGAGTCATTCATAATCTACCTACCTGATTAATTGTATAGGCACTACCCTCATCTTTGCAGTGGTAAAGACCTGCGTTCCTGTCATCTGGACTTGACTATTCAAGGCTATAGAGTATAGAACTCTGTGAAGAATTAGTCATTGGGTTGTCCGCTCAAAACTGTGACCTCCCTCATCATCATCAACGGCTACAATTTATCTACATGACGGTGTCAAATCAACAGAACCCAGTTAAACTTGTACATATTAGCATTGAATTCAAAAATGGCAATTTTTCATTTCTTTTTCATTTTTCTTTCAAGTAGGATACACCTTCATTTTTTATATTTTATCTTTACATTACTAAATAATAGTGTTTATCTTTGTGAATTATTATTCTTTTTCTTTCATTAATTTTCCTGAGGAGGAGCAGCCTTGTGTAATACTGTTGAAGTGTTACAGGGCTGAGTAAGCCAATCACAGGAAGGCCTTGTACGACGAACTACGTCATCAGATCTGGGCAATCTTGTCATCACACACTTGCAGCACAAGTATTGCTCACTGTTGAGGTTGCATGTTGCATGGTTCTGATGTTCTGGTCTTGCATCACTGTTGGATACTGGTCACTCACTCCTTGCAAGCTATTACAGGAATTAGAGTAGAAATAGCATAGGACGAGAGTGATGGAGTGAAAGCAGAGGAGGAAATAACGTAACACACTTAAGACAGAGACAAGCTAAATGTTAAACCTAGCTTACTTTCTGTATTTTTATAAGTAGAATCGATAGTGTTAGAAGTATGTGGTAAGCTAGAATTACTGGTATTTACCGGTATTTATTAGCAGTATGAATGCTTAGAATTGGGTGGCACACACACACACTCACACACCACACACACACACACACACACACACCACACCACACACACACATAACACACACACCACACACCACACACACACACACACACACACAAACACACACCACACACAACACACACATGATAATGACATACCAAAATCTGAGAGGAATTGACAAGGTGGACAAAAAACAGGATGTTCCAGAGATGGGAGACAGAACTATGGGACACAGGATGGAAGTTGAAGACACAATGATTCACAAGTATGTTAGGAAAAGTATTTCTTCAGACCACACAGGTGTGCGTGATCACAGCAAAGTGAGACACGCAGGTCGTTGCGGAATCGCCTCGATCCCGCGCAGTGCCGGAGGCAGGATCCATAACATAGCTCTTAAGCAGAGGTATGATAAAGCTCACGGTTCGGGAGGAGTGACCAGTAGTCGAGATGTACAGTGGCACAGAGGCTAGGGGACCCAGTCGTAGTCGACGGACTCGCATCAACACCTCTGACATAACTGCAACTGTAGTCGTGAGTACTCAAATTAGTGTGATGTGAATGTACAATACATCACACACACACAACACACTACACACACACACACACACGTGTACTTCAGCAAGACACATCAGAGCATCACGACAACACGTAAACATTTCAATCAAGAATGGAATCAAATGCACTTGTCTATGAGAAAGCCTGTACACACCCCATGCATCACCCATCCTGTCACGAACACATATCACCCCTCGTCCCAAATACAACTCCCGCCGTCATGTGAAACCCCCCCCCCCCCTGACCCCATCCCTCCTAACCCCCTTAAGCCCTTCTCTCCCTCCTCTCCCACTCCTCTACACTTACCCTGTGTCCCCTTCTTCCTATCTCTGCTAAACCCCACCTATCCACTATCCCCCCCACCTACATCAATCCCCCCTCATTATCATCTCTAGCCACTCCTCCACCTCTAACATTCTCTCCCCCTACTTCAGTCACCCATCTCTCCAGATTCTCCATCTAACATCTCACTTACCTCTCTAACGCCTTTCCCCCTCTAACATCTCTCCCCCTTCTACATCTCCTCCTCTCTCCCTTTTCCCATCTCTCTCCCCTCCTCCCCTCTCTCTCCCCTATCCTCTCACTCCCGCTCTCTCTTCCATCTTCCCCCTCCTTTCCCCCTTCTCCCCCTCTCTCCCCCTCTCTCCCCCTCTCTTTGCCTTCTCTCTCTCTCTTTCTCTTCCCCCATTTTCCCTTCTCACTCTCCCCTCTCCTACCCTTCCCTTCTCTCTCTTTCCCCCTCTCTCTCACACTCTCTTCCCCTTGCCATTCTCACTCTTCCCCCTCTCTATCCTTCTTACCTTTTCCTTCTCTCTCTCTCTTCACAAAAAAAATGGTGGGACTGCAGGAACCAGGGATCAGATGAGAATGGCGTCTGGTAGGGAGGACGGGATGGAGGAGCAGATGGAAAAGGATGGAACAAGAGGGGGAGAGAAAATGAGGGAGCTTTCTGAAAAATGGAGAAAGTAAAGAGAAAGAGCTCTCTGTGAAATTGGAAAAAGAGGTTGGAGAAGGAGAAGCAAGCAAATTGGGAGCACAGTTGTAATGCAGTAGGCCAGGATAAGGCCCTAGAAGTTGGATAAATAGGTTTGAAGCGAGTTACAGGGGAATGGACAGAGAAGACACAGCATATGAAGCTGGAGAGGCCGAACAGAGAAGGAAAGGAGATATGAATTATGCTAAAGTCATATCAGCCTGCCACAAGAAAGGCCAAGGAGGGAAGGGAAAAGAACAGCTGAGGCACAACCA
Organism: Cherax quadricarinatus; assembly: GCF_026875155.1. Lineage (NCBI taxonomy): Eukaryota > Metazoa > Arthropoda > Malacostraca > Decapoda > Parastacidae > Cherax > Cherax quadricarinatus. The sequence continues at coordinate 27,528,696 of NC_069401.1, read as the reverse complement.
TGCTATCAAGAGCCCATATGGAAAATCAAGGGAGGAAAAATGACCACATAACAAGGAGGATCCAGAGTCACAGAGGGTGAGTGAGGGCAATGGGAGAGGAAAGGGCAAAATCATGTGTTTATCCATGGGCTTAAGGAGAGAGGAGGAAGGACACACATTGAAAGGGCTGTGGCAGGAAGAAAGAAAGGAGATTGGAGAAATCATCACGGAAATGGTGAAGAGAGGGATGAGATTGTAAATTTTCAGAAAAATGGGGGGGTACTCGAAGGGAAGAAACTGCTGATCAGCTGATTCTCAGGACGGAAACAGTGCGGAAGGATCCTCCAAAAGAAAACGGTTTTTTGAAATACTTGGAAGAGTAAAAGGGGTTTCCTAAAAGAGACAGAACCAAAACAGAAGACCCCGCTGAGGGAGGGGAAAAAAAAGCTAAAGGAGTAGGAAAGGGACAAGGATGGAACCAGCAGAGGTTAGCAGAGCGAACGAGCAGAAAGGGCAAGCAAAAAAAACTATTCTCAAAACCCAAAACCTTCACACCCCCCAAACCCAACATCAGCCCATCCCCACAGTTCCCCCAACACGGAGTATGGAACCCCCACAGTATGTCCCGGTCTCCCCCCTCACAGGCCCCAAAAAACCCACGTTTTGGGAAAAAGGAAAAAAACTGAAGGTAGGGTACACAAACGCTGGGGAATAAAAAATAAGTGGGAGGGGGGAGGGCATGAAAGATCAAAGAGGCATCCCGGAATCATAGCTCTCACAAAAACCCAAAGCTTACGGGTATGAAACAGTGCCATTTTTCCCAAACGGGATACCAGATCCTGAGTAAAAAAGAGGGAAAAGGGGGGGGGGGGGAGTGGCATTCGATCAAAAACCGAGGAATTTTGATGAGATGGAGAGAGGGACAGGGGAAAAAAAGTGATTACATAGTGGGAATGCTTCATTGGGGTCCGGTGGTAATGCAGTGATGTATAACCACACAGAACGCAGGGGGCCCAAAGGAAGGAAAAAAAGGAGAATAGGCAAGGTTGACACACTGGCTGCGGGGCCCAGAAGAGTCATGATGCAGGGCAAAGCTCCGTCATGGGTGTTTAAACCCACTAGGAGATGGATTGGGAGAACTTGGAGCCGCAGGGGGCCAAATACATGGGGGTAAAATGATGGGGGTTTGGTACGGGAAAATTCATGTAAACACGTAAGGGAATAAAAGAGGAGGGAGAGGATAAACCAGAGGCTGAACTTTTTTTCACTTGGTTGCGATACGAGGACATCACATTAAAAGCCCCCTTGGGGTAGCGTTGGGGTTTTAAGTTCGAATAACAGTAGGCTACAGGTGGAGGGGAAGCGGGGAAGGCCAGGACAAATGAAGCCAAACTAAAAGGGGGGACTAACAGGAATGAGAAACTTCTGAAGGGGGTTAGGGGACAGGAACGGGAGGGAAGCCATTTAAATGGATGTGGAATATGTAGCATAAATATGCAAGGAGGCTGGGGGGGAGGTTTTGTACCCAAGGGTAACGGGAAAAATAAAAAAGCCAGGAGGGGACCCTGGTTCCCCCAAAGGTGCGGGGGCAAAAACAAGTGTGCTAGGGAAATGGGAAATTTTAGAAGGCAAAGGGACCCAGGAAAAAAGGGGAGGCAGTCGTAGAGCCAGAAAGAATATGCCAGATAAGAAGGGGGCCCAAAAGAAAATATGAAAACGACTAGCAGGAACCCAATTGACCCGAAACTTTTATACAGCCACATCGGAGGAAAACAACAGTGAAGGACCAGGTTAATCAGGCAAAGGGAAAGGGAAGGGAGGAGAGAAAAAAGTATGCCGTAAAGTATGTGGGAATCAACAAGAGATTCAAAAGTGTTCACAGGGAACAGAAGGGGCCCCCGAGAGCGGGAGGTGGGGTACACCCCCAAGTGTGGACCACAGTGCACACAACGTGGAAGAAATGAAGAGGCTTTGAGTGAGCTAGATACTGTTGGGGCCCAGAAAAAATTTCCCCCCCATGGGCCCTGAGAGGGGAGCAGGGGCGCTGGGTCCCCCTAACAACATATTAAATACATCTATCAAAAAGGGAGATTGCCTGAGGCGGGAAAGACAGCAAATGTAGTCCCAATCTTAAAAAAGGAGACGACATAAAGCACAAAAAACTAAGAAAGTGTCACTAAATTTATGTATGCAAAATCAGGAAAAGATTTTCGGGGGAGAAGAGTGGTGGAACACTAGAAAGAATGATCTCACAACAGCACCCAACAGGTTTCAGGGATGGGAAACCCTTTTCCCAAAACCCTACTGGAGTTCTAGAAGGGGTGAAGAGAAGAAAAAGGGGAGAGGGGGGGGGGGGTTGCATATTTTTGGACGCAAGAAGGGGTTTGACACAGTTCCACACAAAAAGGTTTGGTGCAAAAATGGAGGCCCAAACCCGGGATAAAGGGAAGGACTTAAAATGGATAGGGATACTTGCAGGGGGAAAAAGGGAGCGAGTATGGTACGTGGCGATGTGAGGGTGGGCACCCGTGGCGCGGGGTCCCCCAGGGGGCAGTCCCAGGACCGTGTGTTTTGGGATTTGGAAAGACATGACGGAAGGATTGATCTGAAGCGTCCTGTTTGCAGGACGTGAAATTTTAGAAGAATTTATCGATCGAAGACCAGCAGAACTAAAAGGGATTGGGCAGGCTGCGACCTGTTTTGCAATTGGCTCCCGGAGTTCAGTCCCCCCAAATGCAAAGTATGAAGATTGGGGAAGGGCAAAAAAAGACCGCAACGGGGGTCAGTCTAGGGGACCCGAGGGCTACAAACCCCACTCAAAAAAAAAAAGATCTTGGGGTGAGTTAAACCAGGCACACTTCGAAATGCACATAAAAAAATAACGGTGCAGCATTGGGGGCCTAGCAAAAACCCCAGAACAGCATTCCGCATCTTAGTAAGGAAACTTTGGGCCTGTACACCGTGTAGTTGGCCCCTATTGGGTTGCGGCACCAGTTTGGAACCCCATCTAACCAAGCACGTAAAAAACTAGAGAAAGTGCAAAGGTTTGCAACAAGACTAGTCCCCGAGCTAAGAGGATGTCCTATAGGAGAGGTTAAGGAAATCAACCCGCGACAGAAGGACAGGAGAGTAGGGGGGGGAAATGATAAGAATACCAAAATACTGGAGGAAACGATAAGGTGGCCCAAAGCAGGAGCTGCAGAGATTGGACACAGTAACAAGGGGGCACAGTTGGAAGTTGAAGAAAAAGATGAATCACAGGGATGTTAGGGGGTTTTTATTGCCACAGATATCTAAGTGGAATAGTTTTGGGGGCGATGTGTGGAGGAGGATCCCTACATGCTTTAAGCAGAGGTTGATAAAGTACGGTTCGGTAGAGTGATTAGTAGGATCAGTGAAAAGGCGGGGCAGGAGCTCGGGGCTGACCCTGTTCAAAGGTGAGTTACACACAAACTCACCCACCACACAACACACAACACACCACTCCACACACACACCCCAAAACACACACCACACAAACCACACACAACAACCCCACACCGCGGCGCGCGCGCGCGGTTTAGGTTTAAAATAGCCGAGGCAAAAAGGGGAGCAGACTGAATATCCGTAATAATTTTTGTCAAATGCAACAAGATTTTTCTAATCACGTTATGGCAATCCCCTATCCCCATTACATTGATAATTTCCCCATATTGCATAATGACGAATTTCCCTGGTTTTAAAAAAAGGTTCTTGGTGTGACGGGGGAAAAGGTGTGTTTTTTTGTGTTTATGTATGTTCGTAGGTTGGGGCGTTGATGTATGTTTGTAGTGTTGGGTGCGTTATGTATGTTCTACGTGTTGGGGGCGTTGATGTATGTTGTACGTGTTGGGGGGCGTTGAGTATGTTCGTAGTGTTGGGTGCGTTTATGTATGTTCGTACGTGTTGGGGCGTTGATGTATGTTCGTACGTGTTTGGGGGGTTGATTATGTTCGTGTGTTGGGTGCGTTGATGTTTTTCGTACGTGTTGGGTGCGTTGTGTATTTCGTGTGTTGGGTGGTTGTGTATGTTCGTAGTGTTGGGTGCGTTGATTTTATGTTGTAGTGTTGGGTGTGTTGGGGTGTATGTTCGTACGTGTTGGGTGTGTTGTGTGATTTTGGCTGTGTTGGTTTGTATAATATATTTTTATAATATAATATATATATATATATTATATATATATTATATATTTTATATATATTTTAATTATATATATTTTTTTGGTGTGTTGTGTGTTTGTTTTGTGTTGGTGTGTTGGACATTATTTGGTTTTTGCGTTGTGGAGTGAGGCGTGATGTGCGTGTTGGTGTGTGTCAAGTGAGTTGGGGTTTGTGTGTATCGGGTGTTTTTGTTTGTGCTGATGTTTGTTTGGGGTTTTCCCAGTGTGTGTATTTGAGACTTTGGTATGTGCTGGTGTTGTGGTGTGCGAGAGTTGTGTGTACTGGGGTCAGGGGGGTTACAGGTAACAAAATGCGGAAGCGTTATATAGGGATGGGGGGGGTTTTCTAAATGTATAAATTGTTTTATTTCACTGTTACAACCAAATTATGATTTTGCCCCGTTTTTTCCCTCCAAAATTTTATCCAATATTTTTTTTGTCCTGGTTCTTTAATTGAGGCCATAAGCATCCTACACTTTGCTCTTGAAAGAAAAAATTTGCAGTTTTATAGTAAAATTGCAGATAATGGGCACAAATATAGTTTGTGCGACCTTTATTGATAGTTCCGCTTTTTAAATCAGAAAAGATTTTTCCGGGTAAAGAATAAATGAAATATAAAAAGTGGGAGTCAGGTGGAGAAGTTGAGAAGTTGTGTTTTAGGTGGCCCGAACGGGGTGGGCCCAAATGATATTGTTTGTAGGATATCGATGAATATGTTTTCCGGCCAGTGGTTAAACTTCTTAATATGTGATGAATGGTTCAGAGAACCGACATGTTGATAAATTAGACACATGTGCAATCTTGGGATCTTTATTTAGGAAAGTTTCGCCCCAGGGTTTCATCAGTCCATACAAAAAGAAAAAAAGTGAAAAAACAGGTATATAAACGTTCTCCCCACTTATGCGTTTCTATTCAAGTGAGAATGACCACATCGGGCTCAAGGTTGAGGGGCTGATTACCCCAT
>NC_069401.1:27507051-27523076 GCF_026875155.1 Cherax quadricarinatus | reverse complement strand
CTAAATGTTGGACGACAATAACAGCCACATATAAACTAAATAATGTAGATCTTAATATTACGGATTGCGAAAAAGATTTAGGAGTTCTGGTTAGCAGTAATCTGAAACCAAGACAACAGTGCATAAGTGTTCGCAATAAAGCTAATAGAATCCTTGGCTTCATATCAAGAAGCATAATAATAGAGTCCTCAGTTGTTCTTCAACTCATATACATCCTTGGTTAGGCCTCATTTAGATTATGCTGCACAGTTTTGGTCACCGTATTACAGAATGGATATAAATTCTCTGAAAATGTACAAAGGAGGATGACAAAGTTGATCTCATGTATCAGAAACCTTCCCTATGAGGATAGACTAAGGGCCCTGAATCTGCACTCTCTAGAAAGACGTAGAATTAGGGGGGATATGATTGAGGTGTATAAATGGAAGACAGGAATAAGTAAAGGGGATGTAAAATAGTGTGCTGATAATATCTACCCCAGGACAGGACTCGCAAGCAATGTTTTAAGTTGGAAAAATTCAGATTCAGGAAGGATATAGGAAAGTACTGGTTTGGTAATAGAGTTGTGGATGAGTGGGAACAAACTCCCGAGTACAGTTATAGAGGCCACAACGTTGTGTAGCTTTAAAAATGGGTTGGATAAATACATGAGTGGATGTGGGTGGGTGTGAGTTGGACCTGATAGCTTGTGCTACCAGGTCGGTTGCCGTGTTCCTCCCTTAAGTCAATGTGACCTGACCTGACTAGGTTGGGTGCATTGGCTTAAGCCGGTAGGAGACTTGGACCTGCCTCGCATGGGCCAGTAGGCCTTCTGCAGTGTTCCTTCGTTCTTATGTTCTTATTAGGTCAGTGTCCCAGGATGCGACCCACACCCAGGTACCCATTTTACTGATGGGGAACATAGACAACAGGTGGAAAGAAACACGCCCAATGTTTCTACTTTGGCTGAGAATCGAACCCAGGCCCTCGCCGTGTGAAGCGAGAGCGTTAACCACCAGGCACCAAGCCTAGGCTTCTCCTACGTGCAATCAGAATCTGCAGCAATGAGTTTCTTGAGGAAGAATGCACTATAATTGAACAAGTATTTTCTAAACTCCACTATCCTCGTCACTTCATCAGAGACTGCAGACGACGGGCATTAAACATCTTCAACACATCCAGAGAAGACACTGCCGAGAAGAGATACATAGTCCTCCCCACCAACATCTTTTCCAATACCTCATTCCAAGTATCTACCTCCACAACCACGACCATCAAGGACATTACCAGTGATAGACAGGACAAGCTTCCACCCTCTGCACGGGTATACATAATCCCTTGATAAATTAGACACATGAACCATTCATCTACAAACATAATCCCTTGTAATGACTGCAACAAATTATACGTGGGCGAAGCATCAAGGGACCTCCATACGCGTATTTCAGAACACCAATACGCAAGCAGGTCTGACGATACAATGAATGCCTGTGTACAACACCGTAATTCACACAACCACTTGATGAACTACAGAAACTCAAGACTTATCGCCACAGAAGACAACACTCAACACCGAAGAATCCTGGAATCATCACTTATTTCTATATCCGACAACTTCAACCAGGATAATGGCTTCTGTAACATATGAAAGTTAAGACACATGTGCAACATCTGGATATCTTTATTGTAGTAGACGTTTCGCCATCCAGTGGCTTTATCAATACAGATTCTAGGACATAATAGGAAGACAGTAGAACTATATACAAAAGATGAGGTAATCAGTCCCTCGGCCTTGGAGTTAGTAACATAGCTGAACCACTTGCCAAGAAACTTCTTCATCGCTATCCCACATAAGAGCATAGGGATAGAAGAACACTGCAGAAGGTCTGCTCACAAACTTATCCAATCTCCTTTCCAAGCTACCCAAGATTTTAGACTCTATAAGCCCACTCGGTACATCATCAAATGCAGCATTCTCCACCTGACCTCTGTTTGTGACTTGAAAAAGCCCACTGTGTGGGCGGAACGTTGTCAATAAAGGATCACATTATACTGCATATGTGTTTATATTTCCATTGTGTCGGTATTTTATACCATTTATTTCCATCCAGATTCTTGTCTAGTTGAGTTATGTAAGACACATATGCAACAGTTAGGTATCTTTATTTCGAAACGTTTCGCCTACACAGTAGGCTTCTTCAGTCGAGTACAGAAAAGTTGATAGAAGCAGAAGAGACTTGAAGACGATGTAATCAGTCCATCACCCTTAAAGTTTTGAGGTGGTCAGTCCCTCAGTCTGGAGAAGATCATTGTTCCGTTGTCTGAAACAATAAATTTTTTCAGACAACGGAACAATGATCTTCTCCAGACTGAGGACTGACCACCTCAAAACTTTAAGGGTGATGGACTGATTACATCGTCTTCAAATACTTCTGCTTCTATCAACTTTTCTGTACTCGACTGAAGAAGCCTACTGTGTAGGCGAAACGTTTCGAAATAAAGATACCTAACTGTTGCATATGTGTCTTACCCAACAACACAAAGAGGAAAGGGGTAAGGAGAGGAGGAGAATGAGGTAATCAGTCCCTCAACCTGGAGTCGATGTGTTCAGTCCATCAATCTTGTAGAATGTACAGCATAGGGCGTAGACGTGGCTTATATACTGTAGTGAGGTGACGTGAAGCAGGTGGAGGGCGGGTCATAGTGGTACCATCCACTAGTCGAAGTAGGTCTTCGTCCAAAGGTTGAACAAGTGTTGAAGAATTCTTTGTAACAAAATCCCATGATGCTGCAGTGTCTGACAGTTGTGATGAATGGTTTGAAAAACCGACAAGTTGAAGATTGAGACACTTATGCAGCATATGGAAATCTTTATTCAGGAAACGTTTCGCCATACAGTGGCTTCATCAGTCCAATACAAAGAGGAAGGCGTAAGGAGAGGAGGAGAATGAGGTAATCAGTCCCTCAACCTGGAGTCGATGTGTTCAGTCCATCAATCTTGTAGAATGTACAGCATAGGGCCGTAGACGTGGCTTATATACTAACTGTTGCATATGTGTCTTACCTAACAATCTGTCGGTATTTTATACCATTTTAATGTTCAATTTGTCAGACACTGCAACACAAGGGTATCTTGGTACAGACCTGGAATCAACTTCGACTACCTCTACTAGTGAGAGCGGCTGCATTTGAGAGGGACCTGTCCTCCCAACATCTGCGTTCTATTAGTGACCTGTCTCACCTCCTGGCGCTATAAAAGGCTCCATCCTGTCACTTCAACTCCATATTGTTTCAAACTTTGGAACAATGCTCTTCTCCAGACTGAGGGACTGACCACCTCAAAACTTTAAGGGTGATGGACTGATTACATCGTCTTCAAGTCTCTTCTGCTTCTATCAACTTTTCTGTACTCGACTGAAGAAGCCTACTGTGTAGGCGAAACGTTTCGAAATAAAGATACCTAACTGTTGCATATGTGTCTTACCTAACAATCTGTCGGTATTTTATACCATTTTAATGTTCAGTTGAGTTATATGCCCGTCGTCTTCAGTCTCTAATGAAGTAACAAGGATAGTGAAGCTTAGAAAATAATTTTTCGACGAAAGAGCATTCTTCCTCAATGCAGTTTACACTAGAAGAAGTCGAACATACTCTTCCTTGCCTTGAAGTTTTTCTCTGCAGAACTGGCCACGAACTTACTTTTAAAATCTATCGAAAAACGTACCAACCAACATGATCTTCTCCAATTTTACTCACACCACAACTCCAAAACTAAACGTGATGCAATCATATGCTTCTTCCGTCGTGTCCTCCGAATATATAGCAATGAATTCCTTGTGGAAGAATGCTTTCTCATCGAACAAATATTCGTAAACTTCACTATCCTCGACACTTCATTAGAGACTGCAGACACCGTGCAACTCGCCCAGACAAGATACTGCTGAGAGGAGATACTTAATCCTCCTTACCAATTCCGTTGCCATATACGTTTCCAATATATTTTCCATTACCTCATTCCAAGTATCTACCTCCACATCAACCACCATCAAAGATATTATCAGTAAGAGACACCACAAAATTCAACCCTCTGCAGGGGTATACATAATCCCTTGTAACGACTGCAAGGGATTATCCATAGACCTCCACACACGTATTTCAGAACACCAATACGCATATAGAAGGGAGGATTTGAAGAACACCTGTGTTTTACACCGAAACTTCCACTCATCGCCAGGGAAGAAGACAATCAGTGTCGCAGAATCTGGGAATCATCACTCACCTGTATATCTAACAATGGTAGGTAAGACACATAGGCAACAGTTAGGCAACTTTATTCCGAAACGTTTCGCCTACACAGTAGGCTTCTTCAGTCGAATACAGAAAGTAGGCAGGAACAGTAGAGATGTGAAGACGATGTAATCAGTCCATCACCCTTGAAGTCGTAGAATTTGAGGTTGTCAGTCCCTCAGCCTGGAGAAGTTCAGTTCCATAGTCAGGAACTATCTGAAGATCAAGCGACAGTGCAGAGACTTAAATAAAAAAAAAAAATTTTATTTAAGTCTCCGCACTGTCGCTTGATCTTCAGATAGTTCCTGACTATGGAACTGAACTCTCCAGGCTGAGGGACTGACAACCTCAAATTCTACGACTTCAAGGGTGATGGACTGATTACATCGTCTTCACATCTCTACTGTTCCTGCCTACTTTCTGTATTCGACTGAAGAAGCCTACTGTGTAGGCGAAACGTTTCGGAATAAAGTTGCCTAACTGTTGCCTATGTGTCTTACCTACCAACCTGTCGGTATTGTATACCATTTTGATGTTCATATCTAACAATTTCAACCAGAACACCAGGACACCAGCTTTTACAACATAGCTGAACTCCTTGCCAATAAACTTCTTCATCGTTATCTTACATAACAATCAGCTTGTTAGGTAAGACACATATGCAACAGTTAGGTATCTTTATTATGAAACGTTTCGCCTACACAGTAGGCTTCTTCAGTCAAGTACAGAAAAGTTGATAGAAGCAGAAGATACTTTTCTGTACTTGACTGAAGAAGCCTACTGTGTAGGCGAAATGTTTCATAATAAAGATACCTAACTGTTGCATATGTGTCTTACCTAACAACCTGTTGGTATTTTATACCATTTTAATGTTCAACAATCAGCTTGCCCATCCCGTGTAGGTCCGTCTCATATCCAACCTCCCCAACATTCTCCACCTGATTCTCCGCCCTATATATACTCATATACTCTTTGCAAGGTAAATCTGTTTGTTACTTAATAAAGCCCACCGCGTGGGCGAAAAATAATCAATGAAGGATCGCATTAGGCTGCGTTTATATCTATTTTTCTATCGTGTCAATATTTTATACCATTCATTTCCATCGTAAAATTATGAAAGATCCATTTGCTTAATTATGCTAGCAAATTTCAAATTCAAAGGAAGTGCGTATCTCTCCCGTGTATATCTCATCACGAACCAAAAGAAGAGACAAAATAGATAATGGTATGAGATATCAACAAGATAAAAAAAGGACGCAAGTGCTGTGAAATGAAATCCTTCACTGACGATGTCTCGCCATTAACAAGTCACAGATATAACTGATCAGTGAAGGTGAAGCGAAGGTGAGGTGAAGAGCTCAGGAGAGGTGCGGTTCATGTCGCATTGATTCCCGATCGTTCAATCAGTTTTTCGGCAATAGGTTCAGATAAGTTGTAGACATCGTTATTCTGGTTAAAGGTTGTATGAGATATTGATGAATCAGATGGTTGTAGGAATGATAATGTAATAATGTTGCTAAACAAACCGAAAATATGTTAGGTAAGACACATATGCAACAGTTAGGTATCTTTACTTCGAAACGTTTCGCCTACACAGTAGGCTTCTTCAGTCGAGTACAGAAAAGTTGATAGAAGCAGAAGATGTGCAAGAAAGGTATAAAATACCGACAATATGAAAGTTAAGACACATGTGCAACATCTGGATATCTTTATTGTAGACGTTTCGCCATCCAGTGGCTTTATCAATACAGATTCTAGGACATAATAGGAAGACAGTAGAACTATATACAAAAGATGAGGTAATCAGTCCCTCGGCCTTGGAGTTAGTGTTCACAGCATCGTGGTGGAGGAGATTCTCCTCCACCACGATGCTGTGAACACTAACTCCAAGGCCGAGGGACTGATTACCTCATCTTTTGTATATAGTTCTACTGTCTTCCTATTATGTCCTAGAATCTGTATTGATAAAGCCACTGGGATGGCCGAAACGTCTACAATAAAGATATCCAGATGTTGCACATGTGCTTAATTTTCCCGAAGCAGAAGATACTTGAAGACGATGAAATCGGGTCCATCACCCTTTTAAAGTTTTGAGGTGGTCAGTCCCTCAGTCTGGAGAAGAGCATTGTTCGTTGTCTGAAACAATATGAAGTTGAAGTGACAGGATGGAGCCTTATATACTGCCAGGAGGTGAGACGTAGGTTGCAGTATATAAGGCTCCATCCTGTCACTTCAACTTCATATTGTTTCAGACAACGGAACAATGCTCTTCTCCAGACTGAGGGACTGACCACCTCAAAACTTTAAGGGTGATGGACTGATTACATCGTCTTCAAGTATCTTCTGCTTCTATCAACTTTTCTGTACTCGACTGAAGAAGCCTACTGTGTAGGCGAAACGTTTCCAAATAAAGATACCTAACTGTTGCATATGTGTCTTACCTAACAATCTGTCGGTATTTTATACCATTTTAATGTTCATTGTTACTACCACTGTCGAGAGAGGTTGTGTCATCACGAACACCACTCACAGTCATTGTTACTACCACTGGCGAGAGGTTGTGTCATCACGTACACCACTCACAGTCATTGTTACTACCACTGGCGAAGGGTTGTGTCATCACGAACACCACTCACAGTCATTGTTACTACCACTGGCGAAGAGGTTGTGTCATCACGAACACCACTCACAGTCATTGTTACTACCACTGGCGAAGGGTTGTGTCATCACGAACACCACTCACAGTCATTAAAGCTTTCCTCACTATGTCAGAATTTGCCACCAAAACGGCTAGTTTATAGTGCACCCGAAATTTATTCTGTTGTTAGTAAGACAAGGACACGAGTACACACAAGTTCTATGAAATAAAATGCATTTGCAGTATTAGAACATTTTACAGTATTCTAATGCTGATCACACTCAAGTCCAGCACTAGGGTATCTTTACTGTGGAAACTTTTCGCCACACAGTGGCTTCATCAGTCCAATTACAGAGAAGAATGACCTGAAGATCAGGAGTTTGAGGTAATCAGTCCCTCAGCCTGTAGTCGATGTAATCAATCCATCAATCTTGATACGAATTTTGCATTTGCGAGAAAAGGGCTGCAGACAGGTGATTGAAGCAGTAGGAGGTGTCACCTTCGACAAGTCCACGGGATTTCTCCAAGGTGACACCGCCTACGACTGCTTCACCTCACCTGTCTTCATCATATAAGCGCTTTCTTCGCGCATATGCTGTTTTTCTCTTCAAATTTATCGACTTGTTGGTTCTTTATTAACCTTTTATCTACACCCCTAATTTTGTACATGTGTCTTATTTTACATTTGTTGGAATTTTCTACTGTATCTTAGCACTAGGACCCTAAAGGGGGTTAGCAAGAGTACATTTGGTTTCAAATTATGTTTTGTCTCTTGCCCTCAAATTTAGGGTACATGATTAAAATGTCTGGCAACTTATTTACATCAATAAGATTCCACAAGGGTATCACCTATGTTTCTCAATGAGCGGACAATTCAGTACATTGTTTCCAAGAGGAAAACCATTAGATTGACTACGTGCTGTGTTCTAATTGAATTCCTGTGACTTTCATATTCATTATTTACCTCTCTCCTAATGATATATCTAATACTTGACACGAGCATACCAAGGTTATATTGTAAATTATTTATTTCTGGATACTTTTCTTGGCTAATTTATGACCATCAAGTGAGAGTAGTTCAATGTGTGATAGAATCCATAAGAAATGTACATTGATTTCCTTCTCACTGATTTTAATAAATTTAAGCTCACTTGATAACACGATGGTAGAGAATTACTGACAATATGAAGATTAAGACACAATGTGGGTCATGGCATTTTTTTTGAGTAGACGTTCCGTCCATTTAGACATGGGTATATATTTATATAGTAAGTAAACACCCATGTCTTCTTGTTATCTGTGTAAACTGATAGTAGTCCCTGGTGGACGAAAAAATCTTCGCAATAAAACGCCATAAACCCGATTATTTTGTCTTATTTACATAGCTGGCTTCTTAAAATGAGCATATTGTTAGTCATTAAGTGAGTCAAGTGACTGACATACAGTCAGTAATGATCAAGGAGTCAAGCTCATTCTCATAAGTGAATTTTATTTTCCAATAAGGTGGCAAAAAATTCGGTTTGTAATGTAGAAGCCGAGTGTTAATTATTATGCTTAACTGAACGTGGGTTACTATCATTTTTATCTCAAGTGGTGGCGGTTAAAATATATGAAGTCCGGCTCAATACATTTTTCTTTATATCCGTAGGATATAACTTCCATGGAAGTTGTATACAGAGAGACAGTTCACGACTGTTATAAAATTTAATATAACTGCCTGTTCTCGTAATCCATTTAGACTTGAGCTGATTTACTTCTAGACATATTAATATCAAATACTGGTTTAATCTCGGTTATCCTATCATTGACATCTTAAATACTAAGATTATACCTAAGGCAGCCCGGAACAATTCTGACGGCTTCGTTTTGCCTTAGCTCCAAGGGCTGAAGAGAATTTTCTTTAATAATAACATTGCCGAAGAATAAATAATTAAGAATTTAATGTAATCTGTGTACATCATTCTCATTATTTACATATTAACAACATAGTTAAGGTTGCAGCCAGCAACATCTCTGAGAGTATTTAGCCTATCTTTGTGTTTCTTATTTATACTAGATGATACTCAAGTTGTGATGAACACAGATACACAAGTAGCAATCGGGAATTTTATTTAAACGACATTTCGCCTCGGCAGCCGACTTTATCAAGTCTGTAATAAAGTTGGTAGAATTACCGACAATATGTAAAGTAAAAGGACACAAGTGCAATTAATGTGACATTTTATTGTGGCCACAATAAAATGTTATATTAGTTGTACTTGTGTCCTTTTACTTTATCAAGTCTGATGGGTCATACTTGGTAGTAGCTCAGGTTATAGGCAAATGAGATGTAACGTGAGCTTAGTAGTCATTTTTATTTGGCGTGCACTACACGCAGTCACACATCCTGCATTCCATTAACAGTCAGCTAAAAGCCTCCACCTGATTCGGAGAATAACTACCGCTTGTTAAGGTCAACCAATCGGAGTGATGAGAGGGCTCCATGATAGTTTATCTTGTATTTAAAATTAGCCTTGGAACTCAGATCCTCATCTGCATTCAGCTAATTAAATTTAGTAGAGTTCTGTCCTCAGTATGGATATAAGAGCTGTAACACACGAGAGTACGCTTCTTGCTCCTGCTGGTAAATATTTATACTACGGTATCTGGAAAAGTATATTATTGGGAGTGGTAATACATAGATACTCCAAAAAACAACCTTTGCAGTAAGCTTTTGCCCTTAATATAATTCACTTGTTTTATTAATATTTTAGGCTAAGTACCACAAGGAATTTAACAGTGTCTTATATTTGTGATAAGAGAAGAACATAGTCAAGCGTTAACACAATAGCTGGCTTTTATAAAGCCTGTTGCTTAGATGAAATTTTATTTTAATGCAGTTTCCATCTGTTGCTTCGACGTCTTTATGAATTAAAACATTTCCTCTTTATGTTTAATATGGTTGATCCACTGAGAGTTACGTTATTACCATTAAATACGTCAGTTGTAACTGATGTGTTCAGCCTTCAAACAATGGGTGGGACATGTCGTTTGCTTGTCAACATCTTCATCTAAGATGCAGATTTGATGATTCCTAATCGATTACACATTATTTGAACTTTACTGAAAATGTTATTAATTTTGTCAAGCATTGTTCAATGGATCATGATGTGACCAGCAGACGTTGTTTAGGCGAGATAAGTAGTGCATTTTGAAAAGCGCTGTATAATACATTAAATATCACGGGTCTGATCAAGTTTGACGATTGTGAGTCTTGCAAAATTATGAGACAGAAGATCCTCAACTATAACTGGGTTATGTACTGAATATGACTCATTAAATTTTAAGCATAAATCAAATATGTCTCCTTATATATGAGTGAGAGTAATAGTGCCCAGAATTTAGCATTCTCACGTTCATTTAAGAATTTAATTAATTTAGTTTCACTGGTGCTTGTCATCGGCTCTCCAATATGCTTATGTCTGGCATTATAATCTTCAAGAGATATGGTAGGTTTAATGTTCTTGTGATCAGATAAAGCATAAATATATATAGGATGTTAAAGAAATTGCGTATAATGTAGAGCTATGTTATTGTATGTTTACTTGGCTTTGTAAGATTTGAATGAATGATTCAAGTTCTTTCATATATAAATCACACAACAGTTAGTTGATGTTAAGTTACGTGCTTCATATACAAGTGGAAAGTTCTCAAATTTGTAATCTACATTCTTTCGAACAGATTATATCACTCTTCTTGGAAGCAAAAAAAAAAAAAAATGCACCTTCTTCCCTTATTGATCATTTTATTTTATCTTAGCCTGGAATTGCATCAGCTCAGGTTTAAGTAATGTTTACAGACAAAATACCTCTGCTTTATTAATGCTAACTGTATTTAGTCTAATAACCAATTTTTCAGTTGTGGGTTCGTCTTTGTGGTCAAAGGTGTTCTGACTCCCTTGGTTTACGTAATTTGTTACTATCTGCTTGAGATGGTAATTGTTTTAAGTCGAAATTTTTATGATTTGAAGGTCAAGTGTCTCGGATTTTTCCAAAGAGAAGTTTCTCTTATAAAAGTAAAGTCCCTTAAAGGCCCTTTAATGCTACAGGGCCCAAAAGGTGCTACTAGGTTAACAGTTGCTGGGGACCAGGTGCTACTAGGGGCCCCCCCCCCCAGTTGCTGCCCGGGGGAACAGGGGCAAAAAGGTAACCCGTTGCTGCGGGACAAAAAGGTGTACTAGGTAACAGTTTCGGGGGGGAAACAGGTGCTACTAGGTCAACAGTTGCCTGCGGGACAACAGGTTTTCTAAAAAGGGGCAACAGTTTTCTGGGGGGACAACAGGGGCTACTAGGGCAAAAGTTGCCCGCGGGACAAAAAGGGGCTACTAGGTCAACAGTTTTCGCGGGACAACAGGTGCAAATAGGGGCAACAGTTTTTCCCGCGGGGCAACAGGTGCTACTAGGGAAAAAGTTGCCCGCGGGGCAAAAGATGTACCAGGTTTAACAGTTGCTGCGGGAAAAAATATGCCCAAATAGGTTAACAGTTGTGCGGGAAACAGGGGCTACTAGGTTAAAAAGTTGCCTTTTCGGGACAACGGTGCTACTAGGTTAAAAGTTTTCTGCGGGACAAAGGGTTTCTAATAGGTTTAAAAGTTTTCCCGCGGGGCCCCCAGGGGAAATAGGTTTAACAGTTGCTGCGGGACAACAGGCGCTACTAGGTCAAAAGTTGGCTGCGGGGGGAAACAGATGCTACTAGGTCAACAGTTGCTGCGGGGCAACAGGTGCTTCTAGGTCAACAGTTGCTGCGGACAACAGGTGCTACTAGGTCAACAGTTGCTGCGGGACAACAGGTACTAAAGGTCAACAGTTGCTGCGGGACAACGGGATGCTACTAGGTCAACAGTTGCTGCGGACAACAGGTGCTACTAGGTCAACAGTTGTTGCGGGACAACAGGTGCTACTAGGTCAACAGTTGTTGCGGGACAACAGGTGCTACTAGGTCAACAGTTGTTGCGGGACAACAGGTGCTACTAGGTCAACAGTTGTGCGGGAACAACAGGTGCTACTAGGTCAACAGTTGTTGCGGACAACGGGTGCTACTAGGTCAACAGTTCTTGCGGGACAACAGAGCTCTACTAGATCAACAGTTTGCTGCGAGACAACTGGTGCTACTAGGTCAACAGTTGCTGCGAGACAACAGGTGCTACTTGGTCAACAGTAGCTGCGGGACAACAGGTGCTACTAGGTCAACAGTTGCTGCGGGACAACAGGTGCTACTAGGTCAACAGTTGCTGCGGACAACAGGTGCTACTAGTCAACAGTTGCTGCGGGACAACAGGTGCTACTAGTCAACAGTAGCTGCGGACAACAGGTGCTACTAGGTCAACAGTTGCTGCAGGACAACAGGTGCTACTAGATCAACAGGTGCTGCAGTCATACTAGCGTCTTCTGGTGGTGCCTCTGGCGTGGATAACTCACCGTCCACAAAGGCAATTTCAATTCATAAATAGCTGGCTGATCCACAGCATCCGGTGGGGTCACAGGTGTCACCGCCCGCCGATTGCTAACTCCATGTATGATAGTAGAGGTGGTGGCTCGTCAACAATTTTCTATATAGAGGAAGGCCGAGCGATGTCATCAAAATTTAACAGGTGGTCTTGTTCACCCACATGTTCCAGTGATGTGGTCACAAGTATGTCAGTGAAAGGCTGACTGGCCCCACTCTGAGAAATCTTTAACAAACTATTGACTGGTATCGATCAAAGGTGGTTTAGGTATCTTTGTACGAAGTTACTCTCGTGGCCCAACAATGAAGGGAAGTTTTTCATTACACTTTCCACTCTAAGAATAAGTCATGCCACAACTTAATGTAATTTTGATAAAAGCGCTCGCAATTTTAGCAACAATGCAGATGGGGCTAATACTTCTCAGCAGGTAAAAGAAGTAAGCTTGTTCCTAGATGTTTCGAGTTAAAGGTAATTTACTCACTAAGCGGGAGGTGACTTGAGTCCTTCCAATATAAATGTTATAATCATAATAAATTTAAAAGGGGTGGATCGGTAGGCGGAAGGTCTCGGTCATTGACCAAAAGCTCCAGTGTGGATCATCATATGATGAAAACCAGCGTCAGGAAACACTTTTCCTGGTTCCTGACAAACCTTAATACCATGGATCCTGTCTGAAAGTCATTCGAATTCATTCTTTTTTCAATAGCAAGGAATTTCTGTCTAAAGGGAATCAAAAGAATATAATGCTTACTACTTTTTTAATGTAATGAATTTTTAACAGAGAACAGGGCAGCTGCTTCCATAAGTTGCATTATGCAGGTTTTGATCATTGTGTAATCATTTGTTCACAGCAAATTATGGTGAACTATGCACACATTCCTGTGTCCCAAAGTACAATGCATATTAATACTCTGTGAGTCACTGTTGCACACTTCTTGCTATCTTTTCCACGTATATTTGATCACAATCAGGACACGGGATTACGTAGGCCTCTGTGTAGGCATCTGTGGGTGTGGAATGGATTTTTCTGAGTCTTTGATGGTTATAGAAAAGCTGCTAACTACACTCCTCTTACAAATGTCTAGGACACTTGTCCACGTTATTGGCTATGTTTCCATTCAGAAAGACAGTGTGTCTCTTAGTGGAGCTATCTGAAGCTGCAATGTTCATGATATCTTTTGCTTAAAATATCAAACGTGTTGGCCAGCCTGGCAAGACACCGTGATGATGATGACTCCCACACCTAATTTCCTTTCCCTACATAAGCTGATAATTTCCCATATCCTGTATAAGAATACAAAGCTCATAGGAACCATATTTCCTAAAAAGAAGAGTTCTTGTGCTGAAGGAAGTAAGTAGTTACTGCTCTTCAGAAACACCACCGAAAAAGGGTAGTGTAAATCTTTAACGCGCAACACACATACCTGAGAGTTTACGGGAAAAGTTCGGGGGTTCAACGCCCCGCGCCGTCTGACCGTTCCTATCGTCCAGTGCGACCCACACCAGTGACTAACACCGGTACCCATTTACTGAGGGAACAAGACAACAGTTGAAGAAACCGTCCAATGTTTCCTACTCTGGCTGGAAGTCAAACCGAGTGCCCATCACGTTGAAACTGAGAGCGTTTACACATCCACAAATAAAAAGAAGCAGCTAATATCTCTTCACGAACAACAAGTCCTGTTAAATCTTAATTCTGGTCCATCCGTTCCTCACCAAAACTTGACACATTAATGCCTCAATGGTGGATACGATCGAACTTTTGGTAATGATCATAACATGAAGTTTGACTGCAGTTATTGAATTTCTATTCTTCATCAATATTCATAAAATTACTAAATCAAGCTTTGAAAAAACTCTATTCTAAAATTACATTAAGAACTCTATAACATAGACTTACCTTTTCCTCAAAAAATTTGCTAATAAAGTGGATCTTGCACTGTCCGCTCATGATTCAGTTAAACTGGGGTTCCCTGATTTTTAACATAGATTGTATTTTGTCATCGGTATTAAATTCTGGAAATTGATGTTTCAAAATTAATCTTAAAATGAATACAAATCGAATAGCTCATAGATTATTTATGGTTTAATCTAATTTTAAGAAATCACCGCTAACTTAAAATTTCTTAAAATATAGATAAAACTAATCATTATTTCTTGACTCATATATAAAGCACTAATAAGGGAGGGGGATTATTTACATGTACCAGGCAATGGGATCTCCCATAAACTGTACACGTGAACCCTATCATGGTGAGGTCCATGGTACTGGGTACATGAACTTGAAACATTAAAGCCCAAGTGAAAATAAGGCGTCACAAATTTTGGTAGGCTTTCGGGAGGCATCCTAAATATCGAGGGTTGATCCCCGCTAGAACATTTTTTCTTAAATTCACTCATTTTGGTGCTGAATTAATATATATATATATATTATAAAAATATATATAAAATATATATATATATATATATATATATATTATAAATAATTTTAACGTTTTGAATAAAAATATAGGGAAGTACCACCTCCATAGCTGGACTGGGGACCCCTCATCCTCAGAGAAGACAATAAACGTACCTCAGGGAAAGCTATATTCTACGTGAACATTTTTTAAAATAAACAGAATACATTTACAGAAAACACAAACATGAAAACATATGGTACAATGTATTAAAGATCATGAATTTCATCCAGTCCTCCGAAGCTGGACGCGAGCCAAGTATGCAGCAAGCATTTCCCCTCTGGACGGCCACGCTGAGGCGCTGGAACATGAAAGTGGTTTGCCCCTGGGTCCCTGGTATGTATATATATATATATATATATAATATAAAATATATATAATATATATAATATATATAATATATATATATATATATATATGTCGTGCCGAATATGTAAAACTTGCGATATTGGCTTAAATAGCAATTCTCATCTTGCCATGTAAGACAAGCGAAAATTTGTGTATGCAATATTTTCGCAAAAATCATTCTGAACCTAACGAAAAAAATATATTTTACTGTGTTGTTTAGTATTAAATTATTATAAACGGATCTAAAAAAATATTTCCTTAGATTAGGCTAAACTAAATTGCGCTTGCTATAATAAGGTTAGGTAAGTTTTCTAAGATTCTTTTGGTGCAAAATTATAATTTTTTACATTAACATTAATGAAAAAAATATATCTTTAAAAGTGTAAGAGAAAATTTCAAAAAAGGACTTAATTTTAAATGAGTTCTTGCTAATTGACCAGTTTTACCTATTAGGCACGATAATATATATATATATATATATATATATATATATATATATATATATATATATATAAAATATAAATAATTGTGCCCACGAACGAGTGCTAAATTGATCAGTAACAACACTGAGACTAGCCAAGGACTCGAATCCATGTTGCTTTGGCCTGCTTCATGGTGGGGGAAAACTCACGATGCCTTAATCCACTGGACCATACAATCCTTAAAAGTAGCGCTACCATGAAACTGGAACACTATATACAAAACTCAAAGGGTCACCAATAGAACGTAAGGAAAACCCTAAAAAACCTAGGGTAATTATTCACTGGACCTTTCTTTTTTAAAAACCAAAAAAAGACAAAGACCACCACACCAGGGTAAATTTTTTGGG
>NC_069401.1:27430414-27506551 GCF_026875155.1 Cherax quadricarinatus | reverse complement strand
AGCTGAGGGGGGAAACTGAAGTGGCTGCCCTTGGGCCCCTGGTGGTGTCGATGGGTCTGGAACCAATTTTTTAAAGGGAAACGTGTGGCATTTTTTCCCCATGATCCCAAGGTCTCTGATCCCACTGGGACAAATTGAAAACTGTTGGCTTATGTCCCTGTACTTGCTGATCTTGTACTCCTCCCTGTGGTCAGCAGCTCCTCCCTGTGGTCAGCAGCTCCTCCCTGTGGTCAGCAGCTCCTCCCTGTCGCCCCACACTGTGATGGATATAGGTGTCAGCCAGTGTGGACACACAGGTATAGTCCAATGCTAAGAGCTCGTATTCTTTCCAAGGATAGATGGTGATCCCGTTGGGGCGGTTTGCTGAGTTGTGGGTATTGTTGGCTGCTAGTGATCGGGGCTCCCTCTCGGCTGGGCATCCAGCTGTAGCAAGGGTTCTCTTAATGATGTCGTTGACCTCATTATGTCTTGCATGCCAGCCCTTGGTTTTGGAACAGTTAAGACCATGTAGACCATATTGGTCTGCTTGCGCTTCGCCTCAAATACACGTACATTCTGTGTGAATTGGGGCAGCAAGGCGCAGAGCCACTGCAATACAGAGGGTCTTAGATTTTAGTAAGGCTTACTTAGATTTTAGTAAGGCTTTTGATAGAGTTCCGCACCATAGACTGTTAAAGAAAGTGGCAGCTCATGGCATTGGGGGAAAAGTGCTCTCGTGGATCGAGTCATGGCTCACTGACAGGAAGCAGAGAGTGTCCATAAATGGGGTTAAATCCGAGTGGGGATCTGTAACAAGTGGCGTTCCACAGGGATCAGTCTTGGGCCCGTTGTTGTTTATAATATATATCAATGATCTTGATGAGGGAATTACTAGTGTATGAGCAAATTCCCCGATGACACAAAGATAGGTAGGAAAATTGATTCAAACGTAGATTTTTATGGAACTTCAGGAGGATTTAAACAAACTCTTTTCTTGGTCAGAAAAGTGGCAGATGCAGTTCAATGTAGATAAATGCAAGGTTCTGAAGCTTGGGAGTGCCCATAACCCTAGTACTTATAAGTTAAATGATGTAAAAACTTAGCCATACAGATTGCGAAAAGGACTTGGGGGTTATGGTGAGCAGCAACCTTAAACCAAGACAGCAATACCTAAGCGTACGTAAAAAGGGGCAAATAGATTACTGGGATTTTATCAAGAAGGGGTAAGCAACAGAAGTCCAGAGGTCATACTGCAGCTTTATACATCATTAGAAAGGCCTCACCTAGATTATGCAGCTCAGTTCTGGTCTCCGTATTACAAAATGGACAAAAATTCGTTAGAAAACATTCAGCGTAGGATGACTAAATTAATACATAGCATTAAAAATCTTCCTTATGAAGAAAGATTGAAGACTTTTAAGTTACATTCACTTGTTAGACGAAGAATGAGGGGAGACCTGATCGAAGTGTATAAGTGGAAGATAGGTATTAATAAAGGGGACATTATAAGGTTTTGAGGATGTCTCTCCAAGAGAAAAAACCCCGCAGTAATGGATTTAAAATTAGATAATTTAGATTTAAAGAAAGGACATAGGAAAGTATTGGTTTGGAAATAGGGTAGTTTTGATGAGGGGAACAGTCTACCTAGTTGGGGTATTGAGGCTGGGACTTTGGGTAGTTTCAAATCTAGGTTGGATAAGTACATGAGTGGGAGGGGTTGGATTTGAGTGGGACTTTCACATCAGAGCTTATTTCTTGGGTGGCATTGAAAATTGGGTTGGGCAAATGTTTTGTTAGTGGGATGAATTGTAAAGGACCTGCCTAGTATGGGCCAGCAGGCCTCCTGCAGTGTTCCTCCTTTCTTATGTTCTTATGTTCTTATGTCGAGTCGCGTTCCCATTGCCGATATGGGAACTGTTTGGAGGAAGTCCCCGGAGTGAGGCGCGCTCACAGCCTGGAGACGGGCAATCTCCCTATCTGATGTTGCAGCCCTGAGCATGTTGGCAAGCACCTTTTCAGTGATTGGGCCATCCCAGCTTGACTGTTTGTGAGTCAGTGCTGCACTAGGGTTTGGTGCTGGAGCAGCAAGAGTCTCCCATTCAGTGATGGCACTGACATAGTTAGGGTCTTCTATTCCTGCTGAGTCACTGAGGTTATCAGGAAGAATTTGTCTTATCAACTCGTTTGATGCTATGGGAGAGGATAGGAAAGCTGGTAGAGCAATCTGGGAGGATCTGCGTACTCCTAGCCCTCCAAGCCTGACTGAAAGTGAGGCTTGCAACCACTGTCCATCTTCAAGAGAAAGATTCAATACACTCTCTAGCATGGTCTTAGGAAAGAGTCATATTTCTTGGTTTTGGATGCTGAAGGGTGGGGAGCATCTCAGAAAGTAGGTAAGTTTTGGGATTGACAGGCACCTGGTGAGTAGGTAGAAGGCATCGTGTGTGTCAATGTCTTTCATCTGCTTTCCATCGTCTGGAGGGCTGGACTTTTTTCTAGGATCAGATCGATGGCATTGGACCCAAGAGGAGCACAAGGAGAGTGCTATTGGCTGGGGTCAATGGCTCGTGCTCCTGGTTTAAAACGGCACTAAAATTCTGGATCATCTGTTGATGGGTAGAAACTATTTCACATTTGGTGGGGTTTTTAAAAAAAGGCCCCAGGCTTTCTCCTATGTCTTTAATTTTACTGATGTCCTCTAGGAGAGATTCTGTTGTGCCAGCTAGGGTACCATCATCCAGGAACCAGATATTGAGCTCGCTGGAGAGTGCTTCTGTGACTTCCTTGATGATCAAACAAAATAGAAAGGGGGTGAGAGGGTCCCCTGTTGCACGCCCCACATGATCAATTTCATGGTCCTCAAACAATAGTTTGGAAGTCACACTATAACACGATTCTATGAAGGGATAAAGGGAAGGGAAGTTTCTACAAACTACTTGGAGAGCAGCATCCCTTCGACTGAGTTGAAAGCGTTGGCAAAGTCCAATTTGACCAAGGCTTTTTCATCGGACATGTTTTTGATATATACTCGTTGCTGCGTGGGCAGCTGCTTCACAGCCCCGTTGAACGCCGAAACCGAGCTGAGTTGGTTTCAGCATTGCAGCGCCTCTTGACTCACCCTTCTTACTGCAGCCTTGGCGACCCAGGCACCCAAGGGGGTTACCCACTGCAATGGGCCCTGATTCCGCCATCTTTTTTCCGGACGGAGGGGTTTCACAATGAGGCACCAAAAAAGGGTCTGAAAGTCCTCTGGGACACTGCCACCCAGGCAAAAGGTTGGAAAAATTTTGGTGAGTTCAGACAGCAGCCTCTCTGAAACCTAGCCAAGTGCTGGACTGAGTATTTTAAGTGTTGAGGTCTTAAACCCGGGGAAAACCTCCTGCTGAGCCCTGTGGAAATGACATAGCAGCTTTAAAACACATCAGCATTCCCGTAAGGTTTTGATGTTCTTCGCCTGCTGCAATGTCAGGGAGTTCAATGTTTTGGGACTGGGAGCCCTGGGTGGATGTTTGTTCTTCAGAGCTTGCGCCGTGCTGACGTCCTTGGGAGCGATGGTATCCTCACTGGTTATAAGTCTCAGAGCTCCAATAGTGTTACCCTCTTCTATTTTTTTGCTAATTTGAGCTCTGATTTTTGAGGCGTTTGGGTGTCCTGTTGTTGGCATTTGCCCGGGGTGTTTGCCGCCCTAGGGGGGGGAGGGAGACGGACGAGATTGTCATCCCTTGGGAATGCATTTATTGCCCTAATAACATGTGTTGCTAGTGACTTGCCCCTCCTGGGGGGGACAGCCAAACAGGCTTTCCCAAAAAGCAGCAGTGGCCGGGATATTTTTGTTTAAAAGGAGCATCTTTTACTTTCTTCAGAAGGTCAGTAAAATTTGGGCTAGCAGCTTGAGGGGCGAGGGTTTTTGGGGAATAAATATTTTTAATATATATATATATAAATATATATATATATATATAATATTTTGTCTTTATATTTGTATGGATTGTTGAAGCCTTGAGGATGGACAAACTCTTATCAAAAAACATAAGCTAACACGTGATTTACCCCACACACTTGTGGTATTTTTTTCCTTTGATTTTTGTTCACACGATCCTTTCAAAACATAAAGATATAACCGATAAGCTAAATAAAAACACACTTTGCCCTTTAAAACTTGAAAAAAAAACTTTAAAGAGGGAAAACTTTGGAACAAAACGCATCTAAATGTCCCAAACAAATTATGGTTAATTTCTGGATGACCATAAAGGGTCTTGAAATTTTTTTTCGTAATGACACTATTTTTAAAAAATAACTAAAAAAAGGGGGAACGGCGAAATTTTTTAAAATATATAAAAAATTTTTCAACATTTACAGCAAGTTATTAAAATTCATTCTAAAAGTAAATTTGAAAAACCTAAAGAAGTTTTAGCAACTGATGTTGAAAGGGGAAAAAAAAAACCTAGAACTCTGGCCAACAAAACCCAAACATACTAGAAAAAAAACCTAATAAAAATTTAATGCAAATAAACAGACTCTTTGTAAAGAATATTGTAGAGAACAACGAAGGAAAAATATAAGAATTTAATCAGAAGAAGTAATGTGGCATCGACACCATGCCTAACCCTTCTAGGGTCCGAGCCTTTAGCTCATAAGACTGTCATTCCCATTGCCCCTTTGCGGCGGGGATGGCAGACCAGAGAGGCCTAGCTTGTGGCTAGGCCTGGGGACAGTTGGTCCCAAAGATGAGGAGGTACTTGTGCCTCCTCCCATGGGAGACTTAGGTCTCAGACACTCCCTAAAGAGGGAGCCAAGGCCGGGCCACCACTTGGAAAAGGCCCGGGCCGGGAGAATACCGGCTAATCTTTAATAATAATAATAAAGTAATGTGGAAGAAATTTAATAAGAAAAATACAACGTGTCTTTACAAAAATAACATTAAAAGAATTTAACTTAACCACACAATATATAAAAGAAAATGAACCCAGGTAAAATATTCATTGGTATACCGAAGAGTTTTAAACTTGGGTTATACGAGCTTTAACATATTTAAAACTTCATTAGCAAAAGAGTTAGTCGAAAATTTTAAATTGCATTATAGTGTGTCAGAATTTAAAAAGATGGAAACGAAGAGACTCTTAGAGGTATGGGCTTAGAAATGAAAGATCGACACCATGCCTAACCCTTCTATGGTAGGGTAGGTGCCTGAGCCCGAGCCTTTAGCTCATAAGACTGTCATTCCCATTTGCTCCCTTGAGGCGGGAATGGCAGACCAGAGAGGCCTAGCTTGTGGCTAGGCCTGGGGACAGTTGGTCCCAAAGATGAGGAGGTACTTGTGCCTCCTCCCATGGGAGACTTAGGTCTCAGACACTCCCTAAAGAGGGAGCCAAGGCCGGGCCACCACTTGGAACAGGCCCGGGCCGGGAGAATACCGGCTAATCTTTAATAATAATAAGAAGAAGAAATGAAAAATAATGAGTATGGATATTTGACTTAGGCTTTGATATTAGGAATCTTAATAATAACAGTCATGGAGTAACTCTGGGTAATGATAATTTCAGAAATTGTGTAAAAGCAAAGATAAATAGGAAAACTGTGCAGAAAAAAAGAAACATATAATAGTATTTTAAGCTAACAATCGAAGTGCAAGAAATAAGATTAATGAATTACGTTTTGGTAGCATGTGCTGGGAAACTTTGACATCATTGCATTAACTGAAACCTGGTATGACTTAAAGTGTCGGGATATGATTTCTGAGTGTAATATTGAAGGGTTAAAGTTGTTCCATGTGGATAGATATAATGGGAAGGGGGGAAGAGTTGCATTATATGTTCGAGAAAATATTAACTGTTGCATAAAAACAGGTATAATAATAGATGGACTAGTACAGAATCTGTTTGGGTAGAGTTTGTAGAGGGTCATGAAAAACTAATTCTAGGTGTAATATACCGACCTCCAGGTTTGGATCACGATAGAGAGAGACTCTTTAGGACGAAATTGTTAGGGCTTCTAGACACACTAACGTAGTGATAGTTAGGAGATTTTAACTTTAGTCAAATTGACTAGACATCTTTGACCGGTAATCTGGAGCCCAGTGACCTTGCGGAAACAGTTCAGGACTGTTTTCTGAAGCAGTGTGTAACAGAGCCTACCAGGGGTAATAATTTGCTCGACCTAGTCTTGTCAAATAAGGAAACACTCGTAAATAATCTGTAGATCACTGAAGAGCTTGGCGCAAGTGATCACAAATCCATCACTTTTAGCATTAACTGGGAATACAAGAATAATGATAATACGGTAGCAATCCCTGATTGTCGTTCTGCCTGTCTAATCTCGATTGGGGTTATCTAGTTAATGATTTTATTGTTGATGATCATACTTATGATTACGAAGGGATCTGCGTTTATGATTTTTTTCTTAATAATGTACATTGTGCTCAGAGTATATACATTCCCAAGAGAGAAATTAGGTCTAATAATAACGATCCCAAATGGGTCAGATATCTTCCAGCCAAGAAAAGCTAACCTAACTTGAAGGAAGAGGCGAGTAGTAGACGGAGGCTTGTTACCAACATAGAACATAAGAACATAAGAATGGAGGAACACTGCAGTGTTTGTTGTCTCGGGGATTAATTGACAGTAAAATGAGAAATACATGTTTTTGTATTTACTTACGTCAACAGATGACTTCAAAAGAATTAAACCTCAGAATATCCAAAAGAAAACTTAACTCTTCTTTAGAGTTTACAGAGCTCCTCTTTACGAAAGTAACTAATTATAATTTTTTTTTATTTTATTTAAAACAGTGAGATACAAAATGACAGAAATATATTAAAAAGATACACGACAAAAGATTACTGCACAAGAATCTCACTTAACTCTAACACATAATAACAACACCATACAGTACAATGGTATTACAAATCTCAACACACAACACACCGTATATTACAGTGGTATTACACTCTCACACACAACACACCGTATATTACAGTGGTATTACACTCTCACACACAACACACCGTATATTACAGTGGTATTACACTCTCACACACAACACACCGTATATTACAGTGGTATTACACTCTCACACACAACACACCGTATATTACAGGGGTATTACACTCTCACACACAACACACCGTATATTACAGTGGTATTACACTCTCACACACAACACACCGTATATTACAGTGATATTACACTCTCACACACAACACACCGTATATTACAGTGGTATTACACTCTCACACACAACACACCGTATATTACAATGGTATTACACTCTCACACACAACAAAACCGATATTACAGTGGTATTACACTCTCACACACAACACACCGTATATTACAGTGGTATTACACTCTCACACACAACACACCGTATATTACAATGGTATTACACTCTCACACACAACAACACCGTATATTACAGTGGTATTACACTCTCACACACAACACACCGTATATTACAGGGGTATTACACTCTCACACACAACACACCGTATATTACAGTGGTATTACACTCTCACACACAACACACCGTATATTACAGTGGTATTACACTCTCACACACAACACACCGTATATTACAGTGGTATTACACTCTCACACACAAAACAACACCGTATATTACAGTGGTATTACACTCTCACACACAACACACCGTATATTACAGTGGTATTACACTCTTACACACAACACACCGTATATTACAGTGGTATTACACTCACACACAACACACCGTATATTACAGTGGTATTACACCCTCACACACAACACACCGTATATTACAGTGGTATTACACTCTCACACACAACACACCGTATATTACAGTGGTATTACACTCTCACACACAACACACCGTATATTACAGTGGTATTACACTCTCACACAAACACACCGTATATTACAGTGGTATTACACTCTCACACACAAAACACCGTATATTACAGTGGTATTACACTCTCACACACAACACACCGTATATTACAGTGATATTACACTCTCACACACAACACACCGTATATTACAGTGGTATTACACTCTCACACACAAAACACCGTATATTACAGTGGTATTACACTCTCACACACAACACACCGTATATTACAGTGGTATTACACTCTCACACACAACACTATACATTACAGTGATATTGCTTTATTTGTTGAAGGACACCACTAACAAGGTTACATATTACAAAACATCAAACACTAGGATCATAAAAATAAGTCTGGCCGAGAGAGATATCCCAGAAACGTGGAGGCATCAGGTCCATTGCTACAAACAACTGCCTCCATCGCCTCGTTGCCAGAGCAACAGTGAGAATACTCTGTAATGCAGCAACCATGCTGAAACTAATTTCGCTGGGTAGTCTAGATTCCCCAGAGCAGCAAAGCAGCAGCCGTCACAGCACTTGCATACACTGCTAAACTCACACACCAGAAAGCTTTAATTTACTTTATTTTACAAATGCCTTTAATTTAAAGGACGAGCTTTACTCCAAGCTGTTCATCGTCATTTTCCTACAATTTGCCTGGTCATCCAATCATGCTGCAACGACGATTCTGCTTCTCTCCGTTGATCACTAAAGTTGATTCGTTTTCAGGGTGTCCCCTTGAGCCCCTTTGTCGTTAAACAGTCAATATTTCCTG
This sequence comes from Cherax quadricarinatus, assembly GCF_026875155.1. NCBI lineage: Eukaryota > Metazoa > Arthropoda > Malacostraca > Decapoda > Parastacidae > Cherax > Cherax quadricarinatus. The sequence goes on along the minus strand of NC_069401.1, from coordinate 27,497,934 downwards.
CTCTTTAGCCAGAAATATCAAACATGTTAAATATTTCTCCAAAATTTTTATTTTCGACAATTATATATAATGAATTGATATATATTTATGTTGTATGGCTTTCATTTTTTTTCCACAACAACATATTCATGTAGCTTAATTTTAATCTGTATTATTTAGAATAATTTTCGTATGATTTTAAGCTAATTATCGTACTAATAACTTAAACAAATATTAGTTATTGTTATTGAGGAAATTATTTAAATTGCTTATTTATTTCTTGCCAAAATATGCAAGTGTTATGAAGCAGTCCGTCATCCAGCCTTAAAACACACACACACACACACACAGTACCAGTGAACAATCCTACGAGTGATAACTAAAGATATTAGTTAAAAAAAAGTCGAGAGGAAGCCTGAAATCATTAATTTTTCAAAGTGCCAAACCGTTGTGGGTCTACTAGGCACTGTTGCCACACAGATTCAAACATACAAAGATCAAAGTGAGTGTGGAAGCGGGTGTTCAAGAATTACCAGCGTTTTGTTAACAAGTGAAATGTGGGGCAGCATACAGCGAGAGTGAAAAAGTTAATAAGCAAAAGGAGAAAGGAAAAATAAAATATACAAAAAGGGAAGGTGGCAGTAGTAGGCCTGCTGAAGCAGTGACGTCACAACAGTTGTATGTCATTATACATATAAAGTGTAACACCGAATGTGAAGTGTATTCTGCCATAAGTGAAAAGTGAAATCACTTGAGGAATGTGGGATGCATGAGTATATATGGTTATAAACATCATGGGTGAAGGAGTTACAAAATAGTGATAGAAGGTGTGAAGGAAAAGTTCAACAGATAGGAGTAGCGATCGAGTATATGGTAACGATAGTTTGATTGCTGGCTGCTTGTTAAGGTAGGGTCAGTCTCGCTCCCGCTATCCCCTCCCCCCCCTTTTTCCCCACCCTGAAAGGTGACGTGTGGGGCTCCGGCCAAACAGTAATCACTCAACACTCAGCTCCCAGCACAACTGTAAGTAAAAGCCTCTGTTCGTATTCTAGTGGATATTGGTTGAAAGCTTCACTTTTGACCAATAATAAACTTAGTAATTTCAGTTTTAAGCTCCACATAAGACTTTTCGATAATCACCACCTTTTTTAAGTATCTTGCACTTATCACTTTGCACTTAGCAGTGGGTAACCTGTCTCTCTTTTCCAGCTTGGAATGACAGATCGGGTCACCTGCCAACCAACGAGAAGTGTTGAAGGAGACAGACTGAAACAGCTCATGAGACGTCATTCATAATCTACCTACCTGATTAATTGTACAGGACACTACCCCTCATCTTTGCAGTGGTAAAGAACCTGCGTTCCTGTCATCTGGACTGACTATTCAAGGCTATAGAGTATAGACTCTGTGAAGAACTAGTCATTGGGTTGTCACTCAACACCTGTGACCCCCCTCCCCCATCATCAGCAACGGCTACAATTTCTACAAGACGGTGACAACATCAACCAGACACCCCAGTTTACTTGTACATATCAGCGTTGAATTCAAATGGCAGTTTTTCATTTCACTTTTAATTTTTCTTTCAAGTAGGATACACCTTCATATTTCAATGTTTTATCTTTTGCATTACTAAATAATAAAGTGTTTATCTTTGTGAATTGTTATTCTTTTTCTATCATTAAAATTTTTCCTGAGGAGGAGCCAGCCTTGGTAATACTGTCTGAAGTTGTTACAGGGCTGAGTAAGCCTTCACAAGTGGCGACCTTGCCAGAATCAACTCGAATGAATCAAGATTCAACTCCATCTCGAATCTACCATTGGAACTTCAATGCTGCATACTACAGAAGGTCACCACCAGCCCTGAGTAATCATTCTCTATGGTTGGACTACAGTACAGGTATTTAAAAGATTTGGTGATTGGTATAGTCTCAATTTATTGTAAGTCAAGTTCTGTAAATTCAACATTGTAATCTTTATAGAGAATAAACTTTGAATTTGAATTTGAAGTCAAGGCAGGATATACTAGTTTATTCTGTCACCTTTATTCTTGAGCTTGAAACGATTTGGAGGAATAGACTCTAGGGACCCGAGATTTTCCAGTGACAAGTTGTTTTCATTGAGCTCCTTTATTGTATCAAGGGAACTGTCGTAGGACACTCTTGATTTGTTGGTGAGAAGATTGGATGTCAAGGGACCCGCATTTCTACTTACTGTTTGCTCGGAGCCGGTATAAGAACCTCGTTTATATTCACACTATCTGTTTAACGAAGCAGGATAGAACCCTCCGATTTACTTACAGTTTGAGCTGAGCCAGGAATTGAACCCTCCGTTTTCATTGATAATCCGTTTCAATTTACCCCTGTTAGTTTAAGTTATCTTGCAAGTAGGAGGAATACCAGTTTTTGGTGAGTGCTGGGAGTTAAGTTGGAATAACAGGGAAAAATTTAGAAGCTTTATTAGTGCTAAGATCCAGGAAAGAATGAGAAGGAAAGAATTTGAGATAGAAGAAAGTACAGAAAGGAAAGAAGGAGAAAAAGGAGAGAGAATCGAAAGAGAGGAGAAAAAGGAGAGAGAGAGAATCGAAAGAGAGGAGAAAAAAGGAGGAGAAATCGAATTGAAAGAGAGAACCAAGAAAGGCAGTTAGAAAGAGAAAGAGGGGAATAAAAAGGAGAGAGATCGAATTGAAAGAGAAAACAAAGAAAGAGAAAGAGAGGAGAAAAAGGAGCGTGATAGACTTGATTGTGAGAAGAGAGCTAGAGTACGTGAGGAAACAAGCTAGGTTAAGAGAACTTGAGGAAAAGAGCAAAAGATAGGAAGAACATGAGTTAAGAGAAAGAGAAAAAGAATCGGGAGGTAGAGAAATCTCGCCTTGAATTAGAGAATAAAAAGTTAACTTTTACACAACAGCAATTAGAGGAAGGAGTAATTGAACATCATGCAGCTAGTGCACATATTCCAACACCTAATTTACCTCCCTTCACAGAGGGTGAAGACATTACTTCATACATTATCAGGTTTGAAAATACCGCTATCCTCTGTGAATGGCCTGCTGACACCTGGGCTTCCAGGTTAGGTATGTTATTTTCTGGTACAGCTTTGAATATCTATGCAACTTTGTCGCAGGATATATGTAATTATAACCTACTGAAGAAGGCAATCCTTAAAGCATATCAAAAAACCACAAATTCTTATAGGAAAGATTTCAGGTATGCCACCTTACAGCATGACCAAAACTTTTAGCAGTTACAGGTAACACTCTTTCGTTTGTTCGACTTTTGGACAGAGAGTTCAGGAATTGATCACAGTTATGAATCTCTTAGAGACTTCATGGTTGCTGACCAGTTCCTGACAGCTCTTCCTCACCAGATACGAACATTCATTAGAGAACGTAACCTGATTAAAGCTGAGGAAGTTGCTGAGGCCGCTGACTTGTATGCTGAGGCTCACAATTCCTATAAAGACCAAAAGGGATCGATCCCTAAGGGCAAGGGTTCACCAGATCAAAAGAAAACAAAGCCTCTAATAGAAAGCAAACTAACTTCTTTTATTCCTGTTTGTCATTTATGTGGTGTTAAGGGACATAAACGTCCCGATTGTCCTAAGAAGGTCCAAAAAGTTGGAAGATGTTTTAAAGACTGTAATGACCAGGTCCCTTCTGTTCGGGAAAACAGTTAACGGGACTTAATGTATCTACTTATTTTACGAGATACTGGATGCACATGCATAGTCATTTTCTGATAAGTGTTCCTAACCTTAAAGAAACTCATTCCTCTGCTTTCTTTCAGACTACTTGGGCCGTACAGACACTTTTCCTACCATCCGTTGTTACATTAGGTCTAAATGGTTCACAGGTTGGTCTGAAGCCGTACTAGCTCCCATCACTTCTTGCTCCGTACTAATAGGTAATGTAAAGGGTGCCATTTTCCTTCTGAGGTTGACCATTCATCCCCAAAAGATGGATATAAGTGTTTCAGATCCTCTTCCTGTAGAGTCAGAGAAGCCCCTCGAAAGTTCAGATGAGGCAATGTCTCGGGAAATTCATGTGGGGTTAGAAACCAGTGATACTACTCTCGAAAGCGAGTTTAGTAGAATCACCGGTTCACTTGTTAGGAAAAGCGAGGATATCACCTTTTGATACTATAAATGGGTAGGGCTCAGACCAACCCCAGGCTTCTCCTACTGTCCAAACCCTTTGATTTTCCCTGACTTTAAGCCTTTAGATATATCGAAGGACTCCTTTGTAAATTTACAACGTAATTGCCTTCTCTTCAGAATTGCCAAAATGCCGCTAGACAAAATCAAGTTATCAAAAGGGAAAAACTTTTCATATAAATTTGAATTATATAAAAGGTATTTTTTTTATTATCACACTGGCCGATTCCCCCAAGGCGGGGTGGCCCGAAAAAGAAAAACTTTCACCATCATTCACTCCATACTGTCTTGCCAGAAGGGTGCTTTACACTCCCGTTTTTAAACTGCAACATTAACACCCCTCCTTCAGAGTGCAGGCACTGTATTTCCCCATCTCCAGGACTCAAGTCCGGCCTGCCGGTTTCCCTGAATCCCTTCATAAATGTTACTTTGCTCACACTCCAACACCCACGTCAAGTATTAAAAACCATTTGTCTCCATTCATCCTATCAAACACGCTCCGCATGCCTGCTGGAAGTCCAAGCCCCTCGCACACAAAACCTCCTTTACCCCCTCCCTCCAACCCTTCCTAGGCCGACCCCTACTCCGCCTTCCTTCCACTACAAGACTGATACCCCTCTTGAAGTCATTCTGTTTCGCTCCATTCTCTCTACATGTCCGAACCACCTCAACAACCCTTCCTCAGCCCTCTGGACAACATTTTTGGTAATCCCGCACCTCCTCCTAACTTCCAAACTACGAATTCTCTGCATTATATTCACACCACACATTGCCTCAGCCCATGAATCTCCACTGCCTCCAGCCTTCTCCTCGCTGCAACATTCATCACCCATGCTTCACACCCATATAAGAGCGTTGGTAAAACTATACTCTCATACATTCCCCTCTTTGCCTCCAGGAAAAAGTTCTTTGTCTCCACAGACTCCTAAGTGCACCACTCACTCTTTTTCCCTCATCAATTTCTATGATTCACCTCATTTTTCATAGACCCATCCGCTGACACGTCCACTCCAAATATCTGAATACGTTCCTCCTCCATACTCTCTCCCTCCAATCTGATATTCAATCTTTCATCACCTAATCTTTTTTTTTATCCTCATAACCTTACTCTTTCCTGTATTCACCTTTTAAATTTTCTCTTTTGCACCCCCTACCAAATTCATCCACCAATCTCTGCAGCTTCTCTTCAGATCTCCCAAGAGTACAGTGTCATCAGCAAAGAGCAGCTGTGAAAACTCCCACTTTGTGTGTGATTCTTTATCTTTTAACTCCACGCCTCTTGCCAAGACCCTCGCATTTACTTCTCTTACAACCCCATCTATAAAATATTAAACAACCACGGTGACATCAACATCCTTGTAAAAGGGCCCTACTTTTACTTGGAAAAAATTTCCCCTCTTTCCTACATATTCTAACTTGAGCCTCACTATCCTCGTAAAAACTCTTCACTGCTTTCAGTAACTACCCTACACCATACACTTGCAAAAATCTGCCACATTGCCCCCCTATCCACCCTGTCATACGCCTTTTCCAAATCCATAAATGCCACAAAGACCTCTTGCCTTATCTAAAATACTGTTTCGCTTATATGTTTCACTGTAAACCCCTGGCCCACACACCCCTCCCTTTCCAAAAAGCCTCCTTGTTCATCTGCTATCCTATTCTCCGTCTTACTCTTAATTCTTTCAATTAATAACTCTACCATACACTTTACCAGGTACACTCACAGACTTATCCCCCTATAATTTTTGCACTCTCTTTTATCACCTTTGCCTTTATACAAAGGAACTATGCATGCTCTCTGCCAATCCCTAGGTCCCTTACCCTCTTCCATACATTTATTAAATAATTGCACCAACCACTCCAAAACTATATCCCCACCTGCTTTTAACATTTCTATCTTTATCCCATCAATCCCGGCTGCCTTACCCCCTTTCATTTTACCTACTGCCTCACGAACTTCCCCCACACTCACAACTATCTTGTATAAATCAGTATTCAAATTAAATTCAGATGAGATAGACTATTCCATCTTAGTTGTTCCAAGTCAATGCGAGAGACTGTTTTAAAATGGCTCATGACCTGCCGGGGCCCGGACATTTCTTGCATATTTAAACCTTAAAAAAAATTAGGGAAACCTATTTTTGGCCCAAAACGTCCTCAGATATCACTACCTATTGTAGATGGTGTAAAGTATGCCAACTGTCATCCTCCCGAGGTACCCGGCGAGTATCTATGGTCAAAATGCCTATCTTTAAGGTACCGTTTGAAAGAGTAGCTATTGACTTTGTTGGTCCTTTATCACCACTTTCATCTGGGGGACATAGATATATATTAACATTAGTTGATTATGCTTCGAGTTTCCCTGAAGTCGTACCCTTAAAGACCATAACTACTACAGAGGTGGCTGAAGCCCTTTTGTCCATCTTCTCCAGAGTGGGCATTCCTAGAGAAATTTTGTCTGACCATGGGACACAATTCACATCTGACTTAATACAACATCTCTACCAACTTCTGGGAGTGAAGCCTCTCTTCACCACAGCCTATCATCCCAGCTGTAATGGGAGGATTGAGCGCCAGCATTCGGTTCTCAAGTCCATTTTACGGAAACTTTGCATCGTTACCTACCCTGTGCTTTGTTTACCATGAGGGAAGTTCCCAGTGACTCTTTGGGGTTTTCACCTTTTGAACTTCTCTATGGTAGACAGGCCAGAGATCCATTGTCCATCCTTCATGACCTGTGGACTAATGAGGACGTGAATACTGAGGTTCAGTCTTCTTATCAGTTTCTCCTTGACCTTAGATCCAAACTTGAGGAGACCTCTGACATAGTTTCGAAAAACTTAAGCTTGTCAATGGACCAGTATAAAACCTATTTTGATTCCAAAAGTCAGAGGAGAAGTTTTAAAGTAGGGGATGAAGCTCTGGTACTTTTGCCTATCAAGTCAAATAAATTATTAGTAGCATGGAAAGGTCCATATAAGGTATTAAAAATTTGTGGGAAGGTTGATTACCTCATAGAAGTCAAGGGGAAACCTAAGCTTTATCATATCAACATCCTTAAGAAATATTACCGAAGAAATTTGGTTAAATGCTATGCATAGTATAAGTGGCTTTGGCATGCTGCTCTTCTGTATTTTTTTGTACCTCTGTAAGTGTGCTCAAATAATAAATAAATAAATAAATAAATAAATTTAGTTTTTCCACACAAACTTGATAAGACAACTGAGTGTAAGGTGTGCGTAATTGACACCTCTAACGTAGACTATGACAGAGAACTACATGACTTGGTGACTCTTGACCACTCGGATGCAACAAACATTAATATTAATGAGTCTTTGGATGACCATAAGAAACATGAACTACTTCAATGTGTGAGTAACTTCTCAGACGTTTTTACTGATATTCCAGGTGCCACCTCCACGGTAGTCCATAAGAGTGACTTAGTTGCGGACAATCCTATCAAACGGAAATTATACCCAGTTCCAGTTCACCTTAGGGATGTATTTGACCGAGAGGTAGACAAATTATTAAAACTTAAGATCATTGAACCTTCAGTATCTGCATATTGCTCACCAGTAGTCATGGTTAAGAAGGAGGATAATTCATATAGACTTGCATCTCGGTGGGATGCTGAGCCTATGCCCTTAATAGATAGCGATCAACACAAATTTTATGATTTCCTTCTTTTCAGAGATTGGTATTGCACAGGCATATCATCAAGTAATGTTAGATCCTTCTTCTAAGCAGTACACCGCTTTTCTTACCCACCAAGGACTGATGCAGTATAGAACTATGCCCTTCGGTTTGGTAACTGCCTGTGCTACCTACGTGAGACTGATGAGAAAGGTTTTGGAAAATATGCCAAATGTTTCAGTTTATTTTGATAACATTTACGTAATGACTTCGACGTGGAGCAAGCATATCCAAACATTAACGTCAGTTTTACGTAGGTTACGTTCACATGGCCTCACTGCCAAGCCAAAGAAATGCTTCCTTGGGTATAACAAGATTAGATATCTTGGACTGATCCTTTCTAATAACTCTTTGCAGCCTCTCCCCAGTAAGGTTGAAGCTTTATTAGAATTTAAATTCCCCAAAACCAAGAAGCTCATGCATAGCTTTCTTGGTTCTGTAAATTTTTATGCATGGTTTATCCCAAACCTTACTGATCTTACAGGCATCTTATCTGACTTCCTTAAAAAGTCTGTGAAGGAACCTCTTGAACTTTCCGATGTAGCTTGAGAAAAGTTTAATGAGATTAAGAATATCTTCTCAAAAGTTCCTATACTTAAGATCCCAGATATTAACAAAACATTTTGTTTAAGAACTGATGCCTCCAACACCGGCTTAGGTGTGGTGTTACTACAATACCATGATGGTACTCCCTTCCCTGTATGCTTCCTATGCCAGAAACTCTTTCCTGCAGAAACGAGATACTCCACCATAGCTTAAATTTTATTTACTGGGAAAAGAATTCATTTTAGAGATGGATCACAAACCTTTGATATACCTAGAAACTTTTAAGAGAACCAACAGTCACCTCTTGAGGTGGACATTGGCACTCCAAGCTTTTAAGTTTCATATTATATATATCAATGGTTCATCCAATTATTTCTCTGACTGGTTAAGTCATGAGTGAGTAGAAGATTTGGTGCCTTACACGACTTCCACATGTTAGAACATTCTCCTCGCCTATTCTTCTTATACTTCTTGACTATAAGTCTTGGCATGGGGGAGTGTGAGGGAAAAGTTCAACAGATAGGAGTAGCGAGCGAGTATATGGTAACGATAGTTTGATTGCCGGCTGCTTGTTAAGGTAGGGTCAGTCTCGCTCCCGCTATCCCCTCCCTTCTTTTTCCCCATCCTGAAAGGTGACGTGTGGGGCTCCGGCCAAACAGTAATCACTCAACACTCAGCTCCCAGCACAACTGTAAGTAAAAGCCTCTGCTCCTATTCTAGTAGATATTGGTTGAAAGCTTCACTTTTGACCCCTAAAAAAACTTAGTCCCTTTCAGTTTTAAGCTCCACATAAGAGTTCGATAATCACCACCTTTTTTAAGTATCTTGCACTTATCATGGAGAGTGATTTCTTAAGCAGTGGGTAACCTGTCTCTCTTTCCAGCTTGGAATGACAGATCGGGTCACCTGCCAACCAACGAGAAGTGTTGAAGGAGACAGACTGAAACAGCCCATGAGACGTCATTCATAATCTACCTACCTGATTAATTGTACAGGACACTACCCCTCATCTTTGCAGTGGTAAAGAACCTGCGTTCCTGTCATCTGGACTGACTATTCAAGGCTATAGAGTATAGACTCTGTGAAGAACTAGTCATTGGGTTGTCACTCAACACCTGTGACCTCCCCTCATCATCATCAACGGCTACAATTTCTACAAGACGGTGTCAACATCAACCAGACACCCCAGTTAACTTGTACATATTAGCATTGAATTCAAATGGCAGTTTTTCATTTCATTTTTCATTTTTCTTTCAAGTAGGATACACCTTCATTTTTTAATATTTTATCTTTACATTACTAAATAATAGTGTTTATCTTTGTGAATTATTATTCTTTTTCTATTCATTAATTTTCCTGAGGAGGAGCCAGCCTTGGTAATACTGTCTGAAGTTGTTACAGGGCTGAGTAAGCCTTCACAGAAGGCCTATGTACGACGACTACATCATCAGCATCTGGCAACTTGTCATCACACCACTGCCAGCACAAGTATTGCTCACCTGTTGAGGTTGCATGTTGCATGGTTCTGAGTTCTGGTCTTGCATCACTGTTAGATACTGGTCACTCACTCCTGCAAGCTATTACCAGAATTAGAATAGAAATAGCATAGACGAGAGTGCATGGAGTGAAGCAGTAGCGAGGAATAACGTAACACACTTAAGCAGAGACAAGCTAAATTTTACAACCTAGCTACTTTCTGTATTTTATAAGTAGAATCGATAAGTGTTAGAATTTTGGTAACTTAGAATTACTGGTTTTTACCGGTATTTATTACATATAAATGTTAAAATTTGGGGGGCCACCCAACACACACACACACACCACCACACCACAAACACACCACACACCCAAACCACACACAACACACTCCCAACCACACACCCCACCACCACACACCAACACCCCACACCAATGAAAATGACTACAAAATACTGAGAGGAATTTGACAAGGTGGACAAAAAGGGGATGTTCCAGAAGGGGAGACAGCAAAAATGGGACACAGGTGGAAGTTAAAGCAAAAATTAATACAATATGTTGGAAAAGTATTTCTTCACCACAGAGAGTCAGCAAGGGGAAATTTTTGGGGAAAGTGAGTAGTGGGGAGGATCCTACATAGCTTTAAAAGGGGTTGAAAAAGCTAGGGTTTCAGGGAGAGTGCCCAGTGCGACAGTGAAGAGGCGGGGCCAGGAGCTCGGGACTCGACCCCGAAAACCTCAAATAGGTGAGTACAACTAGGGAAGTGAGTACACAACACTCACCCAAACACCCCACACCACCCACACACACACCACACCAGAAACAACACTTGTAAAACTGTATACACTGACACACTCACACATACACAGGATTTCACACCTTCCCGTGAACTGACCATCTAAAACCCCACTCCTTCTTCTCTCTCCTCTCTCACTACCTGTCTCCCCTCTTTTCCCATCTCTCACCATCACTCTCTACCTATCTCTCTCTCTCTCTCCCCTTCCCATCTCTCCCCCCTAACATCTTTCCCCTAACACCTCCCCTTAACACCTCCCCCCCTAACATCTCTCCTCTCTCCCTTTTCCCATCTTCTCCCCCCCCCCTTTTCTCCCCTTCCTCTCTTCCCCCTTCTCTTCCTCTCCCCCCCTTTCCCCCTTTCCCCCTCTTCCCCCTCTCTCTCCCTCTCTTCCCCCTCTCTTCCCCCTCTCTTTGCCCTTCTCTCTCTCTCTCTCTCTCTCTCTCTCTCTCTCTCTCTCTTTCTCTTCCCCTTTTTCCCCCTTCTCACTCTCCCCCCCCTCCCCTTTCCCCTTCTTTCCCTTTTCCCCTCTCCCCACCCTTCTCCCCCCCTTTTCCCCCTTCTCACTCTCCCCCTCTCTCCCTTTCTACCTTTTCCTTTCTCTCTTCTCTCTCACAAAAAAAATGGTGGGGACTACAGGCCCAGGGATGATAAAAATGGGTCTGGTAGGGAGGATGGATGGGGGGCAGTGGAAAAGGAGGGGGAACAAGAGTGGGAAGAAAATGAGGAGAGTTTTCTGAAAAATGGAGAAAAAAAGCTCTCGTGAAATTGGAAAAAGGGGTTTGGAAAAGGGAAACAAAAATTGGGAGGCCAAGTTGAAACGCAGTACCCGGATAAGGGCCCTAGAATTGAGTAAATAGGTTGAAGCGGTACGGGGGAATGCCCAGAGAACACACAGAATGAAGCTAAAGGGGCCCGAACTAAAGGGAAAGGAGATTAAATTTATGCAAAGCATAAGTCCCAAAGAAAGGCCAGGAGGAAAGGGAGAACAGCTGTGTGCAGTGGGAGGTTGATAGGTCGAAGCTAGGCACAACCTGCTATCAAGAGCCAGGGGAAAAAACAAAAGGGAGAAAATGACCCCAATACACAGGATCCGAGTACAGAGGTGGGGAATGGGGGGGAAAGGGAAAATCAGTGTGATCCCCTTTGGGTTTAGGAGAGAGGGGGAAAAAACACACTTTTAAAGGCGGGAGGAAGAAAGAAAAAGATTTAGAAAATCATACGGAAAAAAGGTGAAGAGGATGGATGAGATTTTAAATTTTCAGAGAAAAAGGGGGGGGGACTCAGGGGAAAAAGGGAAAAACTGATGATCAACTGATTCCAGGACGGAAACAGTGCGGAACTTATCCTCCAAAAAAAAAAAACCACGGGTTTAAATACTTGGGAAAAGTACAAGGGGTGTTCCAGACAGGAAAAGAACACAAACAGAACGACACCCGTGAGGGAAGGACAAAAAACTAAAAGGAGCTAGGAAAGGGACAAGGGTGGAACCAGCGAGGTTAGTCGAGCAGAACGAGCAGCAAGGGCAAGCAACCCCACAAATATTTCAGAACCCACAACCTATCACACCCTCCCAAAACACACTACGTTCATACCCACAGCTTCCCCCAAACCGAGCTATAGAACCCACAAAACTACCAGGTCTCCCACCCTCACGGGCCCCCCCAAAACCACAGTGTTGGAAAGGAAACTGAAGGTATGGTACACAAACGCTGATGGAATAACAAATAAGTGGGAGGAGTGGCATGAAAGAGTCAAAGAGGCATCACCGGACATCATAGCTCTCACAGAAACCAAGCTTACAGGTATGATAACAGATGCCATCTTTCCAACGGGATACCAGATCCTGAGTAAAGACAGAGGGAACAGGGGGGTGGAGGAGTGGCATTGCTGATCAAAAACCGATGGAATTTTGATGAGATGGAGAGAGGAGACAGCGGAGAAGAAAGTGATTACATAGTGGGAATGCTTCACTCTGGAGGTCCCAAGGTGGTAATAGCAGTGATGTATAACCCACCACAGAACAGCAGGAGGCCAAGGCAAGAGTACAACGAGAGCAATAGAGCAATGGTTGACACACTGGCTGCAGTGGCCAGAAGAGCTCATGCATGCAGGGCAAAGCTCCTGATCATGGGTGACTTTAACCACTAGGAGATGGATTGGGAGAACTTGGAGCCGCATGGGGGCCAAGATACATGGAGGGCTAAGATGATGGAGGTGGTACTGGAAAATTTCATGTACCAACACGTAAGGGACACTACAAGAGAGGGAGGAGAGGATGAACCAGCAAGGCTGAACTTATTATTCACCTTGAGTAGTGCAGATATCGAGGACATCACATATGAAAGACCCCTTGGGGCCAGCGATCATGTGGTTTTAAGCTTCGAATACACAGTAGAGCTACAGGTGGAGGGAGAAGCAGGAAGGCCAGGACAAATGAAGCCAAACTACAAGGGAACTACACAGGAATGAGGAACTTCCTGAATGGGGTTCAGTGGGACAGAGAACTGGCAGGGAAGCCAGTTAATGAGATGATGGAATATGTAGCATCAATATGCAAGGAGGCTGAGGAGAGGTTTGTACCCAAGGGTAACAGGAATAATGAAAAAGCCAGGATGAGCTCATGGTTCACCCAAAGGTGCAGGGAGGCAAAAACCAAGTGTGCTAGGGAATGGAAGAAATATAGAAGGCAAAGGACCCAGGAGAATAAGGAGAGCAGTCGTAGAGCCAGAAATGAATATGCACAGATAAGAAGGGAGGCCCAAAGACAATATGAAAACGACATAGCAGCGAAAGCCAAATCTGACCCGAAACTTTTATACAGCCACATCAGGAGGAAAACAACAGTCAAGGACCAGGTAATCAGGCTAAGGAAGGAAGGAGGAGAGACAACAAGAAATGACCGTGAAGTATGTGAGGAACTCAACAAGAGATTCAAAGAAGTGTTCACAGAGGAGACAGAAGGGGCTCCAGAAAGACGGAGAGGTGGGGCACACCACCAAGTGCTGGACACAGTGCACACAACCGAGGAAGAAATGAAGAGGCTTCTGAGTGAGCTAGATACCTAGATGGGGCCAGATAACATCTCCCCATGGGTCCTGAGAGAGGGAGCAGAGGCGCTGTGTGTACCCCTAACAACAATATTCAATACATCTATCGAAACAGGGAGATTGCCTGGGGCATGGAAGACAGCAAATGTAGTCCCAATCTTTAAAAAAGGAGACAGACATGAAGCACTAAACTACAGACCAGTGTCACTGACATGTATAGTATGCAAAATCATGGAGAAGATTTTCGGGAGAAGAGTGGTGGAACACCTAGAAAGAAATGATCTCATCAACAGCAGCCAACATGGTTTCAGGGATGGGAAATCCTGTGTCACAAACCTACTGGAGTTTTATGACATGGTGACAGCAGTAAGACAAGAGAGAGAGGGGTGGGTGGATTGCATATTCTTGGACTGCAAGAAGGCGTTTGACACAGTTCCACACAAGAGATTGGTGCAAAAACTGGAGGACCAACCAGGGATAACAGGGAAGGCACTACAATGGATCACGGAATACTTGTCAGGAAGACAGCAGCGAGTCATGGTACGTGGCGATGTGTCAGGGTGGGCACCTGTGGCCAGCGGGGTCCCACAGGGGTCAGTCCTAGGACCAGTGCTGTTTCTGGTATTTGTGAACGACATGACGGAAGGAATAGACTCTGAAGCGTCCCTGTTTGCAGATGACGTGAAGTTGATGAGAAGAATTCACTCGATCGAAGACTAGGCAGAACTACAAAGGGATCTGGACAGGGTGCAGACCTGGTCCAGCAATTGGCTCCTGGAGTTCACTCCCACCAAGTGCAAAGTCATGAAGATTGGGGAAGGGCAAAGAAGACCGCAGACGGAGTACAGTCTAGGGGGCCAGAGACTACAAACCTCACTCAAGGAAAAAGATCTTGGGGTGAGTATAACACCAGGCACATCTCCTGAAGAGCAAATCAACCAAATAACGGCTGCAGCATATGGGCGCCTAGCAAACCTCAGAACAGCATTCCGACATCTTAATAAGGAATCGTTCAGGACCCTGTACACCGTATACGTTAGGCCCATATTGGAGTATGCGGCACCAGTTTGGAACCCACATCTAACCAAGCACGTAAAGAAACTAGAGAAAGTGCAAAGGTTTGCAACAAGACTAGTCCCAGAGCTAAGAGGTATGTCCTACTAGGAGAGGTTAAGGGAAATCAACCTGACGACACTGAAGGACAGGAGAGATAGGGGGGACATGATAACGACATACAAAATACTGAGAGGAATCGATAAGGTGGACAAAGACAGGATGCGGCAGAGATTGGACACAGTAACAAGGGGACACAGTTGGAAGTTGAAGACACAGATGAATCACAGGGATGTTAGGAAGTATTTATTCAGCCACAGAGTAGTCAGTAAGTGGAATAGTTTGGGAAGCGATGTAGTGGAGGCAGGATCCATACATAGCTTTAAGCAGAGGTATGATAAAGCTCACGGTTCAGGTAGAGTGATCTAGTAGCGATCAGTGAAGAGGCGGGGCCAGGAGCTCGGACTCGACCCCTGCAATCTCAACTAGGTGAGTATACACACACACACACACACACACACACACACACACACACACACACACACACACACACACCACACACACACACACACACAAACGCGCGCGCGCGCGCGTACTTAGGTTAACATACGCACGCACGCAAACAGAGAGAGCAGACTGCAATATCCGTAATAATTATTGTCAAATGCAACAAGATATTTCCTAATCACGTTACTGGCAATCCTATATCCTCCATTACATTGATAATTTCCGCAATAATTGCATAATGACTGAATTTCCGTGGTTTAAATAGGTACTTGAGTGTGACGGGAAATGGTGTGTTTGTGTGTTGATGTATGTTCGTACGTGTTGGGTGCGTTGATGTATGTTCGTACGTGTTGGGTGCGTTGATGTATGTTCGTACGTGTTGGGTGCCTTGATGTATGTTCGTACGTGTTGGGTGCGTTGATGTATGTTCGTACGTGTTGGGTGTGTTGATGTGCATTGGCTGTGTTGGTTTGTATATATATATATATATATATATATATATATATATATATATATATATATATATATTATATATATATATTATATATATATATATATATATATATATATTGGCGTGTTTGTGTATTGATATGTGTTGGTGTGTTGGACATTATTTGTGTATGCGTTGGTGAGAGTTGAGGCGTGATGATGTGTGTTGGTGTGTGTCAATGTGAGTTGGGATATTCAGTGTGTATCGGAGTGTTTTAGTTTGTGCTGATGTTTGTTGGTGTATCCTGGTGTGTGTATTTGAGACTTGGTATGTGCTGGTGTTGTGGTGTGCGAGAGTTAGTGTGTACACTGGGGATGTCAGGGTGTTACTAGGTACACAAGATGCCGGAGAGCGTTATATAGGGATGGGGGGGTTATTCTAAGTGTATAAATTGTTTGAATTACACTGTTACAACCAAATTATGATATGCCCAGATTTTTGCCCACACCCACTTTGTATCCAATATTTTCGGTGTCCATGGTTCTTTAATTGAGGCCATAAGCATCCTACACTTCTGCTCTTGCAAAAGAAAATTCGCAGTGTTATATACGTAAAATTGCAGATAATGGTCACAAATATAGTATAGTGCGATCCTTTATTGACTACGTTCCGCTTTTTCAAGTCAGAAACAGATTTACCTGGGTAAAGAATACATGAATATATAAAGAGTGGAGAGTCAGGTGGAGAATGTTGAGAAGATTGTGTTTTAGATGGACCTGAACGGGATGGCCAAGTACGTATGTTGTTATGTAGGATATCGATGAATATGTTTCCTGGCCAGTGGTTAAGCTATCTTCAACTATGTAGATGAATGGTTCAGAGAACCGACATGTTGATAAATTAGACACATGTGCAACTCTTGGGTATCTTTATTGAGGAAACGTTTCGCCACACAGTGGTTTCATCAGTCCATACAAAGGAGAAACGTGAAGAACAGGTATATAAGCGACTTCTCCGCACATATGCCGTATTCTATTCAAGACTGATGGACTGACCACATCGACTCAAGGTTGAGGGACTGATTACCTCATTCTCCTCCTGTTCTTCACGTTTCTCCTTTGTATGGACTGATGAAACCACTGTGTGGCGAAACGTTTCCTCAATAAAGATACCCAAGAGTTGCACATGTGTCTAATTTATCAATATCTTCAGCTAATTTGTAAAAGGTTAGGCGATAAGTCTTGCGTCTCTGTAGTTGATTAAAAGGCTGCAAAAATTTCTGTACAGAACCCAGGCGTAGAGGATTGAACCTTCTGGTGTCTGTTACTGGTAATGTCTTTGATGGTGGTGGATGTGGAGGTAGGTACCTGGAATGAGGTGCTGGAAATGATATTGGAAACGTGTTTGACAACGGAGTCGGTATACCTGGAGTTTACCTGCAGAGGATTTCGGGAGTCAACGCCCCTGCTGCTCGGTCTGAGACCAGGCCTCATGGTGGATCAGGGCTTAATCAACCAGGCTGTTGCTGTTGACCGCACGTACGACCCACAGCCCGGTTGGTCAGGTACTGACTTTAGATGTTTGTCCAGTGCCTGCTTGAAGACAGCCAGGGGTCTATTGGTAATCCCCCTTACGTATGCTGGGAGGCAATTGAACAGTCCTGGGACCCTCACACTTATTGTGTTGTCTCTTATCGTGCTAGTGGCACCCCTTCTTTTCATTGGGGGGATGTTGCATCGTCTGCCGAGTCTTTTGCTTTCATAGGGGTGATTTTCTTGTGCAAGTTTGATACTAATCCCTCTAGGATTTTCCAAGTGTATATAATCATTATCTCTCCCGCCTGCGTTCTAGGGAGTACAAGTTGAGGAACTTTAAGTTGCATCCGGAGGCTTGTATGCAACCACAATGACCAGGTTTTGGTTCTCTGTCTTTAGTGCCAAAATCTCAACTACACCATTTGAGGTATTTAGTAGTTCCGAGCATATCAGTGACTCGGTGACATACAGGCCGACCCTCCCCTTTTGCCTGTTCACTCTGTCGCATCTGTATAGATTATAACCAGGGATCCATATTTCATTGTCAAGGTGATCCTTTATGTGGGTCTCTGTGAAAACCGCGAACATTGCTTGACTCTGTAAGCAGTCCACGGATGAAAGGTATTTTGTTGCTCGTTCCTGGCTTTAGACCAAGATGAATGTCGTCCTATTGGTGGTACTCGTGGTTTTGAAGGGGAGGGGGCTCTTTTTTTTCCTGGTAGGGAGGACTATGTATCTCCTTTCGGCAGATTCTTGTCTATATAAACACATATGCAGTATAATGTGATCTTTTATTGACAACGTTTCGCCCACACAGTAGGCTTTTTCAAGTCACAAACAGATCTACCTGGGGTGGAAGGTACGCGAGTATTTATAGTCAGGTTCAGAATGCTGAGGTCAGGTGGAGAATGCTGCATCTGATAATGTACCGAGTGGGATTATAGTCTTCTTGGGTAGCTTGGAAGGGAGATTGGATAAGTTTGTGAGTAGACCTTCTGCAGTGTTCTTCCATTCCTATGCTCTTATGTGGGATAGCGATGAAGAAGTTTCTTGGCAAGTGGTTCAGCTATGTTATAGAAGCCATTATTCTGGTTGAAGTTGTCGGATATAGAAATAAGTGATGATTCCAAGATTCTTCGGTATTGAGTGTTGTCTTCTGTGGCGATAAATCTTGAGTTTCTGTAGTTTATCAAGTGGTTGTGTGAATTACGGTGTTGTACACAGGCATTCCTTGTATCGTCAGACCTGCTTGCGTATTGGTGTTCTGAAATACGCGTGTGGAGGTCCCTTGATGTTTCGCCCACGTATAATTTGTTGCAGTCATTACAAGGGATTATGTATACCCCTGCAGAGGGTGGAAGCTTGTCCTGTCTATCACTGGTAATGTCCTTGATGGTCGTGGTTGTGGAGGTAGATACTTGGAATGAGGTATTGGAAAAGATGTTGGAAACGTGTTTGGCAATGGAGTTGGTGGGGAGGATTATGTATCTCTTCTCGGCAGTGTCTTCTCAGGGTGTGTTGAAGATGTTTAATGCCCGTCGTCTGCAGTCTCTGATGAAGTGACGAGGATAGTGGAGTTTAGAAAATACTTGTTCAATTATAATGCATTCTTCCTCAAGAAATTCATTGCTGCAGATTCTGAGTGGACGTAGGAAGAAGCCTATAATTACACCACGTTTAGTTTTGGTGTCGTTGTGAGAGTAGAAGTGGAGAAGATCGTTTTGGTTGGTGGGTTTTCAATAGACTTTAAAACGAAGTTCGTGGTCAGCTTTGCAGAGAAGAACATCAAGGAAAGGAAGAGTGTTGTCGACTTCTTCTTCAAGTGTGAACTGGATTGAAGGCTCGACCTGGTTGAGCTTGTCTTGGAGAGCTTGAACGTTGATGCGTCTAGGAGTTATGAGGAGAATGTCGTCAACATAATGGAGCCAGGTGACAGACGAAGGAATAATGGTGGAGAAACGTTCGGCTTCTAGATTTTCCATGTATAGGTTCGCCAGGACCGCACTGAGTGGCGAACCCATGGGTAGTCCAAAAGTCTGCTGAAAGAGGTGATTTTAGAAAGAGAAACACATAAAGCCAACACATAGTTCAACAAGGTCGATGAAATCGCTGGCTGGAATAGGAAGATCAAGTGAATCGTCAATTTTCAAGGCTGGAAAGTTCCTTGTTCCTGATGTTGATGTTGCAAATGCGATTGAGAAGATCACCCGACATTGACGACATTCTCCTCATAACTCCTAGACGCTTCAACGTTCAAGCTGTTAGGTAAGACACAAATGCAACAGTAAGGTATCTTTATTTCGAAACGTTTCGCCTACACAGTAGGCTTCTTCAGTTGAGTACAGAAAAGTTGATAGAAGCAGAAGATACTTGAAGACGATGTAATCAGTCCATCACCCTTGAAGTTTTGAGGTGGTCAGTCCCTCAGTCTGGAGAAGAGTATTGTTCCATAGTCTGAAACAATATGGAGTTGAAGTGACAGGATGGAGCCTATATACCGCCAGGAGGTGAGATGTAGGCCACTAGTAGAGGTAAGAATGTTGTAGTTGGAAGGTCAGGTCCCTCTCAAATCCAGCCATTCTCACTAGTAGAAGTTGACAAAGTTGATTTCAGGTCTGTACCAAGATACCCTTGTGTTGCAGTGTCTGACAGAGTGAACATTAAAATGGTATAAAATACCGACAGGTTGTTAGGTAAGACACAAATGCAACAGTAAGGTATCTTTATTTCGAAACGTTTCGCCTACACAGCTCTCCAAGACAAGCTCAACCAGGTCGAGCCTTCAGTCCAGTTCACACTTGAAGAAGAAGTCGACAACACTCTTCCTTTCCTTGATGTTCTTCTCTGCAAAGCTGACCATGAACTTCGTTTTAAAGTCTATCGAAAACCCACCAACCAAAACGATCTTCTCCACTTCTACCCTCACCACGACACCAAAACTAAACATGGTGTAATTATAATAATAATAATAATAATAATCCTTATTTACTACAAGTACATGTACATGGTATACAGTCCTAGCTGACAAAAATGACAAACTACTACATAGAAAGCCAGTAGCACTTGCAGACTCGATTGAGAAGGCCATTGGTGAAATGCCTATGATTTTAAACTGATGGAAGATAGAGGTATGGGTGTGTGTGGGAAACAAGCAGGTTGCAACACTAGGGTTGGAAACAGTAAATGTATAAAAGGCATTCAGCATGAAGTTATAAATAAAGACAATAGATCAGGTCAGCAAACAAAGGGGGACAGCAGAGGGCAGCAAGGGACTAGCTCCCTTAAGGTTTACTATACTAATAGCAGGAGTGTAAGAAATAAGATAGATGAGCTAAGATTAATTGCAAGTGCAGGAAACAGATATTATTGCTATAACAGAGACCTGGCTCAATCTGAAAGATAGAGAGATGCCCTCTGAATGTCACATACAAGGCTATAAATTATTCCACACTGACAGGGTCAACAGGAAAGGTGGTGGAGTAGCGATGTATGTCAGAGACAATTTAAATTGTTGTGTTAGACAAGATATTAAATTAGAAGCGTCAGCCACTGAATCTGTTTGGTTACAGCTTCTCGAGGGCCGAGAAAAACTAATTTTGGGTGTGATTTACAGGGCCCCAAATCTTGATAGGGAGTGCAGTAAACTTCTATGGGACGAAATTCGTAAGGCATCTACATACGAAAATGTTGTGCTAATGGGAGATTTCAACTATAGACAGATTGACTGGAGCAATTTGACAGGAAATTTAGAGTCAGGTGACTTTCTTGATACGATCCAGGATTGTTTTTTAAAACAGTTTGTGACAGAGCCAACTAGGGGAAATAACCTCCTTGACTTGGTTCTTGCCAGTAGGGAAACACTAATTAATAATCTTGAGGTTAATGATGAGCTTGGGGAAAGTGATCACAAATCACTCAGTTTTAATATATCATGGAATTCCCCTAATAATGGCAATCAAGTCTCTGTCCCTGACTTTCGCTTGGCTGATTTCATAGGACTGAAAAATTACTCAGGTGGGCTGAACTGGAATGACCTGACTAAGGGTCAGGTAGGTGGTGATGGTTGCCGATATGATGCTTTCCAGGGCATAGTTCTAGCTGCTCAGTCAAATTATGTTCCAAATAGGGAAATCAGATCAAACAAAAATGATCCTAAATGGATGAACAATAGATTAAAATATCTGATTGGTCAAAAGAGAGGCATATATAGGCAAATCAAAAGAGGAGAGGGGCAATTAAGAAATCGATATATTCAGTTAAAGAGAGAAATAAAAAAGGGAATTAGAAAAGCAAAAAGATATTATGAGGTTAAAGTTGCAAGACAATCGAAGACTAACCCAAAAGGATTCTTCCAGGTATACAGAAGTAAGATCAGGGACAAGATAGGCCCACTCAAAAGTTCCTCGGGTCAGCTCACTGACAGTGATAAGGAAATGTGTAGAATTTTTAACACATACTTCCTCTCAGTTTTTACACAGGAGGATACCAGCGATATTCCAGTAATGATAAATTATGTAGAACAGGACGATAATAAACTGTGCACGATTAGGGTCACAAGTGACATGGTCCTTAGGCAAATAGATAAATTAAAACCTAACAAATCCCCAGGCCCTGATGAACTGTATGCAAGGGTTCTAAAGGAATGTAAAGAGGAGCTTAGCACACCTTTGGCTAATCTTTTCAACATATCACTACAAACTGGCATGGTGCCAGATAAGTGGAAAATGGCAAATGTGATACCTATTTTCAAAACAGGTGACAGGTCCTTAGCTTCGAACTATAGACCAATAAGCCTAACCTCCATAGTGGGAAAATTTATGGAATCAATAATTGCCGAGGCAGTTCGTAGCCACCTTGAAAAGCATAAATTAATCAACGAATCTCAGCATGGTTTTACAAAGGGGCGTTCCTGCCTTACGGATTTATTAACTTTTTTCACTAAGGTATTTGAGGAGGTAGATCATGGTAATGAATATGATATTGTGTATATGGACTTCAGTAAGGCTTTTGATCGGGTCCCACATCAGAGACTATTGAGGAACATTAAAGCACATGGAATAGGAGGAGAAATTTTTTCCTGGATAGAGGCATGGTTGACAAATAGGCAGCAGAGAGTTTGCATAAATGGGAAGAAATCAGAGTGGGGAAGCGTCACGAGCGGTGTTCCACAGGGGTCAGTGTTGGGCCCCCTGCTGTTCACAATCTACATAAACGACATAGATGAGGGCATAAAGAGCGACATCGGCAAGTTTGCCGATGACACCAAAATTGGCCGTCGAATTCATTCTGACGAGGACATTCGAGCACTCCAGGAAGATTTGAATAGACTGATGCAGTGGTCGGAGAAGTGGCAGATGCAGTTTAATATAGACAAATGCAAAGTTCTAAATGTTGGACAGGACAATAACCATGCCACATATAAACTAAATAATGTAGATCTTAATATTACGGATTGCGAAAAAGATTTAGGAGTTCTGGTTAGCAGTAATCTGAAACCAAGACAACAGTGCATAAGTGTTCGCAATAAAGCTAATAGAATCCTTGGCTTCATATCAAGAAGCATAAATAATAGGAGTCCTCAGGTTGTTCTTCAACTCTATACATCCTTGGTTAGGCCTCATTTAGATTATGCTGCACAGTTTTGGTCACCGTATTACAGAATGGATATAAATTCTCTGGAAAATGTACAAAGGAGGATGACAAAGTTGATCTCATGTATCAGAAACCTTCCCTATGAGGATAGACTAAGGGCCCTGAATCTGCACTCTCTAGAAAGACGTAGAATTAGGGGGGATATGATTGAGGTGTATAAATGGAAGACAGGAATAAATAAAGGGGATGTAAATAGTGTGCTGAAAATATCTAGCCTAGACAGGACTCGCAGCAATGGTTTTAAGTTGGAAAAATTCAGATTCAGGAAGGATATAGGAAAGTACTGGTTTGGTAATAGAGTTGTGGATGAGTGGAACAAACTCCCGAGTACAGTTATAGAGGCCAGAACGTTGTGTAGCTTTAAAAATGGGTTGGATAAATACATGAGTGGATGTGGGTGGGTGTGAGTTGGACCTGATAGCTTGTGCTACCAGGTCGGTTGCCGTGTTCCTCCCTTAAGTCAATGTGACCTGACCTGATTAGGTTGGGTGCATTGGCTTAAGCCGGTAGGAGACTTGGACATGCCTCGCATGGGCCAGTAGGCCTTCTGCAGTGTTCCTTCGTTCTTATGTTCTTATTAGGTCAGTGTCCCAGGATGCGACCCACACCCAGGTACCCATTTTACTGATGGGGAACATAGACAACAGGTGGAAAGAAACACGCCCAATGTTTCTACTCTGGCTGGGAATCGAACCCAGGCTCTCGCCGTGTGAAGCGAGAGCGTTAACCACCAGGCCACCAGAGCCTAGGCTTCTTCCTACGTGCACTCAGAATCTGCAGCAATGAGTTTCTTGAGGAAGAATGCACTATAATTGAACAAGTATTTTCTAAACTCCACTATCCTCGTCACTTCATCAGAGACTGCAGACGACGGGCATTAAACATCTTCAACACATCCAGAGAAGACACTGCCGAGAAGAGATACATAGTCCTCCCCACCAACATCTTTTCCAATACCTCATTCCAAGTATCCACCTCCACAACCACGACCATCAAGGACATTACCAGTGATAGACAGGACAAGCTTCCACCCTCTGCAGGGGTATACATAATCCCTTGTAATGACTGCAACAAATTATACGTGGGCGAAGCATCAAGGGACCTCCAAACGCGTATTTCAGAACACCAATACGCAAGCAGGTCTGACGATACAAGGAATGCCTGTATACAACACCGTAATTCACACAACCACTTGATAAACTACAGAAACTCAAGACTTATCGCCACAGAAGACAACACTCAACACCGAAGAATCCTGGAATCATCACTTATTTCTATATCCGACAACTTCAACCAGGATAATGGCTTCTGTAACATAGCTGAACCACTTGCCAAGAAACTTCTTCATCGCTATCCCACATAAGAGCATAGGGATAGAAGAACACTACAGAAGGTCTGCTCACAAACTTATCCAATCTCCTTTCCAAGCTACCCAAGATTTTAGACTCTATAAGCCCACTCGGTACATCATCAGATGCAGCATTCTCCACCTGACCTCTGTTTGTGACTTGAAAAAGCCCACTGTGTGGGCGAAACGTTGTCAATAAAGGATCACATTATACTACATATGTGTTTATATTTCCATTGTGTCGGTATTTAATACCATTTATTTCCATCCAGATTCTTGTCTAGTTGAGTTATATGCCCGTCGTCTTCAGTCTCTAATGAAGTAACAAGGATAGTGAAGCTTAGAAAATAATTTTTCGACGAAAGAGCATTCTTCCTCAATGCAGTTTACACTAGAAGAAGTCGAACATACTCTTCCTTGCCTTGAAGTTTTTCTCTGCAGAACTGGCCACGAACTTACTTTTAAAGTCTATCGAAAAACGTACCAACCAACATGATCTTCTCCAATTTTACTCACACCACAACTCCAAAACTAAACGTGATGCAATCATATGCTTCTTCCGTCGTGTCCTCCGAATATATAGCAATGAATTCCTTGTGGAAGAATGCTTTCTCATCGAACAAATATTCGTAAACTTCACTATCCTCGACACTTCATTAGAGACTGCAGACACCGTGCAACTCGCCCAGACAAGATACTGCTGAGAGGAGATACTTAATCCTCCTTACCAATTCCGTTGCCATATACGTTTCCAATATCTTTTCCAATACCTCATTCCAAGTATCTACCTCCACATCAACCACCATCAAAGACATTATCAGTAAGAGACACCACAAAATTCAACCCTCTGCAGGGGTATACATAATCCCTTGTAACGACTGCAAGGGATTATCCATAGACCTCCACACACGTATTTCAGAACACCAATACGCATATAGAAGGGAGGATTTGAAGAACACCTGTGTTTTACACCGAAACTTCCACTCATCGCCAGGGAAGAAGACAATCAGTGTCGCAGAATCTGGGAATCATCACTCACCTGTATATCTAACAATTTCAACCAGAACACCAGGACACCAGCTTTTACAACATAGCTGAACTCCTTGCCAATAAACTTCTTCATCGTTATCTTACATAACAATCAGCTTGCCCATCCCGTGTAGGTCCGTCTCATATCCAACCTCCCCAACATTCTCCACCTGATTCTCCGCCCTATATATACTCATATACTCTTTGCAAGGTAAATCTGTTTGTTACTTAATAAAGCCCACTGCGTGGGCGAAACGTAATTAATGAAGGATCGCATTAGGCTGCGTTTATATCTATTTTTCTATCGTGTCAATATTTTATACCATTCATTTCCATCGTAAAATTATGAAAGATCCATTTGCTTAATTATGCTAGCAAATTTCAAATTCAAAGGAAGTGCGTATCTCTCCCGTGTATATCTCATCACGAACCAAAAGAAGAGACAAAATAGATAATGGTATGAGATATCAACAAGATAAAAAAAGGACGCAAGTGCTGTGAAATGAAATCCTTCACTGACGATGTCTCGCCATTAACAAGTCACAGATATAACTGATCAGTGAAGGTGAAGCGAAGGTGAGGTGAAGAGCTCAGGAGAGGTGCGGTTCATGTCGCATTGATTCCCGATCGTTCAATCAGTTTTTCGGCAATAGGTTCAGATAAGTTGTAGACATCGTTATTCTGGTTAAAGGTTGTATGAGATATTGATGAATCAGATGGTTGTAGGAATGATGATGTAATAATGTTGCTAAACAAACCGAAAATATGTTTGGTAAAAGGAAACAAGTGCAACTAATGCGACGTGTTATTGTTACAACGTTTCGCTCTCCAGGAGCTTTGTCAAGCCGTAATAGGAATGATAATATTGACGTCTTCTGTTGAAGCTCTGATGGCAATGATGTACCGGTGAAGATACAGTTCTAAAACAAGAGTTGTAACACAAAACACCAACATCATCGTTACTACCACTGACGAGAGAGGTTGTGTCATCACGAACACCACTCACAGTCATTGTTACTACCACTGGCGAGAAAGGGTTTTGTCATCACGTACACCACTCACAGTCATTGTTACTACCACTGCCGAGAGAGGTTGTGTCATCACGTACACCACTCACAGTCATTGTTACTACCACTGACGAGAGAGGTTGTGTCATCACGTACACCACTCACAGTCATTGTTACTACCACTGACGAGAGAGGTTGTGTCATCACGTACACCACTCACAGTCATTGTTACTACCACTGACGAGAGAGGTTGTGTCATCACGAACACCACTCACAGTCATTGTTACTACCACTGACGAGAGAGGTTGTGTCATCACGTACACCACTCACAGTCATTGCTACTACCACTGGCGAAAGGTTGTGTCATCACGAACACCACTCACAGTCATTGTTACTACCACTGGCGAAGGGTTGTGTCATCACGAACACCACTCACAGTCATTGTTACTACCACTGGCGAGAGAGGTTGTGTCATCACGTACACCACTCACAATCATTGTTACTACCACTGGCGAAAGGTTGTGTCATCACGAACACCACTCACAGTCATTGTTACTACCACTGGCGAAAGGTTGTGTCATCACGAACACCACTCAGTCATTGTTACTACCACTGGCGAGAGAGGTTGTGTCATCACGAACACCACTCACAGTCATTGTTACTACCACTGGCGAGAGAGGTTGTGTCATCACGTACACCACTCACAGTCATTGTTACTACCACTGACGAGAGAGGTTGTGTCATCACGTACACCACTCACAGTCATTGTTACTATCACTGGCGATGGGTTGTGTCATCACGAACACCACTCACAGTCATTGTTACTACCACTGGCGAAAGAGGTTGTGTCATCACGAACACCACTCACAGTCATTGTTACTACCACTGGCGAGAGAGGTTGTGTCATCACGAACACCACTCACAGTCATTGTTACTACCACTGGCGAGAGAGGTTGTGTCATCACGTACACCACTCACAGTCATTGTTACTACCACTGACGAGAGAGGTTGTGTCATCACGAACACCACTCACAGTCATTGTTACTACTCCCCTGCGAGAGAGGTTGTGTCATCACGAACACCACTCACAGTCATTGTTACTACCACTGGCGAGAGAGGTTGTGTCATCACGAACACCACTCACAGTCATTGTTACTACCAAATGACGAAAGAGGTTGTGTCATCACGAACACCACTCACAGTCATTGTTACTACCCACTGGCGAGAGAGGTTGTGTCATCACGAACACCACTCACAGTCATTGTTACTACCACTGGCGAGAGAGGTTGTGTCATCACGAACACCACTCACAGTCATTGTTACTACCACTGGCGAGAGAGGTTGTGTCATCACGAACACCACTCACAGTCATTGTTACTACCACTGACGAAAGAGGTTGTGTCATCACGAACACCACTCACAGTCATTGTTACTACCACTGGCGAGAGAGGTTGTGTCATCACGAACACCACTCACAGTCATTGTTACTACCACTGGCGAGAGAGGTTGTGTCATCACGAACACCACTCACAGCTCTCCTCACTATGTCAGAATTTGCCACCAAAACGGCTAGTTTATAGTGCACCCGAAATTTATTCTGTGGTTAGTAAGACAAGGACACGAGTACACACAAGTTCTATGAAATAAAATGCATTTGCAGTATTAGAACATTTTACAGTATTCTAATGCTGATCACACTCAAGTCCAGCACTAGGGTATCTTTACTGTGGAAACTTTTCGCCACACAGTGGCTTCATCAGTCCAATACAGAGAAGAATGACTGAAGATCAGGAGTTTGAGGTAATCAGTCCCTCAGCCTGGAGTCGATGTAATCAATCCATCAATCTTGATACGAATATAGCATTTGCGAGAAAGGGGCTGCAGACAGGTGATGTGAAGCAGTAGGAGGTGTCACCTTCGACAAGTCCACAGGATTTCTCCAAGGTGACACCGCCTACGACTGCTTCACCTCACCTGTCTTCATCATATAAGCGCCTTCTTCGCGCATATGCTGTATTCTCTTCAAATTTATCGACTTGTTGGTTCTCATAACCTTTTATCTACACTCTAATTTTGTACATGTGTCTTATTTTACATTTGTTGGAATTTTCTACTGTATCTTAGCACTAGGACCCTAAAGGGGGTTAGCAAGAGTACATTTGGTTTCAAATTATGTTTTGTCTCTTGCCCTCAAATTTAGGGTACCTGATTAAAATGTCTGGCAACTTATTTACATCAATAAGATTCCACAAGATATCACCTATGTTTCTCAACGAGCGGACAATTCAGTACATTGTTTCCAAGAGGAAAACCATTAGATTGACTACGTGCTGTGCATATAATTTGATCATCGCCTCTGCATAAGTCTAATTGCCGGAAGAAATACTGGTGGCCAACTTACACCTGGCTAGTACAGCGTCAGTCAGTCTGTTATAGTATGTTATAGATCTCAGGCTTTTAATTGAATTCCTGTGACTTTCATATTCATTATTTACCTCTCTCCTAATGATATATCTAATACTTGACACGAGCATACCAAGGTTATATTGTAAATTATTTATTTCTGGATACTTTTCTTGGCTAATTTATGACCATCAAGTGAGAGTAGTTCAATGTGTGATAGAATCCATAAGAAATGTACATTGATTTCCTTCTCACTGATTTTAATATTTATAGCTCACTTGATAACACGAAGGTAGAGAATACTGACAATATGAAGATAAGACACAATGTAGGTCATGGCATTTTATTGAGTAGACGTTCCGTCCATTTAGACATGGGTATATATTTATATATTAAGTAAACACCCATGTCTTCTTGTTATCTGTGTAAACTGATAGTCCCTGGTGGACGAAACATCTTCGCAATAAAACGCCATAACCCGCATTATATGTCTTATTTACATAGCTGGCTTCTTAAAATGAGCATATTGTTAGTCATTAAGTGAGTCAAGTGACTGACATACAGTCAGTAATGATCAAGGAGTCAAGCTCATTCTCATAAGTGAATTTTATTGCCAATAAGGTGGAAAAAAATTCGGTTTGTAATGTAGAAGCCGAGTTGTTAATTATTATGCTTAACTGAACGTGATTACTATCATTTTTATCTCAAGTGGTGGCGGTTAAAATATATGAAGTCCGGCTCAATACATTTTTCTTTATATCCGTAGGATATAACTTCCATGGAAGTTGTATACAGAGAGACAGTTCACGACTGTTATAAAATTTAATATAACTGCCTGTTCTCGTAATCCATTTAGACTTGAGCTGATTTATTTCTAGACATATTAATATCAAATACTGGTTTAATCTCGGTTATCCTATCATTGATATCTTAAATACTAAGATTATGCCTAAGGCAGCCCAGAACAATTCTGACGTCTTCGTTTTGCCTTAGCTCCAAGGGCTGAAGAGAATTTTCTTTAATAATAACATTGCCGAAGAATAAATAATTAAGAATTTAATGTAATCTGTGTACATCATTCTCATTATTTACATATTACAACATAGTTAAGGTTGCAGCCAGCAACATCTCTGAGAGTATTTAGCCTATCTTTGTGTTTCTTATTTATACTAGATGATACTCAAGTTGTGATGAACACAGATACACAAGTAGCAATCGGGAATTTTATTTAAACGACATTTCGCCTCGGCAGCCGACTTTATCAAGTCTGTAATAAAGTTGATAGAATTACCGACAATATGTAAAGTAAAAGGACACAAGTGCAATTAATGTGACATTTTATTGTGGCTACAATAAAATGTTATATTAGTTGTACTTGTGTCCTTTTACTTTATCAAGTCTGATGGGTCATACTTGGTAGTAGCTCAGGTTATAGGCAAATGAGATGTAACGTGAGCTTAGTAGTCATTTTTATTTGGCGTGCATTACACGCAGTCACATATCCTGCATTCCATTAACAGTCAGCTAAAAGCCTCCACCTGATTCGGAGAATAACTACCGCTTGTTAAGGTCAACTAATCGGAGTGATGAGAGGGCTCCATGATAGTTTATCTTGTATTTAAAATTAGCCTTGGAACTCAGATCCTCATCTGCATTCAGCTAATTAAATTTAGTAGAGTTCTATCCTCAGTATGGATATAAGAGCTGTAACACACGAGAGTACGCTTCTTGCTCCTGCTGGTAAATATTTATACTACGGTATCTGGAAAAGTATATTATTGGGAGTGGTAATACATAGATACTCCAAAAAACAACCTATGCAGTAAGCTTTTGCCCTTAATATAATTCACTTGTTTTATTAATCTTTTAGGCTAAGTACCACAAGGAATTTAACAGTGTCTTATATTTGTGATAAGAGAAGTACATAGTCAAGCGTTAACACAATAGCTGGCTTTTATAAAGCCTGTTGCTTAGATGAAATTTTATTTTAATGCAGTTTCCATCTGTTGCTTCGACGTCTTTATGAATTAAAACATTTCCTCTTTATGTTTAATATGGTTGATCCACTGAGAGTTACGTTATTACCATTAAATATGTCAGTTGTAACTGATGTGTTCAACCTTCAAACAATGGGTGGGACATGTCGTTTGCTTGTCAACATCTTCATCTAAGATGCAGATTTGATGATTCCTAATCGATTACACATTATTTGAACTTTACTGAAAATGTTATTAATTTTGTCAAGCATTGTTCAATGGATCATGATGTGACCAGCAGACGTTATGTTTAGGCGAGATAAGTAGTGCATTTTGAAAAGCGCTGTATAATACATTAAATATCACGGGTCTGATCAAGTTTGACGATTGTGAGTCTTGCAAAATTATGAGACAGAAGATCCTCAACTATAACTGGGTTATGTACTGAATATGACTCATTAAATTTTAAGCATAAATCAAATATGTCTCCTTATATATGAGTGAGAGTAATAGTGCCCAGAGTTTAGCATTCTCACGTTCATTTATGAATTTAATTAATTTAGTTTCACTGGTGCTTGTCATCGGCTCTCCAATATTCTTATATCTGGCATTATAATCTTCAAGAGATATGGTAGGTTTAATGTTCTTGTGATCAGATAAAGCATAAATATATATAGGATGTTAAAGAAATTGCGTATATTATAGAGCTATGATATTGTATGTTTACTCGGCTTTGTAAGATTTGAATGAATGATTCAAGTTCTTTCATATATAAATCACACAACAGTTAGTTGATGTTAAGTTACGTGCTTCATATACAAGTGGAAAGTTCTCAAATTTGTAATCTACATTCTTTCGAACAGATTATATCACTCTTCTTGGACGCACTAATGTGATGTAAGTCAGGCAAACGCTTTCTGATATAAGTAATATTACAAGAAATTAACCTATTAAGTGTAGTTTTGTATTACATTATCTTGCTTGTTAGATGGTAAACCTGTTATTCTACAGTAAGAGTGTAAACAATTAAGAGCAAAAAAAAAAAATCCACCTTCTTCCCTTATTGATCATTTTATTTTATCTTAGCCTGGAATTGCATCAGCTCAGGTTTAAGTAATGTTTACAAACAAAATACCTCTGCTTCATTAATGCTAACTGTATTTAGTCTAA
This sequence comes from Cherax quadricarinatus, assembly GCF_026875155.1. Lineage (NCBI taxonomy): Eukaryota > Metazoa > Arthropoda > Malacostraca > Decapoda > Parastacidae > Cherax > Cherax quadricarinatus. The sequence continues at coordinate 27,466,129 of NC_069401.1, read as the reverse complement.
TAACCAATTTTTCAGTTGTGGGTTCGTCTTTGTGGTCAAAGGTGTTCTGACTCCCTTGGTTTACGTAATTTGTTACTATCTGCTTGAGATGGTAATTGTTTTAAGTCGAGATTTTTATGATTTGAAGGTCAAGTGTCTCTGGAACTTTTCCAAAGAGAAGTACTCTTGTAAAAGTAAAGTCTTCAGGCCATTTAATGTTGCGGGACAACAGGTGCTACTAGGTCAACAGTTGTTGCAGGACAACAGGTGCTACTAGGTCAACAGTTGTTGCGGGACAACAGGTGCTACTAGGTCAACAGTTGTTGCGGGACAACAGGTGCTACTAGGTCAACGGTTGTTTGCGGGACAACAGGTGCTACTAGGTCAACAGGTGCTGCGGGACAACATGTGCTACTAGGTCAACAGTTGCTGCGGGACAACAGGTGCTACTAGGTCAACAGTTGTTGCGGGACAACAGGTGCTACTAGGTCAACAGTTGTTGCGGGACAACAGGTGCTACTAGGTCAACGGTTGTTGCGGGACAACAGGTGCTACTAGGTCAACAGTTGTTGCGGGACAACAGGTGCTACTAGGTCAACAGTTGCTGCGGGACAACAGGTGCTACTAGGTCAACAGTTGTTGCGGGACAACAGGTGCTACTAGGTCAACAGTTGTTGCGGGACAACAGGTGCTACTAGGTCAACAGTTGTTGCGGGACAACAGGTGCTACTAGGTCAACGGTTGTTGCGAGACAACAGGTGCTACTAGGTCAACAGTTGTTGCGGGACAACAGGTGCTACTAGGTCAACAGTTGTTGCGGGACAACAGGTGCTAACTAGGTCAACAGTTGTTGCGGGACAACAGGTGCTACTAGGTCAACGGTTGTTGCGGGACAACAGGTGCTACTAGGTCAACAGGTGCTGCGGGACAACATGTGCTACTAGGTCAACAGTTGCTGCGGGACAACAGGTGCTACTAGGTCAACAGTTGTTGCGGGACAACAGGTGCTACTAGGTCAACAGTTGTTGCGGGACAACAGGTGCTACTAGGTCAACGGTTGTTGCGGGACAACAGGTGCTACTAGGTCAACAGTTGTTGCGGGACAACAGGTGCTACTAGGTCAACAGTTGCTGCGGGACAACAGGTGCTACTAGGTCAACATTTTGTTGCGGGACAACAGGTGCTACTAGGTCAACAGTTGTTGCGGGACAACAGGTGCTACTAGGTCAACAGTTGTTGCGGGACAACAGGTGCTACTAGGTCAACGGTTGTTGCGAGACAACAGGTGCTACTAGGTCAACAGTTGTTGCGGGACAACAGGTGCTACTAGGTCAACAGTTGTTGCGGGACAACAGGTGCTACTAGGTCAACAGTTTTTTGCGGGACAACAGGTGCTACTAGGTCAACGGTTGTTGCGGGGACAACAGGTGCTACTAGGTCAACAGTTGTTGCGGGACAACAGGTGCTACTAGGTCAACAGGTGCTGCGGGACAACATGTGCTACTAGGTCAACAGTTGCTGCGGGACAACAGGTGCTACTAGGTCAACAGTTGCTGCGGGACAACAGGTGCTACTAGGTCAACAGTAGCTGCGGGACAACAGGTGCTACTAGGTCAACAGTTGTTGCGGGACAACAGGTGCTACTAGGTCAACAGTAGCTGCGGGACAACAGGTGCTACTAGGTCAACAGTTGTTGCGGGACAACAGGTGCTACTAGGTCAACAGTTGTTGCGGGACAACAGGTGCTACTAGGTCAACAGTTGTTGCGGGACAACAGGTGCTACTAGGTCAACAGTTGCTGCGGGACAACAGGTGCTACTAGGTCAACAGTTGTTGCGGGACAACAGGTGCTACTAGGTCAACAGTTGTTGCGGGACAACAGGTGCTACTAGGTCAACAGTTGTTGCGGGACAACAGTGCTACTAGGTCAACAGTTGTTGCGGGACAACAGGTGCTACTAGGTCAACAGTTGTTGCGGGACAACAGGTGCTACTAGGTCAACAGTTGTTGCGGGACAACAGGTGCTACTAGGTCAACAGTTGCTGCGGGACAACAGGTGCTACTAGGTCAACAGTAGCTGCGGGACAACAGGTGCTACTAGGTCAACAGTTACTGCGGGACAACTGGTGCTACTAGGTCAACAGGTGCTGCGAGACAACAGGTGCTACTAGGTCAACAGTTGCTGCAGGATAACAGGTGCTACTAGGTCAACAGTTGCTGCGAGACAACTGGTGCTACTAGGTCAACAGTTGCTGCGAGACAACAGGTGCTACTAGGTCAACAGTAGCTGCGGGACAACAGGTGCTACTAGGTCAACAGTTGCTGCGGGACAACAGGTGCTACTAGGTCAACAGGTGCTGCGGTACAACAGGTGATACTAGGTCAACAGTTGCTGCGGGACAACAGGTGCTACTAGGTCAACAGTTGCTGCCGGACAACAGGTGCTACTAGGTCAACAGTTGCTGCGGGACAACAGGTGCTACTAGGTCAACAGGTGCTGCGGTACAACAGGTGATACTAGGTCAACAGGTGCTGCGGGACAACAGGTGCTACTAGGTCAACAGTTGCTGCGGGACAACAGGTGCTACTAGGTCAACAGTTGCTGCGGGACAACTGGTGCTACTAGGTCAACAGTTGCTGCGGGACAACAGGTGCTACTAGGTCAACAGTTGCTGCGGGACAACAGGTGCTACTAGGTCAACAGTTGCTGCGGGACAACAGGTGCTACTAGGTCAACAGTTGCTGCAGGATAACAGGTGCTACTAGGTCAACAGTTGCTGCAGGATAACAGGTGCTACTAGGTCAACAGTTACTGCGGGACAACAGGTGCTTCTAGGTCAACAGTAGCTGCGGGACAACAGGTGCTACTAGGTCAACAGTTGCTGCGGGACAACAGGTGCTACTAGGTCAACAGGTGCTGCGGTACAACAGGTGATACTAGGTCAACAGTTGCTGCGGGACAACAGGTGCTACTAGGTCAACAGTTGCTGCCGGACAACAGGTGCTACTAGGTCAACAGTTGCTGCGGGACAACGGGTGCTACTAAGGTCAACAGGTGCTGCGGTACAACAGTGATACTAGGTCAACAGGTGCTGCGGGACAACAGGTGCTACTAGGTCAACAGTTGCTGCGGGACAGCAGGTGCTACTAGGTCAACAGTTGCTGCGGACAACTGGTGCTACTAGGTCAACAGTTTGCTGCGGGACAACAGGTGCTACTAGTTCAACAGTTGCTGCGGTGACAACAGGTGCTACTAGGTCAACAGTTGCTGCGGGACAACAGGTGCTACTAGGTCAACAGTTGCTGCAGGATAACAGGTGCTACTAGGTCAACAGTTGCTGCAGGATAACAGGTGCTACTAGGTCAACAGTTACTGCGGGACAACAGGTGCTACTAGGTCAACAGTAGCTGCGGGACAACAGGTGCTACTAGGTCAACAGTTGCTGCGGGACAACTGGTGCTACTAGGTCAACAAGTGCTGCGAGACAACAGGTGCTACTAGGTCAACAGTTGCTGCAGGATAACAGGTGCTACTAGGTCAACAGTTGCTGCGAGACAACTGGTGCTACTAGGTCAACAGTTGCTGCGAGACAACAGGTGCTACTAGGTCAACAGTAGCTGCGGGACAACAGGTGCTACTAGGTCAACAGTAGCTGCGGGACAACTGGTGCTACTAGGTCAACAGGTGCTGCGGTACAACAGGTGATACTAGGTCAATAGTTGCTGCGGGACAACAGGTGCTGCTAGGTCAACAGTTGCTGCAGGATAACAGGTGCTACTAGGTCAACAGTTGCTGCGGGACAACAGGAGCTACTAGGTCAACAGGTGCTGCGGTACAACAGGTGCTACTAGGTCAACAGTTGCTGCGGGACAACAGGTGCTACTAGGTCAACAGTTGCTGCGGGACAACTGGTGCTACTAGGTCAACAGTTGCTGCGGGACAACAGGTGCTACTAGGTCAACAGTTGCTGCGGGACAACAGGTGCTACTAGGTCAACAGTTGCTGCGGAACAACTGGTGCTACTAGGTCAACAGGTGCTGCGGTACAACAGGTGATACTAGGTCAACAGTTGCTGCGGGACAACTGGTGCTACTAGGTCAACAGTTGCTGCGGGACAACAGGTGCTACTAGATCAACAGGTGCTGCAGTCATACTAGCGTCTTCTGGTGGTGCCTCTGGCGTGGATAACTCACCGTCCACAAAGGCAATTTCAATTCATAAATAGCTGGCTGATCCACAGCAGCCGGTGGGGTCACAGGTGTCACCGCCCACCGATTGCTAACTCCATGTATGATAGTAGAGGTGGTGGCTCGTCAACAATTTTCTATATAGAGGAAGGCCGAGCGATGTCATCAAAATTTAACAGGTGGTCTTGTTCACCCACATGTTCCAGTGATGTGGTCACAAGTATGTCAGTGAAAGGCTGACTGGCCCCACTCTGAGAAATCTTTAACAAACTATTGACTGGTATCGATCAAAGGTGGTTTAGGTACCTTTTGTATCGAAGTTACTCTCGTGCCCAACAATGAAGGGAAGTTTTTCATTACACTTTCCACTCTAAGAATAAGTCATGCCACAACTTAATGTAATTTGATAAAAGCGCTCGCAATTTTAGCAACAATGCAGACGGGGCTAATACTTCTCAGCAGGTAAAAGAAGTAAGCTTGTTTCTAGATGTTTCGAGTTAAAGGTAATTTACTCACTAAGCGGGAGGTGACTTGAGTCCTTCCAATATAAATGTTTATAATCATAATAAATTTAAAAGGGGTGGATCGGTAGGCGGAAGGTCTCGGTCATTGACCAAAAGCTCCAGCTGTGGATCATCATATGATGAAAACCAGCGTCAGGAAACACTTTTCCTGGTTCCTGACAAACCTAATACCATGGATCCTGTCTGAAAGTCATTCGAATTCATTCTTTTTTCAATAGCAAGAATTTCTGTCTAAAGGGAATCAAAAGAATATAATGCTTACTACTTTTTAATGTAATGAATTTTTAACAGAGAACAGGGCAGCTGCTTCCATAAGTTGCATTATGCAGGTTTTTGATCATTGTGTAATCATTTGTTCACGCAAATTATGGTGAACTATGCACACATTCCTGTTGTCCCAAGTACATGCATATTAATACTCTGTGAGTCACTGTTGCACACTTCTTGCTATCTTTTCCACGTATATTTGATAATAATCAGGACACGGGATTACGTAGGCCTCTGTGTAGGCATCTGTGGGTGTGGAATGGATTTTTCTGAGTCTTTGATGGTTATAGAAAAGCTGCTAACTACACTCCTCTTACAAATGTCTAGGACACTTGCCACGTTATTGGCTATGTTTCCATTCAGAAAGACAGTGTGTCTCTTAGTGGAGCTATCTGAAGCTGCAATGTTCATGATATCTTTTGCTTAAAATATCAAACGTGTTGGCCAGCCTGGCAAGACACCGTGATGATGATGACTCCCACACCTAATTTCTCTTTCCCTACATAAGCTGATAATTTCCCATATCCTGTATAAGAATGACAAAGCTCATAGGAACCATATTTCCTAAAAAGAAGAGTTCTTGTGCTGAAGGAAGGAAGTAGTGTACTGCTCTTCAGGAAACACCACCGGAAGAGGTAGTGTATGTCTGTTAACGCGACAACAACACATAAGGAAGTGTATATATCATTACAAGACAAAAAAGAAAAGGCAGCGTATATATCTCTTCACGAACAACAAGTCCTGTAAATCTGTAATTCTGGTCCCATGCCGAGTGCTTCCCACCAAAACTTGACACATTAGCTGCCTCAAGCTGGTGGCAACACCGACCAGCTTTTGGCTAATAGATCATAACATGAAGTTTGACTGCAGTTATTGAATCTTACTAGTTCATTTCATCAATATTCACTACATTAATTACTAAATCAAGCTGATCCGTGAAAGAACTCTCTAGTTCTAAATAATTACATTGAAGAACTCTATATCATCGAATTACCTTTCGTGTGCTCATCACCTGGAATTTTTAACATAGATTGTATTTTTCATGTTACGATCGGTATTAGCATTCTGGAAATTGATGTTTCAGAAATTTAATCTTAAAAACTGAATACAAATACTGAATAAGCTCATAATTATTGATGGTTTAATCCTAATTTTAAGAAATTATCAATACTACTTTGAAAATTTCTTAAAATATAAATAAAACATAGATCATTATTTCTTGACTCATATACATACAGCACTAAAAGGGAGGGGGGACTTATTTACATGTACCAGGCAATGGGTCTTCCCATATACTGTACCAGCGGTGAACCCTGTCAGTGGTGACGTGTCCAGTGGTACTGGGCACATGAAGCTTGAAACATTGATGGCCAAGTGAACTAAGGCGTCTCGGAATTTTGGTAGGCTTTCTGGGAGGCATCCTAAAATATCGAGGGTTTGATCCCCGGCTAGAAGCATTATTATTTGCTTAAATTCACTCATTCGTTGCTGAATTAATATATATATATATATATATATATATTATAATATATATATAATATATATATATATATATATATATATATATATAAATAAATATATATTTTATATATATATATATATATATATAATATATATATATATATAAAATATATATATATATAATTATATATATATATATAATATATATAATATATAAACGTTTCAATAAAAATATAGGAAGTACCACCTCCATAGCTGGACTGGGGACCCTCATCATCCTAGAGAAGACAATAAACGTACCTCAGGGGAAAGCTATATTCCACGTGAACAAATTTAATTAATAAACAAATCATTTACAGAAAACACAAACAGAAAACAATGGTACAATGTATTAAAGTCATGAATTTCCTCAGCCCCCGAAGCGGACGCGGGCCCAAATATGCAGCAAGCATTTCCCTCTGGACTGCCCCGCTGAGGCGCTGGAACATGAAAGTGGTTGCCCTTGGGTCCCTGGTATGTATATATATATATATATATATATATATATATATTTATTAAAATATATATTTTAATATATATATATATATATATATATATATATATATATGTCGTGCCGAATAAAGTAAAACTTGCGATATTGGCTTAAATAGCGATTCTCATCTTGCCATGTAAGACAAGCGAAAATTTGTGTATGCAATATTTTCGCAAAAATCATTCTGAACCTAACGAAAAAAATATATTTCACTGTGTTTGTTTAGTATTAACTTATTATAAACGTATCTAAAATATATTTCCTTAGATTAGGCTAAACTAAATTGCGCTTGTTATAATAAGGTTAGGTAAGTTTTCTAAGATTCTTTTGGTGCAAAATTATAATTTTTTACATTAACATTAATGAAAAAATATATCTTTAAACGTGTAAGAGAAAATTTCAAAAAAAGGACTTAATTTTAAATGAGTTCTTGCTAATTGACCATTTTAAACCTATTAGGCACGACATATATATATATATATATATATATTATATAAAATATATATATATATATATATATATATATATATATATATATATAATTGTGCCCACGAACGAGTGCTATTGATCAGTAACAACACTGAGACTAGCCAAGGACTCGAATCCATGTTGCTTTGGCCTGCTTCATGGTAGGCGAAAACTCACGATGCCTTAATCCACTGGACCATACAATCCTTAAGAGTAGCGCTACCAGCGAAACTGGAACACTATTTACAAAACTCAAGAGGGTCATCAAATAGAACGTAAGGAACACGTAAAAGACCTAGGAATAATTATGTCACTGGACCTTTCTTTTAAAGACCATAACAAGACAAAGACCACCACAGCCAGGAAGATGACTGGGTGGATATTGAGAACTTTCAAAACAAGGGTAAATAATGTTGATGGTGACACTTCAAATCGCTAGTGCTCCCTCACTTAGAATATTGCTCAGTGCTGACGGCCCGTTCAAAGCAGAGATATATCGGAGCTGGAACAAATGCAGAGATCGTTTACGGCTCACATTGAGCCTGTAAAGCACCTAAACTACTGGAAACGCCTGCAAGTCTTGAACGTGTATTCATTGGAGCTAAGGAGAGAAAGATACATGCTAATATATACCTGGAAAATACTCGAGGGCCTGGTCCCAAATCTGCACACTGTCATAACAACATACTGGAGCAAGAGATATGGAAGGAAGTGTAAAATAAACCCAGTGAGGAGCAGGGGTGCTGTGGGGACAATAAGGGAACACTGTATCAACATCCGGGGTCCCAGACTATTCAACATCTTACCAGAAGATATCAGAAACACGGCTGGAACAAGTGTAGAAGCCTTCAATAGGAAACTGGACAAGCATATTCACCAGGAGCCAGATCAACCAGGCTGTGATGGATATGTGGGGCAGCGGGCCTCCAGCAGCAACAGCCTGGTTGACCAGGCAAGCACCAGACGAGCTTGGCCCATGGCTGGGCTCAGAGAGTAGATAAAATCTCGAAACTCTTCAAAGGTATATCAAAGGTAAACATTGAAACAATTCCAACTGCTTTCGTGATTTCTCGTGATTTCTACATTAGCACATAAGAAAGAAGGAGCACTGCAGTAGGCCTACTGTCCCATGCGAGGCAGGTCCAAGTCGCCTACCGGCTTATGCCACTGACCCATCCTAGTCAGGTCTAGGTCACATCCACTTAAGGAAGGAGCACGGCATCTGACCTACTAGCACAAGCTAGTCAGGTCCAACTCACACCCACCCACACCCCCTCATGTATTTATCTAACCTATTTTTAAAACTACACAACGTTTTAGCCTCTATAACTGTACTCGGGAGTTTGTTCCACTCATCCACAACTCTATTACCAAACCAGTACTTTCCTATATCCTTCCTGAATCTGATAATATATACATATCTTCTTTCAACAAACCGGCCGTATCCCACCGAGGCAGGGTGGCCCAAAATGAAAAACGAAAGTCTCTCCTTTTAAATGCAGTAATATATACAGGAGAAGGGGTTACTAGCCCCTTGCTCCCGGCATCTTAGTCGCCTCTTACGACACGCAGGAAATGGAATAGTCTGGAAAGTGAGGTAGTGGAGGCAGGAACCATACATAGCTTTAAGAATAGGTATGATAAAGCTCATAGAGCAGGGAGAGAGAGGACCACAAATAGTACACAATGAGTACACACGCAAACACAGGTTATCTGTGAAAATTTCACAAGAGTTTCCCCATGGTACTGCTGGTCGTGAATCTACCTGCAGTCTACCTGAAGGCGATGCCAGGTGTCACCGCCTCCACTGCAGGACCCCAGACCTGGTATCCTGGTCCCTTGATTAATCAGCTCGCTGCTCGCGCTCAAGTGCAGGTACCAAGGCCTAGCATTCCCTTCTCGTATAATATATATTATTTTCTGTGTGAGCATCTCGTGAGCCCTCCAGTAAATCCTCTGCCACACTCCACGACCTCAAAATTCACTGCCGGGGTTTCATCAATCATCGTTGGTAAAGCAAATTGGCCGCACCTCCCCGGAGGGTGGGCCATGCATCACGCCCACCAATTTGGGGGATTTTGGGGGAATATAGATGGGGTGAGAGGGGGTTAAGGTATGAATACTACTAATAATAAATGACTTATGATCGAGTTATGCTCAACAAAGGCGTACAAAAATCTTGGGACTCGTTACCTCCATTACTTCTGTCTAGCTCCCCCTGATTTACATTGATTAAACGTTAATGTGTATATTTTCAACACAAGTCGATGGAAGTAACCCATATTTTTGTGGACGGGGGGGAGTGGGGGGGGGAGCAATAATTTCCAAGACTCGCTCGGTTAATCAGATCACAGAAACGTGAAATACTGTAAAATTAACAAACAATTTACTCAAAAATTATTTGTATAGAAATAGAGAAACAAAAACAGTAATACTGGTACTCTAGAGGTAGGGTATAATTATGCCTGAATCAGTGTTTGTGTCCTTGTTTGATTAATGGGTAATATTATCGCCTGGACCCCATCCATCAAGCCTGATGAATGCCTCAACTCGTCCAACCATCATCTAACAAAAGGAGGGTGAGGATGGAGAGTGTAAGGGAGAGGGAGGGAGAGAGGGGGGAGGGAGAGACGGGGGAGGGAAGGAGGGGGAGGGAAGGTGAGGGGGGAGAGAGAAAAAAAAGCGTTTCGTACTGTATACATGAAGTGCAAATGAAATCTCGCGATGTTGCCAGCACTGGTTCAATTACATTTTGATTTTCATATTCGCTAACCCATCCCAGGTATCGATTTCTCTGGTCATATTTCTTTCTGAGCGGAGAATGCAATCTACTGTATATGCAAAGAATTTCTCACTAAACCATTTTCAAAAGTGCAAGGTACAGCATATAAATTATTCGTGTTTAATCGAATATCCATGCTCACCAAATTTCGTCTACACATTTTATGTATAAACTAGGTAAAGCGAGTGTTTGCAGGTCAGTCAACTGACCCTCAGTCAGGATCACAGAGTTTTTTTAATACCTTCGGACATAGTATAGCTTTAGGCGTAAATTTTGTGTTGTACTCAAACTGGCAGTTTTCATTTTTGTATAGAGAAGTGTTTTTCTGTTCTGCTATAAATATATTGAACATTTATGTCGGGAACAGTCTAAAAGTTTTATACTTGGCTGATGGTGACAGTGTATTTTTATACTGCATTTTTTGGGGTTATACACACACACACACACACACACAAACAAACGCACACACACACACACACACACACAAACAAACGCCCCACACACACACACACACACACACAAAACACACACACACACACACACACACACACACACACACACACACACACACACACACACACACACACACACACACACACACACACATAGGACATCATAAGAATCACAGAGACAAAGCTCACGGAAGTGATACAAAATACAATCTTCCTGTCTGGATGTCAGATCCTGGGAAAGACAGGATATATATATATATAATATATATATATATATATATATATATATATATATATATATAATATATATATAATATATTTATATATATATATATATATATATATATATATATATATAAATATATAAGCAAGCCACGGGGGGTGAACATCTTAGTTCAAGTATTTTTCACACTTCTCATTGGCGTATTCAGAGCTGTGAAAACTTAACCCTCCGCCGTTGCACAGCACAGGAGAGTATGGAGTTTTTCAGAGAGTAGTGCTAGTGCGGAGTCACCGGCCAGGACTCAACTGTCTGGGAACGCAAGCAGAAGGACAACCCCTAAACACCGGTACCTCTCCCCCCCCCCCCACATTCCCTCCACAAAATGCGGGGGGGGTGGTGGAGGTAGGCCTCACAGATAGCATGAGGAAAAAACTAGACGATAGTTAATAGTCAGCCCTAAGCTTCTAACAGCCGGGAACAGGTCATGTGACGTAAAAAGTTACAATATTGGATCATTACATACCTTCATTTACTACCTTCAACGATGTCGCAGCACCTTCCAGAACATTCATGAAATACTCGCAGTGTCAGTTAATAAGCCGTAATAGGAAAAGTCACACACAGGCAATATTAAGAGACATCATGGTACGACGCCCGTCGTCTGCCGCGAATTGATATTGAATATGTTAGGTCCGTCGTCGGTATAACTATTAAAGCCTAACCCGTCCAGGTACAGGGTACACACTTCTTGACTACTCGGGTGACTGAAGAAATACTTCCTAACATCTTTGTGATTCATTTGAGTCTTCAACTTCCAACGTGTCCCCTTGTTTGCGGTGTCCCATCCTGGAACATTCTGTCCTGTCTGTCCACCTTGTCCATTCCTCTCAGTATTTTTATATGCGTGTATCATGTCCCTCCCCATCTCGCTTTCCTCCAGGTCCGTCAGCCAGGTCGATTCCTTCAAAGGACATACCCCTTACCCACAAAGACTCTTTATTAGCTTATCGAAATACTGTTTCACTTATATGTTTCACTGTAAACACCTGTCCCCACACACCCCCTACCGTTCCCAAAGCCTCCTTGTTCATCTGTTATCCTATTCTCATCTTGACTCATTATTTCTTCAATAATACTCTATCCATACACATTACCAGGTAACTCAATCAACTTATCCACCCTATAATTTTTGCACTCTCCTTTATCCCCATTGCCTTTATACAAAGAACTATGCCATTCTTCCTGCCAATCCCTAGGCACCTTACCCTCTTCCATAACATTTATAAAATAATTGCACCACCGCTCCAAAACTATATCCCCCCCTGCTTTTTAACATGTCTTATCTTTATCCCATCAATCCCGCTGCCTTACCCCCTTTCATTTTTACCTACTGCCTCTACACACTTCCCCCACAACTCAACAACGGCTCTTCCTCACTCCTCAAGATGTTATTCCCCTTGCCCTATACACTAAATCACAGCTTCCCTATCTTCATCAACATTTAACAGTTATTCCTCAAAATATTCCCTCCATCTTCCAATAACCTCTAACTCTCCATTTAATAACTCTCCTCTTCCTATTTTTAATTTTGACAAATCCATTTGTATCTCTAGGCCTTTCTTAACTTGTTAACCTCACTAGCCAAAACTTTTTTCTTATTTTTCAACAGAAATTTGTTGATAACATCTCACCCACTCTCTCATTTGCACTCTTTTTACATTGCTCTTCACCACTCTGCCCCACTCACCCGCTCACCGTTTTCTCGCATAACTCTATTCCCTCCTTGCATCACTTCTACTTTGTAAAAACTTCTCATATGCTATCTTTTTCTCCCTTCTACCTACTGACATCATCATTCCACCAATCGGCCCTCTTCCCTCCTGCACCCACTTTCCTGAACCACAAACTTCTCTGGCACACTCTAACACTACATTTTTAAACCTACCCCATAGCCTCTTCGAACCCCATTGCCTATGCTCTCATTACCCATCTAACCTCCAATAAAGCTGTTTATTCCTACCCTAACTACCTCCTCTTTTAGTTTAAAACCTTCACTCTCTCTTCCCAGATGCTTCTATTCTCTCTGTATCCCCATCTTCGTACCTTTTACTCTCAGTTACTACAACTAGAAAGTGATCTGATATATCGTTGGACCCCGCTATACAAATGTACATCTCCTGAAGTCTACTCAACAGTCTTTTATCTACCAATACATAATCCAACAAACTACTTTCATTTCGCCCTACATCATATCTTGTATACTTATTTTATCCTCTTTTTCTTAAAATATGTATTACCTATAACTAAACCCCCGTTCTATAGCAAAGTTCAATTAAAGGGCTTCCCCTTATCATTTACACCTGGCAACCCATCCAAACTTACCTACCACACCCTCTCTAAAAAGTTTCTCCTACTTGAGCATTCAGGTCCCCTACCTACAATTACTCTCTCACTTGGTTTCAAAGGCTCCCTATACATTCACTTAACATCTCCCAAAATCTCTCTCTCCTTTGCATTCCTCTCTTCTCTCCAGTGCAAACACACTTCTTATGACCCACTTTCTCGCATCCAAAAACCTTTACTTTAATCCACATAATTCTTGAATTTTACACATTCATATTCTCTTTTCTCCTCCCTCCTTCCCATAACTGATCATTTAACATTACGGCTACCCTGTCCTTTGCTCTATACTCTCTCAGATACCCAGATTTAATCCCCATTTATTTCCCCCCACTGAAATCTCTCCTACCCCTCTTCACTTTGTTTCGCTTAGGGCCAGGAACATCCAACTTCATTTCATTCCATAACATCAGCAATCATCTGTTTCTTGTATATATAAATATATCTAAAATATATAATATATATAATATAATATATATAATATATAGATATATATATTTTATATATATATATAATATAGATATATATATATAATATATATATATATATATAAATATCTAGTTATCACTGATTTCTGGGCCGAAGGAGACTCGAACCTACGAACAGCGAACGCAGTGCTACACCATTCTCACCACACTGGACAAAATACCTTGGCGCCCAGCCAATGCTAGACGTTTTGGTCCAATTCAGCCAGCATTCAAACATGTGGTGTTAGCTATTCCATCTCATTCCCTGCATGCATCGACCGACGAGAGTGTTTTACAATGTTTAAAATTCGCAGAAAAGGCAAAATATTCATAAACACTACTTGGAAAAAACCCGGGCTGGGAGAATACCGGCGAATAAATAAAAAACTAATCTCTGGTCGAAGGAGACTCGAACCTACGAACCTTGAAACAAGGTACACAGTGCTTCAACCACCGTACCACACTGGGCGCCTACTTCAACCACAGATTAGTGTTTGCGAATATTTTTGCCTGTTCTGGCTGCGAATTCTTGAAACATTAATATAATAATAATAATAATAATAATAATAATAATAAAATAATAATAATAATAAAAATAACATAATAATAATAATAATTATTATTATAATGATAATAATAATTAATCTTAAAAAGAGAGGCAAGAATTTTTTCTCTCACTCACTAATGGTTGAACAACGAATCTAAAGGCCTGGAGTCCACTTGACATTTTTTTGTCTCCAAGAGAGCCGTGACAGAGATCAGTGTATTAAACTTTTTGCAAGTCAGCACGATGAGTGATTTAATTGACTGAGTGGAATTTGCAATTCATGCATCATTGTGCAAAGGACAAAAAAAAGAGTTTGTCTTCGGAATAGAGCTCGCTTAATTACGAAAACAGTTGAATTTTTATCGTTATAACCCGAAGCCATTGGAAAGAGAATAATTACGCAGGCTGGAGTTGGGTCTCCACTGGAGATGACTGGTATGTCTCTTTGTAGATGGATGTGTTATTATCTTACAGAAAGTATTGCATGTAACTTACAGTGGACAGTGACTGGTAGTCCAATGAGCTGTATAATCTTCCATCTGTATATTGTGGTGTTTGTGTTGTGTGTGTGTGTTGTGTGTGGAGTGTGTGTGGTGTGTGTGTGTGTGTGATGTGTGTGTGTGTGTGATGTGAGAAGTGTTGTGTTGTGTTGTGTGTGATGTGTGTGATGTGTGTGCGTGGGTGTGTGTGTCGTGTGTGAGGTGTGTGTGCGTGTGTGTGTGTGTGCGTGTGTGTGTTTGTGTGTGAGAGTGTGTGGTGTGGTGTGCGTGTGTGTGTGTGTGTGATGTGTGTGTGTGTATAACGAGATTATTTGTGAACAGCCAAGCGTGGTGTGAATTATAAACGTTCCCATCGAGGCTTCTTACTTTATTTGTAAAGTAGTGGTGGGTACACAGGCTTGTGTGTTTGTGCAACCATGCCCAGGAGGCCATCCCAAGAGAGGACAGTAGGCCTGCCTTGTGTCTTCCTGCTAGGCCGCTGTGTGAGTGAGTGAGTGTGGACCAGTTTCCCACAGACTTGGACAGGCCCAGAGAGCAGATCATAGTGGCGCGAAATAGGAACTAAGCTGCAACAGCAATGGGCTGTTGTGGCAGACAGTACAGGCTGCTACATACGCTCGGCACCTGCACATGATCGTCCCGACCATGTCTGGTGGTAAAAAAAAAACGCTGTCTCTCTCTCGTAGGAACTGGCACAGAACACAAAATGAACATATATACACATATGGACATGAAAAAAAAAAACTTCCTACAGGGATGGAAGAAAAAAACATGTAGGGGGTGTGCTGAACATCGTGGTCATAGGCAGAGAGCGTCGATGGCATCACTGTACGCCGGTACGACGACGGCCTTACCCTCCTTTCCTCTCTGCTCTGGACAGATCCGCAACACAGAGACATCGCTGAGGCTGAGCTGTGACGTAACAGGTAAGTCTCCTTCCTCAGCAAACTGGTGAAGCATCCATCGTAGAGTCGCTGCAGGTTTCACTCAACCTGGGGGCACAACCTGCTGTGCCCTCGAGTGAGCATCGACAAAAACTCGGCAACTGGGCAGGACTACTGGCAAGCGACTCAGGAGGACACTTCTCGACTGGTACTGTCGCTGGCCTTCACTCGCCCGCGAGCGTGGAGCGAGTCCGTGGAGCAAGTCGTGTGGCGAGACGACTGGCAAAACATCTAGGATCGAACACATACACCAGACTGCAAGTGAGCATACTAGCATCAAAGTGAAGCTCTTCTTTGTGCAGGCTGCTCACTGAACTTGTGACACGAGGCTGTCAACAGCGCCTGCTGACTAGGGCTAACTGCGGCTTGAACGAGTTTCATTCTCCTCGGCAGTTTGGAGTTTATAGCAGAGGTTAGTCCTAAGAGTCCCCAGACTTGTTTCCTACATATAACTGCACTCTGAAGGCTGGAGGTGAAGTGAAACAAATCTCGATGGAATCGTAGCAGGTCGATTCTGCAAGAACATCATGAGCAACGAGCATAAAGAGCTTTCCTGTACAAGGGGCTTGGCTCAGAAGCTGACTGATATCAGCTTCAAACGCACTGGTCACCCTGGGTGACTTTAGCACAGTGGTGCTAACACAGGGTCCTGGCTCAGACCACTGGACACACAGAAAACTTAAACACACCTGCATACATATGGGTACAACATGCTTAATTAGGAATATGCTTTTCGGCGCACAAAATTGAACACTAAGCCTACACTAACATGTGAGACACTGACTGAGAGGAATTAAATAACCCACGACATATATCTTCTCTCAATCTTCTCGACAATACTGAAATAATTACTGAAACACTCGAAAGTGACATCATGTGATGTCAGGCGTGATGGCGCGAGGTGAAGTCAACAGCCACTGTGACCGGTCAGCAACATCTCGAGGTACGTCAGGCGAAAAAACATCGTGACGTCATGAAGTCGGGCAGGCAGCATCGGTGACGTCAATGTTGATGCGGGCAGCAGACCACAGCATGAGGCCTTGACATCTGGCTTGGAACCCACGTTGCTTGTAGATGCAAGTGACCTCTCGCCCACATCCCAACATGTGTCGGATCCACGTGCGTTCCGTGATCTACGTGGGCATGCTGATCCCGTAGCTCGAGTGACCTCAGACACTCGGAACCACAGCTCGGCAAAGAAATTCACACGAAAAACAGCAGAAAAACACAGCAAGGTAGTGAGCACATAAGTGGTGGTAGGCCAGGTGAGGTGTGAGTTAGGGCGAGCTGGGTGGAGTGTATGCGAAGGGAGGATATGGCCACTTCCTCCTCTCCCCACCCACAAAACACAGGAACACACTGACGCAGAAATCACACACCACAAAACTCACCTCTGGTCTTGCTGAAACAGCTGTGCTGAGCTGAACAACATCAGAACATATAAGTGAAGCGGAACAATGTGACTTGAGAAACAGCGTGGGATGCTGTAGCGTGGGGTCACTGGGACGCCACTTACAATTCTCGAAGAAATTCGTTAAATTTCGGCTGGATCCTGCTTGTACCTGTGTCTGGATGCTCAAACGTGCAGACACGACATCAGGATAACCTTGTTGAAGATGAGGCTTCTTGTATAGGGTGATAAAGTGAAGATGGCTTCATACCTCCTTCTTCCTCTCTCCAGGCAGACACAACTGCTGCGACCACCGCTTCCCCCCATTTATAACGGGATTATTTGGTATAGTTGGTAGCGGGGGTGTGAATGATAAACGTCTTCCCGAGGCTTCTTTGTTTATTGAAAATGTCTCGGTGGGTACACAGGCTTGTGTATCCACCACGCATAAACACACACTGTGTGTGTGTGTATTCCAGTGGATAGACTATCTATTTAGTATGCAATATCCGTTCCTTTAGATGTCAGTGCCATGGTTCATTTACCAGTGAAAAGAGTTCGTATCTTCTAGTAGACAGTTTGTTTCTTCCAGTGGACAATGTCTGTATATGCCAGTGGACACTGTATCTTCCACTATTCTAAACGTACCTAATAAGGCAAACAGATGACTAGGATTTATATAAATAAGTGTACGCAACAGGAATGCAGACGTTATACTGCTGCTCTTACTCCATCATTGCGTAAGACGTCACTTAGACTACGCAGTCAGGTTCTGGTCTCCATATTATAGATTGGATATAAATTCGTTAGAAAACATCAAGATGACGAAGTTAATCTATTACATAAGAAATCTTCCATACGATGAAAGATTGAAATCACTTAAACTACATTTTCTTGTTAGACGAAGAATGAAGGGAGACACTAACTTCCAGTAGACACTGTATCTTCCAGTAGACACTTTTCTTCCATTAGACATTGTATCTTCCATCAGATACTGTATCTTCCAGTAGACACTGTATCCTCTATTGGACACTTTTCTTCCATTAGATTCTACATCTTCCAGTAGACACTATATCTTCCAGTGGACAATGTCTGTATATTCCAGTAGACTTTGTATTTTCCAGTATACATTGTGTCATCCATTAGACACTGTATCTTCCAACGGACAATGTCTATCATTCAGTTGACGCTGCATTTTCCAGTATTCTAATAGACTGTATCTTCCAGTGAATAGTACATTTTTGAGTGAACACTGTCTGTACATTACAATGGGAAGCTTCTTGTGCAGCCTGGCAGTGAACAGTGTCTAAGTACTTCTTCCATGGAAGAATAATAATAATATCTATAATTTCTACAAGTACATGTACAAGGTATACAGATCATAGCTGACATCAATGACATACTACTATATAGACAGCAGCTTGTTATGCTGAGCATTTCCGGTAAATTAGGTCAGTTTTGTCCCAGGATGCGACCCACACCAGTCGACTAACACCCAGGTGCCCATTTTATACTGATGGGTGAACATGGACAACAGGTGTCTTAAGGAAACACGTCCTAATGTTTTCCAGCCTCAGTGTGTGAGATGAGTGCGCTAGCGACCGAGCTACGTGACAGTCCTTTTACTTCACGTAATATGAGGGAGCAGGAGGAACCCAGAAAATGCATTTCCCTCTGGTCGATTTCCACACGTGTTCTCTCACACTAACACACACACGCACACACGCACACACATACACACACACACACACTCACACACACACACACACACATAAACACACACACACACACACAACCAAACACACACACAACACAACACACACCACACACACACTCACACCACACTCGCTTCATAAGAATCAATATCGTGGAATACTAAATAATAATAAGGTTCGTTTGTATTTCTTACCAACCATAACTGATCATCCGACACTGCCCAACCCACCCAAATTACGCTGCTGTCACTGCATCCTTTGTGCCGTTCCTGTGCTCCTTGCAGCACCAGCCCCCTTCCTCCCTCCTCCTCCCCCCCTGTCTCTCACACATACGACCATACACGCGCCACGAGAATCTAATCACACTCAATCATTCAATCTCCGAGAAACGTGTGCTTTCCCAATGCTCACCAATGCAAATCGGACATTGATAACCTCGCCTACCATCCATCCTTCAAGAACCGCCAGCCCCAGACAGAATTTAGATGATAATTAGAGAGCTCAAATCGAGCACAGGGATAGCTACAGTAAGTCGAATTGGTTCTGCTAGTAAATGCTACGTTACGGCAATGGGGGCATGTCTGGAGAAACTTGGAAGCGGCACGTAGGAGCAGGGCAGCGAGGGCAGTAAAGGGATACTTTTTTTTGTAATGTTCTTTATGGTGTGAAAATGTGTGGAATGTACAAGAAGATGGGCCGCGTTGATGGGATGATCGTACGGGGGTAGTGGTGGTGGTTGTTAGTACCTGTGTTTTGGTACTTGTTGTTTTGGCACTGGTGGTTTGGTACTATGAGTTTGGTACTGGTGGTTTTGGTTTTGTGCTTGTAGTACGAGTGGTGGTGGTGCAGTTTGATTAGTGATGGTGGTAGTGGCTGTAGTAGTGGTATAGTATGGAGGTGGTGGGTGCTGGTGGTGGTGGTGCTGGTATGGGGGTGGTGATGAAATGTATTTTCTATCCTTCAATACAGACCATAAACTCTCAGTTCATGTCGGGACAATTTCCAGCTCATGGGAGCAGCTCAACGCCATTTTGTGCACTCCACACCACGCCCTTACTGATTTTACAGTGTTAACCTGGAACTTGAATCTTGTTGGATATATCCACGTTCATCCCACCTTACCAATCTCCTATCTGAGGCACGTAACTGCCGTTGTAGTACTTCTATATACTTAACCTAGTTCATGGTACCCTCAACAATGTGCAAACGACTTGTTCCATGAACGGAAATGGCTCCCCACACCATGGTTTTCTGAGGAGATTTGACCATTTTCGTCAGACATGACCGTCTTCTTTCAGTCACCACACGGTCATTCAGCACTGCAATGGTTGATTCATCAGACAACGCCACCTGCAACAAAGAAAAGATAATAGAAGTAGTGGAACAACCAGACAAACTGAATAGTAATCTTAATTTTTTCAAATAAAATTGTCATTTTACAAATTATTAATGTTCTTATATGAAGTGAATAGCCATTGTTCTGAAGTGTGATTCCTAGCCCTGGCTAAGCTTGGGTTCTTTCTGGGACGAAATGCTTTCAACCTCCTCTCCATAGGCCTCCCATACTGTACTTCGGGCAAGGCTAATAACCATCTGTTGCGCTGGTCAGAGGAAATCTGCCTGCATCTTGTTTCTGAACGTGTTAAGAGCATTGTAATTTTTTCTGTCTGATATTGGTGTTAATTTCTGTTTTCTACCACATCTTTCCACCCTTTTTGAGTTAATATTGATCGTAATTCGTCGTCTCCAGACGAACACCACGGTGCCCATCTAATTGTGTTCCCATCCTTTGTTCCTTCAGAATTCCCAAACAAAAAATGTACAGTACACTTAAACTCTTTTAAAATTAATTTTAAATAGTTGCCTTTTATTAATATATCAAAAATCCATTAGCAATCAATGAAATTAGCGTAAGTGACATTTAAGTAGAAAAACGTCGAATTTTAAAAAATCTATAATAATTATGGCAGTACTGTGTGTGTGTATGTGTATAATAAATATTTATATATATATATATATATATAATATGATATAGATATATATATAAAGAATATATATAATATAATATATAACTGTTAAAATAAAGTTGTATATAAAAATCTTGATACAGTAAAAATAAACTTTTGTAACGAATTCCCCCAAAATGCTGACGGATGTGTCTAAAAGATCCTTGTAAAATTTGCGATAAAGTTTATTTACGGTCAAAAAACTGGTAAAAGTCTCAAACTTAGATAAAACAACATAAATATAGCATTAGAACTGAACAAGACTCCAATGCGCTATTTATTCACGTGAGAGATTTTAAACCATCCAATTGATATATCCAAAAAAGTTGAGAAAGTTGTATCAAGCAAGTCCATGTTGACATGGAATATAATTGAATTGTTTCATAAAAAGAATTTTTTGAAAAGAATATAATGTTTCCTTAGGTTTATATAAATTAGATTCATTTTCTAATTAATAAAAATTTGGGAAGAATTTAATAATACATTTGGACAAATAAATCTTAATTCTTGGGTAGAATAATGTTTTAGTGGATTCCGTGAGACCTGCCTAGTGGGCCAGCGGACCTACTGCAGTGTTCCTCTTTTCTTATGAGTCGGGTATCGTCGCGTGTCAGTGTTTCTTGTTGTGGGATGTGACTGAAGAGTGGTCAAGACCCTTTAATGCCTTCCATCCCTCATGGAGGTTCCTTGATGTTGGTGAGGGGCTCTTGATTTAGGGAATTGGAACTGTGCTCCAGTTCCCCGAATTAAGCCTGAATGCCTTCCACATCCCCCCCCCCGGGCGCTGTATAATCCTACGGGTTTAGCGCTTCCCTTTGATTATAATAATAATAATAATATATGCCCTTCCTTTGATGTATTACTTTCATATTTCCTTGATAATGTGAGTAGTCACGAAAGCGCTTGGAATTTCACTACTCTTTCATATTGGTTGTTTTGCATATAAATATAATAAATATAGATATATAAATATATATATATATATATATATATATATATATATATATATATATATTTATATATATATAATATAAATATAAAATTATATATTATATATATATATATATATATATATAGTGTGGTGTGGTTGTGTGTGTGGTGTGTGTGCGTGGTTCAGGGGTCTATTCACAGCTCGTGCCAGGAGCTGTGTGTGTGTGTGTGTGTAAAAAAAAAAGAAATTAAAAGTGAATGTAGGAAAGAGCAAGCTGACGAGGATAACAAGAAATTTAGGTAATGAAAGATTGGATATCAGGCTGGAGAGAGGGAGTATGGAGGAAGTAAATGTATTCGGATATTCGGAAGTGGACCTGTCAGCAGATGTGTCTATGAAAGACGATGTGAATCATAGAATTGATGAGATGGAAAAGGTGAGTGGACTACTAAAAAGTCTGCCGAGACAAAGAAAGTTATCCATGGAAACAAAGAGGGGAATGTATGAGAGTATAATTATACCAACACCCTTATATGGGTGTGAGGCATGGGTGGTGAATGTTGCAACAAGGAGAAGGCTGGAGACTGGAGACAGTGGAGATGTCATGTCTGAGGGCAACGTGTGTTGTGACTATAATGCAGAAAATCTGTAGCTTGGAGATTAGAAGGAGGTGCGTAGTTTCCAAAAGTATTATCCAGAGGGCAGAGGAAGGGTTGGTAAGGTGGTTTGGACATTTAGAGAGGATGGAACAGAACAGAATGACTTGGAGGGCATGTAAATCTGTAGTGGAAAGAAGGCGGGTAGGGGGTCGTCCTACAAAAGGTTAGAGGGAGGAAATAAAGGAAGTATTGTGTGTGAGGGGCTTGGACAAGTGAGCATGAGCATGTTAAATAGGACTGAGTGGAGGCAAATGGTTTTTATGAGTTGACGTGCTGTTATAGTGGTGACCAAGTAACATTTATGAAGGGTTCAGGGTAACCAATTTACGGACTTGAATCCCTAAGTTGGAGTTATCAGTGCCTGCCACTTAGAGGGAGGGGTGTCGATATGTTGCAGTTTTTTAACTGTAGGTGTGCCTCTGGCAAGACAGTGATGGAATGAATGATGATGAAAGTGTGTTGGAGTGCCAAAGTGCTCGTGCTTTAGCCCTATTCTCTCTTTAGAATATAATGTCACAATCTCTCTTAACACGAATTTAATGACACTGTCACCCAGTTTGCTGATGATGTTATCCATGTAGTGTCATTCACTCCCATATTGGGAAAATATAAGCATGTGAGGGTAATAGAAAATGGAATGCAGAAGCTTACAAAGACAGCAAACTTGGGGGGAGAAAAATGGAGAATCACGACCAACATAGAACGAAATTCCTTATTAGCACCATTGATGTTTTTCGCAACAACTATGAAAACAAAGGGGGTATCTCCATTAGAGGTACACCTATTACTTTCAGAACCCCAAACAAGATCCTAGGATATGAAATAGACAGATTGCTCTACTCCACATCTCACATCTCTAAAAAGATGAACTTAGCTAAAGCCCACCTCAGCCAACTGTACAGGTTCAACCCTTTACCAGGCACTCCTAAGAAAATGCAGAATTCGAAATGTCTTTACTATGAGTCAATACAGTATCTTAATGTAAGCAAAATGAGCCTATATAAATAGATTTCTAAAAATAAGTTTTCGTTCAGTTACGAAAATTTGAGGCCAATGAATTTATAGGCCTGCCCGGTAAGGGGTGCCAAATTTCGCATGTTGCAATGTTGCAGTTGTTAATGAAACACCAAATAAGTATTTTTCTAATTTATTAGGCAAATAGACAATGTCAAAAGCATAAATGGAACTTGATTCCAAACATTTTTAAGACCTACAAAAAAATATAAAGATGACTCAAAGAGCAACATGGACACATTGCAAAGGGATAAAACTTGCAGTCCCCATTTTCATGAATTTCACGAGAAAGAACAATCATTCTAGATGACTATTTCCTAGAATGAAAGGCTATGAAGCAATTTTTTCCCTTCTTGATACATAGATGTTTCCAATGTCTGAGCTTGAAAAGCAAGTTCATCATGAAGATCTTCTTCATTGGGGTAATCCTCGAGTATAATACCTTTCTTTCCCTTGGCTAATTTAGGTCTTTTGGGATGGCCTCGGCCTACTTCCTCATCATCACCTTGAACACAATGTGCATTTTGGTGGCAAGTATTCATCACACTACTGTCAAGTAATTTCAGGTCAGCTGCTCTGGCTCTGGCTCTGAGCCACTTTCCTCAAAAAAAAAAAAAAGACGTATTTGGATTTCTGTTTGGGGGCAGCACCATAAAACAATTTCTCATTGATCTTGAAGGACAATAAAAACATTCTGTACACACCCAAAATACTACTGAATTCATATATGCAGTATAAAAGTTAATATATATATTTATTTACTGAAATTGCTACTTTGACCTTGCAGGTCAGGTCTATATATTTATTGGCCTTTTACCTTGCAGTTTTTTCAGTTGAGTGGTGCAGTCGTATTATGCATCATAGAGACTTTAGTTATTTACTAAAATATGTCTAAACTATTCATTTGTGCACTAGACACAAAAGCCAGTGCTTACTGACAATGCAGTTGGGTGAAGTCTGAGAGTATATGAGTGTAACTCGAGGAAAAAAACTGCTCTGGATGATGCCAAGTGCAAAGAGTTTACATTTTTGTTTCTCAACCAATGGAAAGCAAGCAGACACCACTGCCACTTAGCTGGAGCAACTCCCAGAAGTCTTGTGATTGGTCAGAACCAGAAAATGGGAACCTAGATGCACAGTGGGAGTAGGAAGACATGTTCAAAAACCACACTTTGAGGCCATTAGATTTATGTGCTTGCCCGATAAAGAAACACCTGTATAGGATGTTAAATAGAATGATAAGACCTATGCTTGAATATCCTTGTGTACCAAATGTCATTAACAACGAAATCCAACATGCTACAGCTACAAAGACTCCAAAATAGAGCACTCAGCTTTATTACAGGCAACAGGTGAAGAGACAGAGTCAGCATGGAAGATCTACACATCCAACAGGAGATGTAATAAATGTCAGGCTAGATAAACTATACGACATGCAAGAACTCAGTATTTCAGGCAGAGAAAATCCTCCCCAATCAACAAACATCACCGACTACATCATCAAAACACCTCCCCATAGAACCCAAAGAATGACCTTACAAAGAGTACGACGCTTCATCCACAAGTATAATTTCCAGAAACCAATGATCCTGAGTGACCTCTCAGAAGATATTGTAGACTGGGTACTACCAGGACCCTTCTATGTCCAGTAAGGAAAAACCACCTCAATTTATGGAGACTTCATTTTTTTAAGTAATTAAGTAACACTTACATCTAACCATGTAACATCAGGCAAAACCCTACTTTAGCAGACACCCACCTCGGAAGCAGCTGAGCCACTAGTATCTCCAGGAAGCAGCCGGCCTGCATCAAGCTCCCTGCTACCAGCATTTCCAATATACGTTCCTGCGTTAGAAAAAAAATGGCCAATGCAAGTAAAAGTATACCCTACTCCAACTCAGAGTCATGTAGCGAGTACCATCTGATATGACTGTGTGAAGTTGATGGGTAGTGTTTATACCCCATTTCTATAATTTCATGAATCATGAATAACACACACACACACACACATCACGCACACACACACACACACACACACACACACACACACACTCTCACACACACACACACAGCACACCCACTTGTACTAAAATGCACCAAAGTGGTAAAGGCCACTTCCTTTATTAACCCCCACCGTCCCCTACCCCTGCCGCCCCTACCCTCCCTTTTCCCGTAAATTTCCATCCTTGCCCTTCTTTCTTCCCTCCCCATCTTACCAAAAGTCTGGTCAGAATTCTCTGCATAACCAGATTTCTTTGTAGCATGCTGTAAGGTCAACTACACGTGCTATCATGCAGTATGCCGGTGAGTACTCCCAGCATGAATTGCTGTGACGAAAATCAAAGGCTTAACCATAGAAAGGGCTTTTTTCCGTCAGTCATTATGCGTAGCGGCCGTTAGCATGACAACAGTCATGCCGCCAGGCTCCACATGGATCCTCAGTGGCTCACATAGCTGCCGTGGTGAGAGGAAGTGTTGCACTTTTGTCTCTCATTCGCCCCTTCTTTTGTCCAGTGTTCTCTTTGGTTCTGGGGCTATACATGTTTGATTATGGGTAAAAGGAAATCTTTAACACCTGAAACTATAGCCCATGCAAGGACCTGCCTTGCATGGGCCAGTAGGCCTTCTGCAGTGTTCCTCCATTCTTATGTTCTTAAAGCTGAGCACCAAACAAAAGAAACAGTGGAGAATGTTGGTGTTTGAGAGCATTCAGTGAGGAACTAGGTGCAGGGTTTCAAGGCTAATGGCGGTGTCGAGTTACCGTCTGCTAAACCTCGACCTGGCCCCTCGAATAAGACCTTTGTTCGTACCTTAACTGTGTTAAAGAAGCAGTTAGAGAGTACACCTAAGATAACTGATAGAGAATTGAAAGAAAAGAACCCACATCTTCTCTCCTAGGTGTCTGTAAGAACTATTAACATATGTGTGTCAGAACTGGGCTACAGTAGTCACCGCCTGGTTAAGAACCGACCCTCTTCCAAGCCCACAGGAAACACGGAGGGCTGGATATGCAAAGAAATATCTTCAATGGACTCCTCAACAGTGATCTGAAGTACTTTGGAGTAATGAAGCAACCTTCACTGTCACCTGTAACTGTGGGGGACATGTACCGGCCCAGAGGGAGTGACCCGCTAGACCCCACACTACACCTGTGGGACCAAACCAAACACCCAACCACCTCCTGGTTTGGAGGTTTTCGGAGCTCCAGAGTGTTTGGTGAACTCACTGTGCTTCCTCAAAAAAACCAAGCATATTAACCCAATATAATTACCTGGAGTTATTGTGTGACAATTTACCTGAGGTGTATTGACGAGTGTTTTGGCTACGGTTTCTATACAGACGGTGCAACCGTGTCATACCGCAAATCTGAGAATTTGTGTAGAGTTTTTCCCTAACGGCTGATGAGAGTGATTAAGCGTAATGACGCAGCACCAAGTATTAAAAACGTCAGTAAGTGCCCGAATAGCAGGAAACTTGCGATCTGATTAAATAGCAACGCTCATCTTGCCATATAGGACCAAGTAGAAAATAGTGTAGCAATATTCGCCAAATCCATCTGAACCTAACGAAAAAAATATATTTCACTGTGTTTGTTTAGTATCAAATTACTGTAAACAAATCTAAAATATATTTAGTTGGTTAGGCTAAAATAAATGGTTCTTGTTATAATAAGATTAGGTAAGTTTTCTAAGTTTCTTTTAAGTGCAAATTAAAAATTTTTACATAACATTAATGAAAAAAATATAGTTTTAAACGATAAGAGAAAAGTTCAGAAAGGACTTAATTTTAAAAAATGAGTTCTTGCTAATTGACCAGTTTTACATATACGGCATCGCCATTATATATATATATATACTATATATATATATATATATAATATATAAATATAAATATATTTATATATATATATATATATATATATATATATATATATAAATATATAAGCAAGCCACGGGGGGTGAACATCTTAGTTCAAGTATTTTTCACACTTCTCATTGGCGTATTCAGAGCTGTGAAAACTTAACCCTCCGCCGTTGCACAGCACAGGAGAGTATGGAGTTTTTCAGAGAGTAGTGCTAGTGCGGAGTCACCGGCCAGGACTCAACTGTCTGGGAACGCAAGCAGAAGGACAACCCCTAAACACCGGTACCTCTCCCCCCCCCCCCACATTCCCTCCACAAAATGCGGGGGGGGTGGTGGAGGTAGGCCTCACAGATAGCATGAGGAAAAAACTAGAAGATAGTTAATAGTCAGCCCTAAGCTTCTAACAGCCGGGAACAGGTCATGTGACGTAAAAAGTTACAATATTGGATCATTACATACCTTCATTTACTACCTTCAACGATGTCGCAGCACCTTCCAGAACATTCATGAAATACTCGCAGTGTCAGTTAATAAGCCTGAATAGGAAAATTCACACAGGCATATTAAGTGACATCATGGTACGCCCGTCGGTCTGCCGCGAATGTTGATATTGAATATGTTAGGTCCGTCGTCGGTATAACTATTAAAGCCTAACCCGTCCAGGTACAGGGTACACACTTCTTGACTACTCTGTGACTGAAGAAATACTTCCTAACATCTTTGTGATTCATTTGAGTCTTCAACTTCCAACTGTGTCCCCTTGTTGCTGTGTCCCATCTCTGGAACATTCTGTCTCTGTCCACCGTGTCAGTTCCTCTCAGTATTTTATATGTCGTTATCATGTCCCCCCCATCTCTCTTGTCCTCCAGTGTCGTCAGGTCGATTTCCTTCAAAGGACATACCCCTTAGTTCTGGGACTAGTCTTGTTGCAAATCTTTGCACTTTCTCTAGTTTCTTTACGTGCTTGGCTAGGTGTGGGTTCCAAACTGGTGCCGCATACTCCAATATGGGCCTAACGTACACGAGTACAGGGTCCTGAACGATTCCTTATTAAGATGTCGGAATGCTGTTCTGAGGTTTGCTAGGCGCCCATATGCTGCAGCATATGGGCGATATGATGTGCGCTTCAGGAGATGTGCCTGGTGTTATACTCACCCCAAGATCTTTTTCCTTGAGTGAGGTTTGTAGTCTCTGGTCCCCTAGACTGTACTCCGTCTGCAGTTTTCTTTGTCTTTCCCTAATCTTCATGACTTTGCACTTGGTAGGTTTGAGCTCCAAGAGCCAATTGCTGGACCAGGTCTGCAGCCTGTCCAGATCCCTTTGTAGTTCTGCCTGGTCCTCGTCCAATTGAATTCTTCTCATCAACTTCACATCATCTGCAAACAGAGACACTTTGGAGTCTATTCCTTCCGCCATGTCGTTCACAAATACCAGAAACAGCACTGGTCCTGGACTGACCCCTGTGGAACCCCACTCGTCACAGGCGCCCACTCTGACACCTCGCCACGTACCATGACTCACTGCTGTCTTCCTGACAAGTATTCCGTGATCCATTGTAGTGCCTTCCCTGTTATCCCTGCTTGGTCCTCCAGTTTTTGCACTAATCTCTTGTGTGGAACTGTGTCAAACGCCTTCTTACAGTCCAAGAAAATGCAATCCACCCACCCCTCTCTCTCTCTGCTGCCACCCTGCCATAGAACTCCAGTAGGTTTGTGACACAGGATTTCCCGTCCCTGAAACAATGTTGGCTGTTGTTGATGAGATCATTTCTTTCTAGGTGTTCCACCACTCTTCTCCTGATAATCTTCTCCATGACTTTGCATACTATACAAGTCAGTGACACTGGTCTGTAGTTTAGGGCTTCAGGTCTGTCTTTTTTTTTGTCTTGGTACGTGTGTGGGGGAGGGGCGGCATAATGCCGTGACTAGTACTGTAGGTCTCTACCAGTTGAAAAATGCACTTGAATTATTATTATTATTATTATTATTATTATTATTATTATTATTATTATTATTATTATTATTATTAAGGCCAAGTTAGTTTGAGGGGCCTACCCTTATTATTCGCATTTTCTCTCACACGTTTTCTTCTGTGTAATAATGTGGTGATGGTGATGGTTATGGTGGTAGTTGTGGTGATAGTTATGATAGTGATGGTGGTGGTGATGTTGGTGATGGTTAGGATGGTGGTGGTGAAGATGATGGTGATGGGTTTTTTAAGGTGGTTTGTGATGGTGGTGTTGGTTATGGTGGTGATGGTGATGGTGATGTTATAGTGGTGATGGGGGGTGGGGGTAGTGGTGGTAATGGTGGTAATGCTAATGCCCTAGACCTAGGGAGCAAGGCTTCCATTATATACATATATAAAATTACAAGAATGGGCTCGCTATAGCCGTGATTTCTCACATTCTGGAGATCAATGAAGGCATTACTCCATATTCGCTTCAACCCCCCCCCCCCCCCCAAAAAAAAAAAAAAAAAAATCCAGACACTAAAAACCGCAGCATTAACACCCTGTATGCTGTTTTTGTAAAAAAAAATGGAACGCTGGAAGGCGACTGGACATTACGATCAATTTCCTAACCGATATTCCTATTTACCTTAAGTTTCTATTAGTTCCAAAGGGCGTTGCATGACTGCTGAAGAAAAAAATTAAATTGTAAAATTGTTGTTGCCAGTGCCTTCCTACTACATTCATTAAATTTCCTGTATACATACAAATTAAAAAGTTTCTGGTAACAGTACAACATACACAATCCACGCACATCAGTGGTGGCAGCCAGCAAGCCATTCCTCCAGCCTGGAGAAAACACCTTACATATCCTGTTTGGCAACATATATATAGGCAGACACTCACATGCATTTTAGTTAAACAAAATTGTTTTGAAGGAAATTAAGCTGCATTAAAAGTTATAACAAAAATTTCGTATTTTTCCAAGTAGTATATATGATGTGTGAACCTACAGTGTATGGATTATTGTACATTATCTTCATTTTACAGGTTGACCTTGCTACATTTTCAAATTCTAAAAGACTAAATATTATATATACTTTTTGGCTTGGGGTTCAATAGACCCTGGTATACTTGAGGAGCTCGTTACGCCCGAGGGAGAGCTTTAACAGCGGCATGAGCTGGAACCGGCTGAAAGTGGAATCATTTGTCCATCCATCCAAGAATGACTAGCCGTTGAGAGTTCTTGAAAATGGCGAAATGCATAAAAATGAATCAGCTGATAGAATAACCTGGGATAATTTTGAAACCTCAGTGTTCCTAAGTGATTTGGATACATCAGCTTCATTCCAATAGCCGGACATAAGTAAGGTTGTAGATACAGCTGAACAGAGCAATGACATAGAGGCAAGGAAATTAAGACTCGAAACCCAGAGACGGAGCATCGTCACAAAAGCCGCTCAATGACTAGAATGCACAATTAGGAAAATGAACAATGTTCTTTGTCCTTAGTCGGGGGTGGCTGCAGTAGCACAGGCGGAAGGTCTCACATATATGTCAGGTGTAGGAGGGTCAAACTAGCATCGTCTCTACGGGTGTTGCTGAACATCTTCACTGTTCTGTGCTGAAGACAAGAAAAATTGGGAGACCATATGTGAGGAATCTAGCTTAATCTTACGTCAAAAAATAAAACGCTGAAATAAGAGCGTATCCTCAATGCATGGAATGCAACAATCATGGAAGTAGAGACCTGGGGCCTGGTAACGCCCACAGAAAGGAATAAGATCTACATTCTCTACCTCCCTGTGAGAGTATGGATCTACATTTTTTTACTTTCCTGTGAATGTCTACATCATTTACCTCCGAGAGTAACTGTTTGCATTGTTTACCTCCATACTGTATATGAGAAATTATCTACATCATTTAAATCCATCTTCTCTTTCTCGTTTACATAAATGACCTACCAAATGCATCGCAACTATTCCAACCCACACTTTTTGCAGATGACACTACATACGTCTTCTCTCACCCGAGCCCAGAAATGCTAGCCAATACTGTGAATACCGAATTACAGAAAATATCTACCTGGATAAGGACTAACAAACTTACTCTAAACATTGACAAAACCTACTTCATTCAGTTTGGTAACAGAGCTGCAGACATCCCTCTTAACATAATGATAAACGGATCACCTATCACAAAGCTCACAGAGGGAAAATTCTTAGGAATCCACCTTGATAATATACTCAAATTTCAAACACATATACAACAAATTTCCAGGAAAATTTCCAAGACCGTAGGCATACTATCGAAGATTTCGGTACTATGTTACACAGTCCGCCCTCCGGCCCTATATCACTCAGTTATTTACCCCTATCTCACCTATGGAATTTGTGCATGGGGCTCGACAACAATAAACCATCTCAGACCAATAATTTCCCAACAAAAGGCTGCAGTCAGAATGATAACAAATTTTCCACTACAGGCAGCACACTCCAAACCAAAATTCAAAACTCTAAACTACTCACCATACAAAACATCCATACTTTATTACTGCACCTACTACATACAAGAACACTTAAAATCGGATATAAACCCTCCCCTCAAACGTCTCCTTATCAACCTCTACAGAACACATGACCATAATACAAGGCACAGATCACTCTTTGATGTTCCTCGTGTCCATCACACACTATGCAAAAACTCAATGCACATAAAAGGCCCAAAGATCTGGAATTCATTACCTGTGAATATGAAAGAAACACTGTCTGTTTATAAATTCAAGTCTCTTCTTAAAAATCACTTACTCACCCACAACCAAATAAATACTGAATAATTGTATCTCATAAATGTTTAACCTGTGACCCAATCAAACTTTGTTTTTTTTTAATTAAATTACCTAACAGAATACTCCATTCTACTGAATGCTCAGGAACACAGTAAATGACCTTATGACCTATCTTTGAAATACTCATTTGTGCTTAATTGTTAACTGTTTACAACAATGTTTACCACTGAATATTTCATTGCTTAGTTAATCTTAAGTTAATTTTAAATCTGCCCATAATGCTCTGCATACAAGGGGCTTTGGAATGTCACACTTAACCACTGTATTTCCTTGTACTTCTATGTATCATGTTCAAAGTAATAAATAAATAAATAAATAAATAAATAAATAAATAAATAAATAAATAAATAAATAAATAAATGTGAGAGCGTATGCATAATTTTCATCCATGTGAGAGAACCTTCATCATTTACGTACACGTGAGAGAAACTATCTACATTAATTACTTGAGTGTAAAAGTACTATCTACATCTTTCACTCCCCGAGTAAGCACATCATTTATCTCCATATTATAGTAAGGATGAAATATTTTCCTCCATTTGAGAATAATTATCAATATATTGTACCGCCATGTGAGAGTATCTACATCATTTACCTCCATGTGAGAGTATCTACATCATTTACCTCCATGTGAGAGTATCTACATCATTTACCTCCATGTGAGAGTATCTACATCATTTACCTCCATGTGAGAGTATCTACATCATTTACCTCCATGTGAGAGAATCTACATCATTTACCTCCATGTGAGAGTATCTACATCATTTACCTCCATGTGAGAGAATCTACATCATTTACCTCCATGTGAGAGTATCTACATCATTTACCTCCATGTGAGAGAATCTACATCATTTACCTCCATGTGAGAGTATCTACATCATTTACTTCTCTAGTAAGTACATCATATACCATGCGATATTAGGTATCTACAGCAATTAGTTACCATGCTGGGAGAGCGAGAGTGCTTGCTTTACTTTGCTTGAGCTATCAAGACAAATTTGATTTTTAGTCCCACATCGTTTTTCTGATTTCACTGGATAAAAATAAATTTAATGCTTCTGTAAATGAAATCTTTTTGGATTACTTTATTCATGCTGAAACTGTACCTGTAGTCAGAATTAACCCATCAGGTACGATATTGGCAATATGTATGGTTCTACATACGGTTGTTCGCATAAATGCATAATCATGAATCCTATACATCATGCCAGCTTACCAGGAAGTGTCAGAGAGCATGAGTTGTGTTCTGGCCATCCTAGTGTTTAGATATTTTAACAGGTTAATATTCACTGTGTACATTAATGTTCATTTTGCTTAAATTGCATTTCTCTGCCATATATACATATCCATACCTATATTCGATTTCTTTTGCTCTGCTATATTAAATCTCTAATTGAGTTTAACATGAACAGACGAGGATGCCTGAACGGTGCAGACAGCTTTTGTTATGAATGTGCCAAATAAACACCACGTGATCAGCGAAAAATCAAAACAAAATTGTGTTAAGATTGCATACAAGCACAACTTCGGTTGCAAAATGGGTGATCAAGGTAAAATATGTACTCCACACACACATATGCTGCATCTCTGGACTGACACAGTTGTTCAATGGTAAACGTAAATCAATGCCATTTGCAGTCCTCATGGTGTGGCGAGAACCGAAGAATCACCTGAATGACTGTTACATCTGGTTTCTCGAATAAAAACCAGAGCAAGATAACATTTCCTGAATGTGAGTCAGCAATGAAACCTGTGTTACCTAGTGCGGACTCTCTGATACCAGTTCCACCTGTTGCTTACGACATTGAACGTGATAGTTGTGAAGAAACTGGTAACACGTATCTTAATAAACCACCAGAATCTAAGACTTAGAAAGAACAACACTTAATCACTCTACAGGAGTTGAATGACCTTTTAAAGGACCTTAACCTATCAAAATAGAAGGCAGAACTGCTGAGATCGTGTTTACAAGAGCGAAACCTTTCAACAAATGAAAAAATAATATATCATTTTCGTGCCTACTATACTGCATATCATACTAGTTTCACGACATTCTATCAGATGGAGAATGCTTTATGTTTCTGAGCAAATGTGAATGGTCTTAAGAAGGAAATGGGCTATGAATACCATTCTGATGAATGGAGACTATTCATCGATTCCAGGAAGTTCAGTTTGAAAGCATTGCTCCTTCATAACAGCAATGTAAAGCCTACTGCGCCAGTAACTAATATTGTGAGATTAAATTAAACGTACGAGTCCATGGAAATTATGCCCAGACTAACAAAATACAGTGACCAAAGTGGAATATATGTGAGATCTAAAATTGATAAGGGTAACATTTGGTCTCCAGATTGGTTATGCAAAAAACATGTGCTTCCCTTGTTTGTGGAAGTCGTGGCCATGCTAACCACTACCAGATTAAAGAAGATAAGACCCTATTTCACGAAAATTCAGCATACAACAAATGCTACTGGTGTATTCTCAAAAGATATTTTTGCCACCATTGCATATTAAGTTGTGCCTAATGAAAAACTTTGTAAAGGCTATGGATGATGAAAGGGCAGGATTTCTTTATCTTAATAAACAATTGGAGGAGTTTTAACTAACGCAAAACTTTAGGTCGGAGTTACTATTTGTTGGGCTCAAATATGCGAGCTGTTATCCGATCAAATATTTCCATCAAAAACTAACCCCTCTAGAGCTGGCTGCATGAGAAGCTTTAACACAGGTTGTCTAGTTAATGCAAAACATTATAGAAGCCTACAGAGCACCTGGTTGCTCTGTGTCCATAATATACACTTTTCTCATTTACGTCTGAGTTTCTTTCCAGCCAGTCTTAGTGCTGTTAGTGACGATCAGCACGGTGATCGTCAGTACAATAAAGTAGATCGTAGTACAATAAAGGCAAGCTATCAGGGGTATTTCAATCTCAACATGATGGGGGACTACTGTTGATTTCTTCAGACACACACTACTGATAGTCATAAGCGTAACCCCAAATATTTTTTCTACTTCCAGAGAGAGAATATGTCATTTAATGTCCTTGAAGTATTCATTATCAGTAATTTTATAACAGGAAATAACTTTTTTAATGACTCATTGTATTACATGGGCTAAATATTTTGAAATAATAACGTTTTTCAATAATTAAAAATCCTGATGTTTTCAGCTCAATTTCATCTTAAATTTAGAATCAGAATGATCATGCTAGATAAGAACACTTCATCGACACCATGCCTAACCCTTCTAGGGTAGGGTAGGTGCCTGAGCCCGAGCCTTTAGCTCATAAGACTGTCATTCCCATTTACCCCCCTGGGGCGGGGATGGCAGACCAGAGAGGCCTAGCTTGTGGCTAGGCCTGGGGACAGTTGGTCCCAAAGATGAGGAGGTACTTGTGCCTCCTCCCATGGGAGACTTAGGTCTCAGACACTCCCTAAAGAGGGAGCCAAGGCAGGGCCACCACTTGGAAAAGGCCCGGGCCGGGAGAATACCGGCTAATCTTTAATAATAATAATAAAATAAGAACTTACATCATCTCTGCAGTAAACCCAACATATTTTGGTTGTTGTCCAGTGTTTTCTTCTCTGAGATTCATTTCATTTTT
>NC_069401.1:27420414-27425414 GCF_026875155.1 Cherax quadricarinatus | reverse complement strand
GATGGCTGCTCCGGCATTATGTGGGTGTTCATAGTCTTGCCAATTAATTTTAGTAATTATCCTCGAATATGAAGAAGCTGCAGTTGACGCAGAGGTCAATTAACTCTACTGAGGCATTAGTCAGAACATTAGATGACAAATATGTTACGTTATTTACTGCATAGACAAAAATTATCCAAGTAACAGCAACAGAAATGTAGAAATGAACAATGGTTATTGGTATATACCTGTAATTGCACATTCCGGTACTATTAGGAATCCTGGAGGGCAAACCTTTAAGTGGGTGACGGATTTTTTTTTTTTTCTTCTCTTCCTAAAATACCTGGTTTTTATTTTGTGTATAACAATAAAAAGACATCTGACCGGCTATAAATTTTCAGTACTGGTTTACGGTAACTAGGACAAGATTCTTGGAATAATTAGCATGTGCGGGAGACATATGATCGAAGTTATACAACCCATTCCATTCTTCCTGGAATTTTTTTTTATTATTAACACATCGGCCGGTTCCCACCAAGGCAGGGTGGCCCAAAAAAGAAAAACTTTCACATTAACTCACTCCATCACTGTCTTGCCAGAGGCGTGCTTACACTTCAGTTTTTAAACTGCAACATTAACACCCCTCCTTCAGAGTGCAGACACTGTACTTCCCATCTCCAGGACTCAAGTCCGGCCTCCCAGTTTCCTTGAATCCTTTTATAAATATTACCCTGCTCACACTCCAACAGCACGTTAAGGCTCCAATAAATTAAAAATAAAACCTCTGCACCTAGATATCAGACATTTAATAATAATAATAATAATAATAATAATAATAATAATAATAATAATAATAATAATAATAATAATAATAATAATAATAAGGGTACAATTCCAGTATGCAGATGCAGAACTTTTAATTTTATGAGGAAAATAATGTGACATTATTAGTCCTGGTAAATCATGTTGTAAAATATATTCGAGATTAATTTCTCTGAATAGATTCAATATTTAATTGCTGATGAATCTTAAAGTTATAATACTTTTCATTAAGTTTAGTTCGTGTGCAGAAAAATTTGTAAATATACTAAATTAGTTAATGAAATTTCGAATCTGCAACTGTAATATGCATCTTCTAATCGCATTTAAATTTTCATCCCTGATATGTCTTCCAGGATGCAAAAATCTCATTATTATTGGGCTGGATTTGTCCCATTTTGTAAATTTTCTTAAATCAATAGGGAGGTGGAATCCCATTCAATAACCAAAAATATTAACACTGATGTATTCCTTAGAAATGATGAAACGAGGTGGAGAAGAGGGTTGCCCACGGCAATGGACATAATTCCTTCATCTCTCTTTTTAAGGACACAAAGAAGCGATCCACCAAAGAACAAAGATTTAAATTTTTCAGTTACCAAACCAGCAAAAGATTTGAAATGAACCTTGCGGCTTCCGCTAGGAGGGTCACCGCAGTCTCCCATAGAACTGGCGTTTTTTTTCCAGTATATCCCTGAGCAGAGAACGACATAATTACTTTGTAAATGCATGATTCTTGCACAAAGAGTGATTACTCAATGGGGGCAGTGGTATTAGAACTGCTGGAGCCCCTGGTTCTGTAAGTGTTTGAACAGCATCAGCATCTCTGGGGATGCTGCCGACCAGTGAGGATTCGAACTCAGGTCACCAGTTCTCCACAAATGCAGCTGGCTGGTAACCCGATGCCTTAGAGCACTCAATCATAAATGCCTCGTAACTCTGCGCGGCCATCAGGTACGCTAGCCAAGTTTTCCATTAAGCCGAACACTCCATGAGGCTTCATGCGTGGTTCATGGTTATTTCATCCTATATTATATGTACTCTCCTCACGAGTGATACTTCATCTAATAGATTCCGTGAAAACAGACAAAACTGACACACTGAAATATCACAATCAGTAAGAATCGGAACCAAGGCCACCAGTTCATGACGAATGCAGCTATCTGGTAACCTGATACCTTACACCACTCAGCCGCAGATGCTGATGGAATGAAGCACTCGTAAATTATTCCATGAAAAACAGCATTTCTATTTTTCAAATATTTTTTGTTAACACATCGGCCGTCTCCCACCAAGACAGGGTAGACGGAAAAAGAAAAACTTTCATCATCATTCACTCCATCATTGTCTTGCCAGAGGTGCGCCTACACTACAGTTATACAACTGCAACATTAACATTAAAATTGCAAATCGTGGCCAAGCCAGGCTAGCAAGCAAGCAAGCAACTAAATAAGTAAGCAAGCAAGCAAGCAAGCAAGCAAGCAAGCAAGCAACTAAATAAGTAAGCAAGCAAGCAAGTAGGTAAATATTTCAGTAATTGTCATCTAAGTTTCCAGTACATAATATTTTTAGTTTTTACAATAGTCTTGAGACTATACAGATGTAGTAAATAACATTATGAATATTTAATAAAGTATAACCTAATAAAGTCGAAAATACTCTAATTTATTACTCATTCTTTATTAAAATCGTTAATAAATTTTACACAACCTAAAATCAAGAAGTCGCTTCGTTTGAGGAAAATACTTAGGCCTCTAAAGTTTGAAGGCTACCAGATGATGCGTTCTTCAGATAATGTACAGAATTAAAATGCAATTATACAGCCTAAAACCAAAAATACGTTTTATCTATTTCATAAGATTCATCAGCTATTTAAGACAGATGCAATTCAGAAATATTTACCTTAAATTAGGGAAAGCGCTAAACCCGAAGGGCCCTATAGCAGCTGGGGAATGGGAGGCATTCGGATTCAATCCAAGGAAAGGAAGGAAGGATCCGTCACTTTCCTTAAATCAAGATCTCCTGGGCAGCATCAAGGCGCC
Organism: Cherax quadricarinatus; assembly: GCF_026875155.1. NCBI lineage: Eukaryota > Metazoa > Arthropoda > Malacostraca > Decapoda > Parastacidae > Cherax > Cherax quadricarinatus. The sequence goes on along the minus strand of NC_069401.1, from coordinate 27,422,574 downwards.
CTCCTTGAGTAGACATTCTCCACTTAGGTAATGCAAAATAATTACATATCATTTCGAGATTATAAGTGACAATATGCACTTACACACTCCATCTGTTACTATTGGAGATCCGATCAAATGAGGGCTTTCTAAAATTATCGCACGGAAGCGAATTTCGGGGATAGTCTAGAGCAGAGAGTGTCTGCACGTGTCAGTTGTTCCAAGAATAATCACTTAGTAATAGTTCACCGGGGGTGAAAATCTGAAGCCGATCGCATAAGGCGTTCTCTAGTTATAAACGAAAGCCTTCGAAACAGTTAGTGAAGACAGGAAGACGGCACATAACAATCGTGCAGTTACTAACGTGTAAATGGTTCGCTAATCTAGTGATAATTACAAATGCTTTCTCACCACAAAACCCTCGTCTTTAACAGATATTATTGCTACATCAGTACCATACCATCTCCACCACCATCACTACCATCACCACCACCATCACCACCACCACCACCACCACCACCACCACCACCACCACCACCACCACCACCATCGAACCACCATCTCCACCACCTCCTATCCTTCTTGTTTCCTTCAGGACAGCTGCACATCACCATTGGTTCCTCCACATGTCCCCAGTGAGGTGATTTCCCAGTGGGATCCCTTTCATCCAATCTCTCTTATCTTGCCCAGAACCCCAGAGATGACTTAGTTCATCTCTCGAGGTAGCCTCCTCCGCCGTGTCGACCAGTGTCAAACTTTTCTTAATGGGGCTTATCTGGAGGACGCACCGCCTGAAATATGGCGAGTAAGACCCGTAATTCTATATTGTTAATGTTATCTTAGTAATGTAATCTCTGCGTTTCTTTTTACGGATGTTGACGTTAATTATTGTTTTGTCAGAGTACTACTTATCATCTTATCGATAATTTTACTACTTTACTACTACTACTACTACTACTACTCTACTACTACTACTACTACTAATAATAATAATAATAATAATAATAATAATAATAATAATAATAATAATAATAATAATAATATTACTATTATTATTATTATTATTATTATTATTATTATTATTATTATTATTGTTGTTGTTGTTGTTGTTGTTGTTGTTGTCGTTGTTTTGTTTTTGTTTTTATTATTTTTATTGTAGGAAGTGCTAAAACAGTACGGGTGATACTGTACCACTAATAATAGTAATAATCCAGTATGATCTCTTATCCAACATCAGTTAATAATACCCCAAGAAGAGTGATAAGGTTTGAATGATCATTCACGTTTAAAGTATCTCCAGGTAAGTATTTCATAACTCGCCTCAGGTCCAGCCTCTCGCCACATAGTTTCCAGTGTCTCTCAGAATATTATCATAACTTGCAGTGTATTTATGATTCTTTAGAGGTTCATTTTCCTTGCGTGACACTTTCTTCTACTTCCCACTTTTCTCGCAAGTTTTATGTTTTTTTTTTTTTTTTGTTTTTAGTGGGGGACTCCAGATATGATGGCGCATCTTTTGCCAGATATGAAGGAGTCGAGTATGTTACAACATTGATGCCCATGATGCTGCTGCCTCTATTCCAGTTCCCTCTACACTCTATGTTTGCAGGAAGCCTCTAGTGCTAACACTGAGATTGAAATCTTTATTTCTTCCAGTTTTGCTGTATTGTTTCAAAATAAAATCTGATGGAGTCGAACATTACGGAGACTCAAGTCAAGCATAATCATGCCATAAGCAGATTCAGAAGTTGTAAGCTTGAACATCGGTCTTCAGGAACCTGGAAAGGGAGCAGGACTGATCAAAGGGTTGAGCCTTAATTAAGGGAAGTTGGAGCTGGGATAAGTTAGATAACTAGAGGTATCAACTCCATCAGTAGTATAATTGTGTCTGTGGGGATTCACCTGTACGATTTCCTCGATAAATAATTCTTAGTTTAAATGAACTTATACAATATGTTCCAAAGACTGTGAATTGCATACTCGGCACGCCCTAATAAATAAGCCCAAAATGATATCCCAAACAAATAAGAGGTGTCATTTCCGGTTTATTTCTTAAGATTTACCCATATGTGATTCACGGTTCTTAGAGCAGGAGGACCATATATGTTTATAGCACTCTTTGAAAGTTAGGTTACATTACGAATTTCATGATTCTTCTTGTTTCTGGGCAAGAGTTAACGT
>NC_069401.1:27410414-27415414 GCF_026875155.1 Cherax quadricarinatus | reverse complement strand
GTCCTGGCCCCGCCTCTTCACTGGTCGCTACTAGGTCACACTCCTGAACCATGAGCTTTACGTACCTCGCTTTAATGCTATGTATGGATCCTGCCTCCAATACTCGCTTCCAAAGTATTCCACAACCCCGACAACTTGAGGCTAAGAAATACTTCTAACATCCCTTTGATTCATCTGTGTCTTCAGCTTCACTGTGTCCCGTGTTGTTGTGTCCCAGTCTCTGGAACCTTCCTTTTGGTCTTTATACACCTTGTTACTTTCCTCTCAGTATTTGTAAGTCGTTATATGTCCCCCCTATCTCTCCTGTCCTCCAGTGTCGCAGGTTGATTTCCCTTAACTTCCTCTTAGGACATACTTCTTAACTCTGGGACTAGTATGTTGGCATTACTTTGCACTTTCTCTAGTTTCTTTCATGCTTGGCTAGGTGTTAGGCTCACAAATGTTGCCGCTTACTCCAATGTGGGCCTAACGTACACGGTGTAAAGGGTTCATGAACGATTCCTTATTAAGATGTCGGAATGCTGTTTCTGAGGTTTGCAGTGCCCATATGCTGCAGCAGTTATTTGGTTGATGTGCGCTATCAGGAAGACGTGCTGGTGTTAGACTCCCCAGAACTTTTTCCTTGAGTGATGTTGTGTCTCTGGCCCTAGACTATATCCGTCTGCAGGGCTTCTTTTCCTTCCCCAATCCTCATGAACTTTGCACTTGGTGGATTGAACTCAGGAGCCAGTTGCTAGGACAGGTCTGCAGCCCTGTCCAGATCCTTTGTATTTCTGCTGGTCTTCGATCGAATGAATTCTTTTTCATTCAACTTCACGTATCTGCAAACAGGGACACCTCAGAGTCTAGTCCTTCCGTCATGTCGTTCACAATACCAGAAACAGCACTGGTCCTAGGCTGCCCCCTTAGGGACCGTGGACCAGGTTGACCACTCTGACTCTTCGGCCACGTACCATGACTCGTGCTGTCTTCTGACAAGTATCCTGATCCATTGCAGTGCCTTCCCTGTTATCCCTGACTTGGATCCCCAGTTTCGCACCAATACTCTTCGTGTGGAAAACTGTGTCAACGCCTTCTTGCAGTCCAAGGAAAATGCAATCCACCCACTCCTCTCTCTTCTTGTCTTACTGCTGTCACCATGTCATAGAAATCCAATAGGTTTGTGAACAGGATTTCCCGTCTCATGAAACCACATTGTCCTGCTGGTATGAGAATCGCTCCTTTAGATGTTCACCATTCTTCTCTGACAATCTTCTTCCATGATTTTGCATGCTATAATGTCAGTGAGTCTGGTCTGTAGTTTAGTGCTTCATGTCTGTGTCTTTTTTAAAGATTGGACTACATTTGCTGCCTTCCATGCTCAGGCATATCCCTGTTTCGTTAGCGGCACTGCAGCCTCTCTCGGTGCGTGTCATGGAGAGATGTTATCTGGCCCATTGCCTTTGAGGTAATCTGCTCATCAGAAGCCTCTACACTTCTTCCTCGGTTGTGTGTACTGTGTCCAGCACAAGGTGGTGTACCCACCTCTCCGTTTTCTGGAGCCCCTTCTGTCTCCTCTGTGAACACTTCTTTGAATCTCTGTCTGAGTTACTCACATACTTCACGGTTCATTCTTGTTGTCTCTCCTCCTTCCTTCCATAGCCTGATTACTGGTCTTGACTATTGTTTTCCTCCTGATGTGGTGTACAAACAGTTTCGGGTCAGATATGGCTTTCGCTGCTATGTCATTTTCATATTGTCTTTGGGCCTCCTTCTTATCTGTGCATAATTCGTTTCTGGCTCTACGACTGCTTCTCCTATTCTCCTGGGGTCCTTTGCCTTCTATATTTCTTCCTTCCCTGCCACACTTAGTTTTTTGCCTCCCTGCACCTTTGGTAACCATGGGCTCATCCTGGCTTTTTCATTGTTCCTTTTAACCTTGCGGTACAAACCTTCTCAGCCTCCTGCATTTTGTTGCTAAATATTCCATCATCTCTTTAACTGGACTTCCTGCAGTTCTCTGTCCCACTGAACCCATTCAGGAAGATCCTCATTTCCTGTGTAGTCCCCTTTCCTGTAGTTTGGTTCGTTTGTCATGGCAGTCTGCTTCCCCCTCACTTGTAGCTCTACTGTGTATTCGAAGCTCAAATACCACATGATCGCTGGCCCCAGGGGTCCTTTCATATGTGATATCCTCGATATCTGCTACTACTCAAGGTGAATACTAAGTCAGCATTGTGGTTCATCCTCTCCTCTCTCTCTTTAGTGTCCTTACGTGTTGGTACATGAAGTTTTCCAGTACCACCTCCATCATCTTGCCCTCCATGTATCTTGAGCCCCCATGCGGGTCCAAGTTTCCCAATCGATCTCCTAGTGGTTCAAAGTCACCATGATCAGGAGCTTTTCCCTGCATGCATGAGCTATTCTGGCCACTCTAGGCCAGGTGTCAACCATCGTCTATTGCTCTCGTCGTTACTCTTGCCTTGAGCCTCCTGTGTTCTGTGGTGGGTATACTCATGCTATTATCACCCTGGGACCTCAGAGTGAAGCTTTCCCGCTATGTAATCACATTATTCTCTGCTGTCTCCTCTCTCCAGCTATCAAAATTCCAGAGATTTTTTGATCAGCAATGCCACTCCTCCCCCCCCCTGTTCCCTCTGTCTTTCTCAGGATTGGTATCCTGGTGGAAAGGTGGGCATCTGTTATCATACCTGTAAGCTTGGTTTCTTGTGAGAGCTATGATGTTCTGGTGTGCCTCTTTGGACTCTTTAATGCCACTCCTCCCACTTTATTTGTTATTCCATCAGTGTTTGTGTACAATACCTTCTGTTTCCTTTCCACACTGTGTTTTGAGGGGCCTGTGAGGGTGGGAGACTGGTAGCATACATGTGGGATTCTATAGCTCGGTTGTTGGGTGGAGGCTGTGGGTATAGATTGATTGTGTTTGTTGGGATGGTGTGATAGGTTGTTTGTTCTGAGAATAGTTGTGTGTGTGCTTGCCCTTGCTGTTCTGTTCTGCTTCTGACTGACCTATGCCTATGGTGCTACATACTCACGCACCGGATCCTGTCTATTTTCCTAGCTCCTTTCGCTTTTTTGTCCTCTCCTCAGTGCTGTGTTCTGATTGTGATTCTGTTCTCTGTCTAGGAACACCCTCTTGTACTCTTCCGAGTAGTTTGCAATCACGGTGGTTTCTCTTTGGAGGATCCTGTTCCGCACTGTTTCCGTCCTGAGAATCAGCTTGATTGGTCGGTTTCTCCCCTTCGAGTACCCCCCTATTCTCTGAAATTTACAATCTCGTCCATCTCTTCACCTATTTCCGTGATGATTTTCTCAATCTCCTTTCTTTCTTCCTGCTGCCTTTCAGTGTGTGTCCTTTCCTCTCTCCTGAAGCCCATGGATAAACACTGATTTTGCCCTTTCCTCCTCCCATTGCCTCACCCTCTGTGACTCTGGATCCTGCCTGTATGTGGTCAGTTTCTCCCTTGATTTTTCCAGTGGCTCTTGATAGCATGGTTGTGCCTCAGCATTCGACCTATCACCCTCTCCATCTGCAACCAGCTGTTCTTCCCTTTCACTCCTTGGCCCTCCTTGGCAGGCTGATATGACCTTAGCATAATTCATAATTCCTTCCTTCCTGTTCGGCCTCGCAGCTTCATATGCTGTGTCTTCTCTGGTCACTGCCCCTGTAACTCGCTTCAGCCTATTTATCTCAACTTCTAGGACCCTTATCTTGGCTACTGCAGTTTCGACTTGTGCCTCCCAATTCTTTGTCTCCTTCTCCAACCTCTTTTCCAATTTCACAGAGAGCTCTTTCTCCATTTTTTCAGAAAGCTCTCCTAATTTTCTCTCCCACTCTTGTTCCATCCTTTTCCACTGCTCCTCCATCCACTCCTCCCTACCAGAACCATTCTCATCTGATCCTTGGTTCCTGCGAGTCCCCACCATTTTTTTTTTGTGAGAGAAGAGAGAAGGGAAAGGTAGAAAGGAGAGAGAGAGAGGGGAAGAGTGAGAAGGGAAAGGGGGAGAGAGAGTGTGAGAGGGGGAAAGAGAGAGAAGGGAAGGGAAGGAGAGGGGGAGAGTGAGAAGGAAAAAGGGGAAGAGAGGAGAGAGAGAGAGAGAGAAGAGAGAAGAGAGAGAGAGAGAGAGAAGGGGAGAGAGAGAGAGAGAGAGAGAGAGGAGAAGAGAGAGAGAAAGGGAAGGAGAAGAGAGAGGGGAAGGAGAGAGGAAAGGGAAGAGAGAGGAGAGGAGAGAGAGGAGAGGAGGGGAGAGAGAGGAAGGGAAGGGTAGGAGAGAGGGGGAGAGGAGAAGGGAAGAAGGGGAGAGAGAGAGAGAAGAGAGAGAGAGAGAGGAGAGAGGGAGAGAGGAGGAGAGAGAGAGGAGAGGGAGAGAGAGAGAGAGGAGAGGAGAGGGAGAGAGAGAGAGGGGAGAGGAGGAGGAGAGAGAGATGAAGGGAGGGAGAATGAGAGAGAGAGAAGAAGGATGAAGGGAGAGATGTAGGGAGAGAGGGAAGAGAAGAAGGAGGAGAGAAGATGTAGGTAGAGAGAGAAGTAGGAGTGAAGAGAGAAGGAAGAAGGGGGAGAGAGAGAGAGGCAGGAGCGGGAGTAAGAGGGAAGGAGGGGGGGTAAAGTAGAGGATTGGGAGGTTAAGGGAGAGAGGGTAGAGTAATGGGGAGGGAGGGGAAGGATGTTTAGAGGGAGAGATGTAATGGGGGAGAGTGTGTTAGAGGGAAGATGTTAGAGGGGAGAGTGTAGAGGAAGGTGTTAGAGGAGAGATGGGAGAGGTGATAGGTAGGAGAGAGATATAGGGAAAGAGTGAGAAGTAGAGAGTAGAGAGAGTAGGTCTCTACCTAGGATAGGAAGAGAGAGGAGAGAGAGAAGGAGCGAGGTTCAGATGGTCAGTTCACAGGACGGTGTGAAATCCTGTGTATGTGTGTGTTTGCGTGTGTACTACAGCTTACAAGTGCTTGTTCCTGTGTGTGTGGTGTGTGTGTGTGTGTGTGTGTGGTGTGTGTGTGTGTG
>NC_069401.1:27399631-27409914 GCF_026875155.1 Cherax quadricarinatus | reverse complement strand
TTCTGTATTAAAAATTACAGTATTTACTCTAAATATGAAAGTTGCAATATTCATTATCAAGTCCAGCACGAAATTTTTAAGGCATATTGTTATCACAATTATTACTATTTATCACCAGCCAGTGTTTATTTTTCAATGCATATAAAACGAGAAGTTTTTATCTTTATGCAAATTCACCGAGAAAGTAAATATCTAGGTATATACGGATAGTCTGCTTTAAGGTTCACTGTCAGGGATTATAATATATTTAATGTGGAGACTGGGTGAATTATAGCCATAATATCCCTTTCGCGGTCAATAAACTTAACAGGCTAACTAAATATTATTATATTCAAGCTTTTAAATATAACTCTTTTATCAAAATCCAATCAGTCTTCGATTTCATACTTAATTAAAACGTCAGTTTTTATGATGATATCATGATTTTCTGGCAGAGTTGGTTAAAGATGCCCAGTTGCCGGATGTTTCTGAAAATTTTGATGCTCTAATACACACACACACACACACACACACACACACACACACACACACACACACACACACACACACACACACACACACACACACACACACACACACACACACACACACACACAGTATAGTGAGTATAACACCGAGCATATCTCCTGAGGCGCACGTCAATCAGATAACTGCTGCAGCATACGGGTGCCTGGCAAACCTACGGATAGCGTTCCGATACCTCAGTAAGGATTCGTTTAAGACTCTGTATACCATCTACGTCAGGCCCATACTGGAGTATGCAGCACCAGTTTGGAATCCACACCTAGTCAAGCACGTCAAGAAATTAGAGAAAGTGCAAAGGTTTGCAACAAGACTAGTCCCAGAGCTACGGGGATTGTCCTATGAAGAAAGGTTGAGGGAAATCGGCCTGACGACACTGGAGGACAGGAGGGTCAGGGGAGACATGATAACGACATATAAAATACTGCGCGGAATAGACGAGGTGGACAAAGACGGGATGTTCCAGAGATGGGACACAGACACAAGAGGTCACAATTGGAAGTTGAAGACTCAGATGAATCAAAGGGATGTTAGGAAGTATTTCTTCAGTCACAGAGTAGTCAGGCCATGGAATAGCCTAGAAAGTGATGTAGTGGAGGCAGGAACCATACATAGTTTTAAGGCGAGGTATGATAGAGCTCATGGGGCAGGGAGAGAGAGGACCTAGTAGCAATCAGCGAAGAGGCGGGGCCAGGAGCTGTGACTCGACCCCTGCAACCACAAATAGGTGAGTACAAATAGGTGAGTACACACACACACACACACACACACACACACCTGGAGCCACATGGGGGTCCCAAAACATGGAGAGCCAAAACGATGGATGTGGTACTGGAAAGCTTTATGCACCAACATGTTAGGGACACTACCAGAGAGAGAGGGGAGGATGAACCAGCAAGACTGGACCTTGTGTTCACCCTGAATAGCTCAGACATCGAGGACATCACATATGAAACGCCCCTTAGAGCTAGTGACCACGTGGTTCTGAGCTTTGAATACATCATAGAGCTACAAGTGAAGAGGGTAACAGGAGAAGAAAGGGAAAAGCCAAACAATAAAAGGGGGGACTACACAGGTATGAGGACCTTCGTGCAGGAAGTTCAGTGGGAAATAGAGTTGGTAGCAAAGTCAGTAAACGACATGACGGACTTCGTAACAACAAAATGCAAGGAGGCAGAGGAAAGGTTTGTTCCCAAGGGTAACAGAAATAATGGGAAGACCAGAGCGAGCCTTTGGATTGCCCGACGGTGTAGGAAGGCAAAAACTAAGTGCGCTAGAGAATGTAAAAAGTACAGAAGGTAAAGGACCCAGGGAAACAGTGAGATTAGTCGACGAGGCAGAAACAAGTATGCAGAGATAAGGAGGGAGGCCCAGCAGCAGTATGAAAACGACATAGCATCGAAAGTCAAATCTGAACCGAAACTGCTTTACAGCCACATCAGGAGGAAGACAGCAGTGAAGGACCAGGTAATCAGGCTGAGGAAAGAAGGTGGGGAGCTCACAAGAAACAACCGAGAAGTATGTGAGGAGTTCAACATGAGGTTTCAGGAAGGATTTACAGTGGAGGCAGAAGGGACACTGGGAAGACAAAACAGATGGGTACACCAACAAGGGATATACCAACAAATGTTGGATGAAATACACAACCGAGGAGGAGGTGAAAAAGCTCCTAAGTGACCTTGAGACCTCAAAGGCGGTGGGACTGGACAACATCTCTCCGTGGGCCCTTAGAGAGGGAGCAGAGACACTGCATGTGCCACTAACCACTTTCTTCAACACATCCCTTGAAACTGTGCAACTACCTGAGTTATTGAAGACGGCAAATGTGGTCCCCATCTTTAAGAGAGGAGACAGAAATGAAGCACTAAACTATAGACCAGTATCACTGACGTGTATAGTATGCAGAGTCATAGAAAAGATTATCAGGAGGAGAGTGGTGGAGTACCTGGAGCAGAACAAGGTTATAAACGACACCAGCAAAGATTCCTGGAAAACAAATTTTGTGTCACAAACCTACTGGAGTTTTATGACAAGGTTACTGAAGTAAGACATAAGAGGGAGGGGTGGGCAGACTGCATTTTCTTGGACAGCAAGAAGGCCTTCGACACAGTTCCTCACAAGAGATTAGTACAGAAAATAGAGGATCAGGCATGTATAACAGGAAGGGCACTGCAGTAGATCAGAGAATACTTAACAGGGAGGCAACAGCGAGTTATGGTACATGATGAGATATCACAGTGGACGCCTTTGACGAGTGGGGTCCCACAGTCCTGGGACCAGTACTATTCTTGGATTATGTGAATGACATGAAGGAAGGGATAGACTCAGAAATGTCCCTATTTGCAAATGATGTGAAGTTAATGAGGAAAATTAAATCATATGTGGATCAGACAGGTCTGCAAAGAGACCTGGACAGGCTGGATACATGGTCCAGCAACAGGCTCCTAGAATTTAATCCCGCCAAATGCAAAGTCACGAAGATCGGGGATGGGGAACGCAGACCACAGACAGAGTATAGGCTGGACGGCCAAAGACTACAAACCTCACTCAAGGAGAAAGATCTAAGGGTGAGTACAATACCGAGCACGTCGCCGGAAGCATACATTAACTAGATAAATGCTGAGGCATTTGTATTGTGTACCAGCAGGTGCTGGACATAATACACATAACCAAGGAAGAGGTGAAGAAACTGCTAGGTAAACTATCAAAACTGGGCAATTGCCTGAGGCGTGGAAGACAGCTAATATAGTTCCAGTTTTTAAGAAAGGAGACACACAGGCAGAGTTTAACTACAGACCAGTGTCACTGACTTGTAGTGTATGTAAAGTCATGGAAAAGATTATCAGGAGAAGAGTGGTGGAACACACTGAAAACATTGGGCTCATACATAACAGTCAGCACAGCTTCAGAGATTGGAAATCCTGTGTCAGAAATCTACTTGAGTTCTACGATAAGGTAACAGAAGTAAAATAAGAGAGAGAGAGGGATGAGCAGATTGTATGTTTTCGGAATACAAGAAGGCTTTTGACACAGTACCATACAGGAGACTGGCGCAAAAATTAGAGGAGCAGGCAGGAATAACAGAGAAAAAAATGCAATGAATCAAGGACTCCCTGACAGGAAGGAAACAACGAGTGTTGGTACGTGATGAAGTGTCAGAGTGGGCGCATGTGTCGAGTGGGGTTCCACAAAGGTCAGTCCTAGGTCCGGTGCTGTTTCTTGTATACGTGAATGACGTGATGGAAGGAATAGATTCAGAAGTGTCACTGTTCGCTGATGATATGAAACTGATGAGAAGAATACAAGCGGGCGAAGATCAATTAAGATTACAAGGGTATCTGGAGAGACTACAAGTCTGGTCCAACAAATGGCTCCTGGAGTTTAACCCCAGTAAGTGTAAAGTTATGAAGATTGGGGAAGGACACAGAAGACCGCAGACGGAGTACAGGTTAAGGAATCAAAGGTTGCAAACGTCACTTAAGGAAAAGGATTTTGGGGTAAGCATTATAACGAACATGTCCCCTGAGGCACACATCAATCAAAGAACTGCTGCAACATATGGGCGCTTGGGAAACCTGAGATTAGCATTTAGACATCTGAGTAAGGAGTCATTCACGACATTGTACACCGTGTACTTCAGCCATGTACTGGAGTATGCAGCTCCAGTATGGAACCCACACTTAGTCAAACACGTCACAAAATTGGAGAAAGTGCAAAAATTTGCAACAAGATTAGTCCTGGAACTGACGGGTATGTCTTATAAGGAGAGGCTAAGGGAACTCAACCTGATGACAATAGAGGATAGGAAGGATAGAGAGGACATGATAACGACGATAAAATACTGAGAGGAATTGACAAGATGGGCAGGGCTCAATGTTACAGAGATGGGACATAAGAACAAGGGGCCACAGTTGGTAGATAAAAACCCAGATGAGTCATAGGGATGTTAGGAAGTATTTCTTTAGCCTTAGAGTTGTCAGGAAGTGGAATAATCTGGAGAGTGAAGTAGTGGAAGCAAGTTCCATACATATCTTCAAGAAGAGGTTTGATAAAACTCATGGAGCAGGGACAGATTGACTTAGTATCGACAAGTGCAAAGGCGGGGCAAGGAGCTATGACTCGACCCCTGCAACCACATACAGGTAAATACATACAGGTGAGTACACATACACACACAGACACTGACACAGGCACAGACACGCACACACAAACACACACACACACACATACACACACACACACACACACACACACACACACACACACACACACACACACACACACACACACACACACACACACACAGATACACACACACACACTCGTGGAGGAGTCATGCGGTTTGAGCTCGTGTTTTGGTGGTAATTTCTGACTGTGCCATAAGGAATAGAGTGTGGGATATAGGCGTGTGCACGCATATGAGTGCATACAATCAATATTCACCTAGTTTGAGTTACATTGGGTCAATAGTACCTGTCTCTAGCTGGAATTGGGGGTCAATCTCCTCGAGCTATCAGAATTAGAATAAGCAAGATTTACTGGCATTTAATAGAATTTAGAGGTAGCGGCATATAGGCGAAGCCTAGTGTATTTATTTTTTAATGTAATTTTAAAAGCATAAGACAGTACAGTGGGAACCAAGAGATCGGGTACATATGCAATACATATGTAGTACATACATGGGAAATAAGGACTGTTTACATAAACATATGCACACATGCTAGTTGAGAACAGCCTCTGCTGTTAGGCACTTGAATAGCTATAGCACACACACACACACACACACACACACACACAAACACACACACACACACACACACAAACATACACATACCTACACACACACACACACACACCACCACCACACAACACACACACACACACACACATGCACAACACACCACAACACACACACAACACACACACAACACAGAAGTGGGTGCACAAGGCTCCGAGAACTTCGTGTTTTGTGGCATGCAATAAAGGCTAGCTGTAAATCAGTGGTTGTGACAAAGTCAGTGAACAAACATACGCAGTGAATATAACCTATAGTTATTAGTTGAAAAATTCGAGAGGGGAACCTGGAATCAGTAATTTTTTTTTTTAAAGTGCCTAAACCGTTGTGGATCTACTATGGCACTGTTGCCACACAGATTACAAAACATAAAAAGATCAATGTGAGTGTGGAAAACGGTTGATCAAGAATACCAGCGTTTGGTTATCAAGGATATGTGGGCCACTGTAATGGTGAGAGTGAAAAGTAATAAGCAAAAGGAGAAAGAAAAAACATAAAATTACAACAAGGGACAATAAATATACAACAAGGGACGTACAACAGTTTGTATGCCATTATCATATAAAGGTGTAACACCTAATATGAAGTGTTTCTGTAATAGTGAAAAGTGAAATCACTTGAGGAACGAGGGATGCATGAGGCATTATACTGGTTATAAAATACGGGTGAAGGAGTTACAAAATAGTGATAGAAAGGCCTTGTACCGGAACCGGGGGACGGGACTACGTCATCAGCTTCTGGCACTTGTCATCACACTGCTGTCAGAGCCAAGTATTCACCTGTTGGAGGTTTCATTTGCAAGTGAGTTCCTGGTCCCTGCATCTCTGATAGATACTGGTCACTCACTCTTGCAAGCCATTACCTGAACATTAGTGTAGAAATAGCATAGACGTAGAGGCCAAGGAGTAAAGGGTAGTGTAGTGAGGATAACGTCAGACACTTAAGTGTGACAAGCTATAATTTTACAACCTAGCTACTTTTCTGATTTTAGAGTGAATCGATAAGTGTTACAATATTGTAAAGTTAGAATTACTGTATCTACCGGTATTTATTAGCAGTATGAATACTTAGAAGTGGGGGCACCACACACACACAACCACCCACACAACCACACACACAACAACACACACACACACACACACAGGAGCCAGGAGCTCGGGACTCGACCCCGCACCTCAACTAGGGGAGTACTGGTGAGTACACATAACACACATCAACACTACCACACATACAACACATACAAACATAACAAACATACACAAAAACGCACAATACACCACACCTACACACACACACACACAATACACATATACACACACACAACACAACACATACACACACATACACTCACACATACACCATACACACACATACACACACACATACACACATAACATAAACACCATAACACACACATTTACCAACACACACAACATACACAACACATACAAATAACACAACACATACACACACAATACCAACAATACACACATACACATACACACACACAACACACACACAACTACACACCATACACACAACCAACACACTACACAACACATACAAACACACACACACACACACACAAACACACCACACACCACACACACACAACACACAACACACACCCCCCCAACACACACAACACACACACACCAATAACCATACACAACAATACACATAACACACACACACACACACAAACACACACACACACAACACACACACACACACACACACAGGAACTACCACTTGTAAGCTGTAGTCACACGCAAACAACACATAACAGGATTTCACACCGTCCTGTGAATGACATCTAAACTTGTCTCTCCCTCCTTTCCTTCTAGTAGGAGAATATCTCTCTTTACTATCTCATCTTTACCTAAATCTCTCTTTCACTCTCTACCTATCTCTCTCTCTCTCTTCCCTCTCCCATCTCTCCCTCTAACATCTACTTCCCTCTACACCTCCCACCCTCTAACATCTCTCCCCTCCCAGTATCTCTCCCTCTCCCTTTTCCCCATCTCTCTCCCCTTCCCCTTTCCACATCTCTTCCCCCTAGCATTCTCTCCCCCTAGCCTCTCTATCCCCTCTCGCTCTTCCATCTACCCCTCTTTCCCCCTTCTCTCCCTCTCTACCTCTCTCCCCCTCTCTTCCCCCCCTCTTCTCTCCCCCTTCTCTCTTGCCTTCTCTCTCTCTCCCTCCCTCTCTACCTCTCTCTTCCTCCTCTATCCTTCTTCTCTCTCTCTCTCTCTTCTTCTCTCCCTCTCTCTCTCTCTCTCTCTTCTCTCTCTCTCTCTCTCTCTCTCTCTCTCTCTCTCTCTCTCTCTCTTCTCTCTCTCTCTTCTCTCTCTCTCTCTCTCTCTCTCTCCCTCTCATCTCTCTCCTCTCACTCTCGTCTCCTCTCTTCCCCATTTTCCCTTTTCACTCTCCCCTCTCATACACTTCCCTTCACTCTCTCTCCCCCCTCTCTCTCCTCATCTCACTCTCACTCTCTCTTCCCCTTTTCCTTCTCACTATCCCCCTCTCTCTTTCTACCTTCCTTCTCCTTCTCTCTCTCTCTCTCTCTCTCTCTCTCTCTCTCTCTCTCTCTCTCTCTCTCTCTCTCTCTCTCTCTTCTCTCTCTCACTCTCGCTCTCTCTCTTCCCATTTTCCCTTTTCACTTCCCCTCTCTACCACTTCCCTTCACTCTCTCTCCCTCTCTCTCTCTCACTCTCCTCTCACTTCACCTCTCTTCCCTTCCTCCTTCTCACTATCCCCTCTTCTCTTTTGACCTTCCTTCTCTCTCTCTCTCTCGCTCTCTCTCTCTCTCTCTCTCTCCTCTCTCTTCTCTCTCTCTCTCCATCTCTTCCCCATTTTTTCTTCTCACTTCCCCCTTCTCTTCCCTTCCCTTCTCTCTCTTTTCCCTCTCACTCTCTCTCTCCCCCTTTACTTTCTCAACTCTTCCCCTCTCTCTTCCTTCTACCTTTCCCTTCTCTCTTCTCTCACAAAAAAAAAAAAAAAAAAATCGTTGGGGTCTCGCAGGAAACTAGGTTCGATGAGAATGGTTCTGGTAGGGAGGTGTGGATGGACAGGAGCAGTGGATAAGGATGAAACAAGAGTGGGAGAGAAAAGGGGGGGGAAGAGAAAAATTAGGAGAGCTTCTGAATAATGGAGAAAGAGCTTCTGTGAAATAGGAAAAGAGGTTGGTGCAAGGTGGACAAAGAATTGGGAGGCACATGTCGAAATGCAGTAGGGAAGTAAGGGTCTAGAAGTTGAGTTAAAATAAGCTGAAGGAGTTACAGGGGCAGTGACAGAGAAGACTCAGCATATGAAGATGCGAGGACCGAACAGGAAGGAAGGAATATGGAATTATGGAAGGTCATATCAGCCTGCCATGGAGGGCCAAGGAGTGATAGGGGGAAGAAAACAGCTGTTGCAGAGGGAAGTGGGGGATAGGGTCGAATGCTGAGGCAAAAAAACAACCATGATATTCAAGAGCCACTGGAACGTTATTACACCAAAAAAAATCAAGGAGAAGAAACTGACCACATACAGGCAGGATCCAGAGTCACAGAGGGTTGAGGCAATGGGGGAGGAAAGGGCAAATCGTGTTTATCCAGGGGCCTTCAGGAAGAGAGAGGAAGGACACACAAGTAGGCCAGCAGGAAGAAAGAAGGACGATTGAGAAACATCATCACGGAAATAGTTGAAGCGATGGACGAGATTGTTAAATTTTCAGAGAACTAGGGGGGTACTCGAAGGGGAGAACCGAACAATCTAGCTGATTCTCAGGACGGAAAACAGTGCAGAAACTGAATCCTCCAAGAGAAACACGATTGTAATACTCGGAAGAGTAAAAGAGGGTTGTTCCTAGACAGAGGACAGAACAACAATCAGAACAGCAGCAGCTGAGGGAGAGGACACAAAAGCGAAAGGAGCTTGGAAAGGGACATGGATGGATCCAGCTGAGGTCGTCAGAGCAGAACAGACAGCAAGGGAAAGCACACACACAAACTATTCTCTGAACCATACAAACCTGTCACACATCCCAACAACAATACAAATCTTTACCCACAGCCTCCACCCAACACCGAGCTATCGTATCCACAGTATGTACCAGGTCTCCCACCTCACAGGCCCCCAAACCACTGTGTTGAGAAAGGAAAACAGAAGGTATGGTACACAAACGCTGATGGAATAACATATAAGTGGGGGAGTGGCATGACAAGAGTCCAAGAGACAATCACCAGAATTCATAGCTCTCACAGAAAACCAAGCTTACAGGTATGATACAGTGCCATCTTTCCCAACAGGATAACCAAATCCTGAGGAAACGACAGAGGGAAACAGGGGGGTGGAGGAGGGCATTGCTGATCAAAAAATCTCTGGAATTTTGATGAGCTGGAGAGAGGAGAAGCAGAGAAGAATGTGATTACCATAGCGGGATCCGCTACACTGCTGGATAGGTCCCAAAGGTGGTAATAGCAGTGTGTATAACCCTACATAGAACAGAGGAGGCCAAGGCAAGAGTACGACGAGGAGCAATAGAGCGATGGTTGGACACAACTGGCTAGAGTGGCAGATGAGCTATGATGAGGGCAAAGATCCCTGATCATGGGTTGACTTGGAACCAAAAACAGGAAAGGGGATACACAGGCATGAGGAACTTCCTGATGAGGTCAGTGGGAAGAGAATGCCGGCGAAGACAGTTAATGAGATGAGGAATTTGTAGCAACAAAATGCAAGGAGGCTGGGGAGGGGTTTGTCCCCAAAGGGGTTTTAAAAGGAACAATAAAAAAGCCAGGATGAGCCCAGGGTTTACCAAAAGGTGCGGGGAGGCAAAAACTAAGTTGCGGGGAAATGGAAGAATATAGAAGGCAAGGCCCCAGGAAAATAGGGAGAGCAGTGTAGAGCCAGAAACGAAATCACAGATAAGAAGGGGGGCCCAAAAAAATTTGAAAATGACATAATCAGCGAAAGCCAT